>JAVGWX010000013.1:23516866-23916866 GCA_036924085.1 Ariolimax columbianus | reverse complement strand
CCCCCAAACAGAGTTCCCTGGGTCCACATCGTACGTTTTTGACAGTTTATGGCGGTAACGGAATATTTCATTTTATGTTAAGGGGAGGACAGGTCGATTTAATTTAATTTTAAATAAATAAGTAAAGACTTAGATAAAGATTGAAGTGTAAAATATATGCTAAACCTTATCCTAACCTTAACCTTAATTCTAATTCTAATTCTAACTCTGATCCTAATTGTAACCGTAACCTAACCCTAACCCAAGAAATGCATTGCTTAGACGGCAGGAATAAGCAGAAATTTGCGTCTATTCTCACCGAATATTTGACACCCCCAACAATTAACAATACTTAAAAACATATATTTCTTTTCTTTTGGAGTGAATTAAGACGAAAGTACCACCAGTGCTAATCATCACTTATTGATATAATATCAGGAATCGGAGGGCCCAATAATAAATTGATACAACTGTCTATACAACTTACCAAGGTAGAAATAACTTTTTGGTAAATTGTACGTCACAGGAAATGTTAAAACAAGTTTAGATTTGTATCTCAATCTTTTGTGTTCTGTGCGGAGTCTAAAGATGATTACTTGTTCAGCTCCGGTGACCTGATAATATGCTTCATTGCCAACAGTCTATATCAGAACGCATAAACCAGTGTGTATGTGTTTATCGTTTTATCCGAGAGCCCATCTTAATCCATTCATCATGCACTTTATAAAGCATCGACGCAACACGTTTACATCAAATCCAGAACGCTAGCTGCACACATGCGCACCCACAGAGTGTCAGTACTATCACAAGGACAACATTCAATACAGCCAGAAGAGCCCATGCCCACCTTCTTAAGCACAGTCCATGATGTAAGAAGAGTCACTGTAACATGCACTTCAAAGAAGCTCTGTTAAGAGAAAATTAATTTAGCAAGAGGGGCTTTGAACAACATCATCAACAACACCAACAACCATCTTCATCTCCCTTTTCCCTTCAAGGGAATTTTAACCAAAGATGATCTTATTTCCGGTCAAACAGAATGAGATGAATGAGATATACGATTCATAGTCGTCTCAGTCTTTGCAGACCATGCGCGTGGCACCCTGTGAGTAGCTTCTCGAGGTGAAAGTCTGGGCGCTGAATATGGAGACCCTGGGATGCCCAAACTGCAGGATCTCCCTCTCGGCCTCG
This sequence comes from Ariolimax columbianus, assembly GCA_036924085.1. Taxonomy (NCBI): domain Eukaryota; kingdom Metazoa; phylum Mollusca; class Gastropoda; order Stylommatophora; family Arionidae; genus Ariolimax; species Ariolimax columbianus. Next base: position 23,915,696 of record JAVGWX010000013.1, on the reverse strand, counting down.
CTGGTGTAATCCAAAATAATGCAAAGAATGACAATTTGGCATTAGCTCAGCTGCAGGAGCTGCCCGAATGAGTTCGCAATTTTGAAACCATTCGCCTTAGGTGCTACCACTCCGGAATTTCTGTCAGGGTTTACTCCCGTAGCCCTACTCTCTCTCGAGGTTTCTACAAGACAGTGGAGTCATTGCCCGTATATGCTAGTTACTCGAGACATCCGATGATACTCCCATTGTCCAAAGACTAGCCAGAACTCTCTGGGACTTGTGGGTTTAACATCAGTTCCTCCTCTCCTAGGCCAACTGTCTGAAAAGGCTAACGAGCTTCGTCTACTCGGGTTTACAGTCAGAGTTAACCTTCTCTTAGATTGGCTGCCAACAAAGGCTAATGAGCCCAATCTGCCTGCCCAGTTATACCGCCGTGTACTCGGTCGCGCCCCACAGCAGGCTCTGTAAGAAACAAGAGGCCCCTCATGAAGGTGGTGCTGAGGACACAATAATTTAGAAAAGGCCATTGGCATGGAAATCTATTCCTCTTCTTCCTCTGCTTTTATCGTCTCACTTTCTACCGGGTTCTAGCCCAGTGTCCTGTTATGTATTTGTCTTTTGCCTCCCTCGTGGCCCGAGTAACATTTTCCCTATTTTACGGCAGGTCTCGTTTACGCTGTCTATCCACCTTTTTCTCGGTCTACCTCTTGTCCTTCTTCCTGATGTTCTCATGTAGAAGGTTGCATAAACAATCTGATCTGGTTGTATTCTCACAACGTGCCCAAACCAATTCATTCTCTGTTTCTCGATGTACTGTAGGCAGGGAATTGTTCGAACTTCTCCCGAATACTCATATCTGTGATTCTGTCTCTTCTGGTGTTGTTATTGACATTTCGTAGGCACCGCGTTTCGCAGGTGGCTAACTTTCGTTTCTGGGCCTTATTCAATGTCCACGTCTGGTACTGGTAGCACAGGGTTGGGATAGATGTTATTTATCATCTGCTTTTTCGCTTGGAGAGAAATCTTGGGGTGTCTTAGTAGTGGAGACAGCTGGTATGTGACGGCGTTATCGTGTCAGTGAAAAATAGAGAATGAGGGAGAGTGACAGTGAGAGAGATTGAAAGAGAGAGAGAGAGATTGAAGGAGAGAGAGAGATTGAAAGAAATAGGGGAGCGTGAGAGAGAAGTGCAGTGTTCGAGAGAGGGATAGTGGGAGAGATTGACACAGCGATAGAAAGAGTGAAATAGAGAGGGAGGGGGGGGGGGTGAGAAAAGAGAGAGGGGTGAGAGAGAGAGTGTCGAGCGCGCAATGATACAAAGACGTTTCACCTTATGACCCGGCTGTCAATAGTGACGTGACTAGATTCTTCCCCACGCATGTAGAACTTGTGTACAAGAGGGAGACAAGAGGGACGGAGTGTGTGCTGTTTCTTCTCTCGTAAGGCTCAGCTTCACTCTTTCACTCTCCGTTCACCTATTTCCTTTACCGAAGCTATTACTGGGCAAGGGCACTGACCTTTTCACCCGCTTACGTCAGAAATTGGTGACCCTGCTGACCTTTGCACGAGGTCGATTTGAACTGCTGGTCCAGCCTGCAGTTGTTCTAGACTTCGCGGCTCTAATGAAGCTATTTCAACCGGCTTTTTGGGCTAACAAGATTGCATGGACAATACCAAAGTGACACACTTCTCCAATGTGTTATATTACTTAATGGCCCGTACCTCAGTGGGTGTTGCACCGGGGAGAAAGACTAACGTCTGGTCAGGAACAATATATTGATCAGACATGTTAGTCAGGGTCAGGCAAAATATGTTGGCCAAGACCCCCATCCCCGCAGTCCTTCCTGGAAACGGGCTGTTTTCACGGTAGACTGGATAACGAGGTGAGGGATTGACGTGATCCAACTTGTTGTACACCTAATATTTGTTTCACTATGAAGACGGCCTTGATTTTTTGTATAAATTCGTGCAGCGTGCGTTGATTGATTTGCGCTCTACAGCCTAGGTCATCCGCATTGAATACGGGTTCATCCATGTTTGGTTTGTGAACTGTGCCACTACGCTACGCTGTACCTGCAAGTAGAAAACAATTACAGTACTGATATATCATTCATGCTGAGCGACCCGTTTCTCTTATCATCTCTCTCTCTCTCTCTCTCTCTATCTATCTTACCGCGGTCTTTTAATGTACCTCTTCCTCATTTGTCGTCTCACTTTCTACCGGGATGTAGTCCAGTGTCGTCTCACTTTCTACCGGGTTGTAGCCCAGTGTCGTCTCACTTTCTACCGGGTTGTAGTCCAGTGTCGTCTCACTTTCTACCGGGTGGTAGTCCAGTATCGTCTCACTTTCTACCGGGTTGTAGTCCAGTGTTGTCTCACTTTCTACCGGGTTGTAGTCCAGTGTCGTCTCACTTTCTACCGGGTTGTAGTCCAGTGTCGTATCACTTTGTACCGGGTTGTAGTCCAGTGTCGTCTCACTTTCTACCGGGTTGTAGCCCAGTGTCGTCTCACGTTCTACCGGGTTGTAGTCCAGTGTCGTCTCACTTTCTACCGGGTTGTAGCCCAGTGTCGTCTCACTTTCTACCGGGTTGTAGTCCAGTGTCGCGGTATGTATTTGTCTTTCTCCTCTCTCGTGACCCGAGTAACATTTTACGACAGGTCTCGTTTACTCTGTCTATCCACCTTTTCCGCAGTCTACCTATCGCCCTGATGTTCTCCGGTAGAAGGTTGCATGAACAATGGGACGTGGTTGCATTCTCACAATGTGGCCAAACCAATTCATTCTCTGTATCTCAATGCACTGTAGGCAGGGAATTGTTCCAACCTTCTCCCGAATCCTGGTATTTTTGATTCTGTCTCTTCTCGTCTTGTTAGTGACCTTTCATGGGCACCACATTTCGCAGGGGACTAACTTTCGTTTCTGGGCCTTATTTAATACCCATGTCTGGCACTGGTAGCACAGAGTTGGGATGAAGATACTATTTATACGAGGGGCCCCTTGTAATTTGCTTTTTTGCTTGGAGGGAAATATTGGGGTGTCTTAGTAGTGGAGATAGCCGGTATGTGACAACGTTTGCCTTCTGCACTCTCGTCGCCATCTCTCTGCTGAGTCTACCATGCTCAGTAAAAACAGTTACCAAATACCTAAATTCTTGTACCTGTTTTATTTTTGTTTCATTCACATGAATATAAAGTGGGGTGCGCTTTCTACCTATATTCATTGCCTCCGTTTTGTATGTGTATATTCATATTTTACTTTTGGCAGTTCAAGTAGAGTGAATCAATATGACTTTGTAGGTACATTATTATATTTGTTCTTCTTGTCATTTCATTTCCATCCTACTATTTTCTATAGAGAGGAACGTGTGGCTTAGGGCATAGGAGCTTGGTTCACAATCCCAAAATAACATCCTTAGTTCTACAGACCAGACATGTCGTGGGTCCTTTCATGATATGATCGCTTCTCACAGCTGTAAATGGGTACATAACTACCAAAAGAACATTTTTGACTGTTGCGGGAGCTAAAGAGTTCTTCCTCTGTCGTCGGCACTTTCAGCAATGAAAGGGACAGAGCTCGTATGGGAAATCGCTGATGCGATGTTGTCAGTTCTGTGAACCAATTTTTATCTCAGCTGTACACAACGTGGCGGATATTGAAAAATGTGGCCTTTATTTCTTATCTCTGATATGCACCTCAGTCGAGCCAAACAAAGATACAACGCTGAGAAGATAGTTTTGTTTGTGTTATTTTTATATTCAGTGTATACAATGTGCTCTAGACACCCCCCAACAGTTCTACTCCAAACTTTGTCTCAATGCAATCCACGCAGACAACTATGACAGATAGAAGTCAAGAGCCGAGTTATCTGTATTACCGTTAAGACCCCGAACAACAAGCCGGAAGCCCTAAACGAGAGGTCAGTTTGAATAGGTCCAGTCATTCGGTTATTCCTAGCCTCTGACCTTTCCTTGAACCGCGAGGGTTGCAGTGTTATTGTATCCGTTCCTCACTGACGATAGTCCACGCGATGTAAACGTACGCAATACACTATACGGGATAGCCAGGTCCTGATTTAGGCCTAAACCAGATAAGCTACAGCTTAGGGCCTCACAATCCACAATGGCCTAAAAATATGTAAGCTTAATGATAAATATGTAATCAATAAATGCAATCATTTCAAAATAAAACTGTAAATGTCATCCTACTAAATAATCAAAAGTAATTGCAATACATGTTTTCAAGTTTTGTGAGACCTTCTGGTGTCATTTTGTAACAAGGGACCTCCATGCTTTACGTAGTTTAGGGCTTCACTCCTCCATGCTTTACCTAGTTTAGGGCCTCACTCTTCCATGCTTTACGTAGTTTAGGGCCTCACTCATCCATGCTTTACGTAGTTTAGGGCCTCACTCCTCCATGCTTTACGTAGTTTAGGGCCTCACTCCTCCATGCTTTACGTAGTTTAAGGCCTCACTCCTCCATGCTTTACGTAGTTTAGGGCCTCACTCCTCCATGCTTTACGTAATTTAGGGCCTCACTAAGTCCGGCACTGGGAGCATCCCAACCCTTTGACGAACTATACTTTCGACTCAGATCAAAATCACACAGTACTCAACAAATACTACCGTTTACTACAACACTCCCCTCTTTTTTTCTCTCCTCAACCATGATAAAAATAAAAATAAATCCCAAAAAGCAGACAACAGCAAAAACAACAAACAAGTCGATCACTCATTGGCCGCACGGTCAAGAAGGAAGAGCAGTTAGTCTACTATACACTGCGTACCCTTTTCAAAAAATAATTTAATTCACATAAAAAGAGAAAAATAAATAAAGGATTTTATAGATTGTAAAAATAGATTTCATTGGAATGATAGCAACCTCTTCATGCAAAACTACTACAAATACTCGGTTTCAAGATTCCAATAAGCGACCAGATGTTGGCCCTATGCTTCGCTTGGATCGAAGAGGTGAATCAATCAATTAGTCAGATATAGTTTTCAGTGACTTGCATCGCTGTTGCTGAAACTTACTAAACAACTGACGCTATTGCCAAGGATGTTTAAAGAATGTAAATAATTACAACTTTTTGTTGTTGAGAGAGAGAGAGAGAGAGAGAGAGAGGGAGATAGAGAGAGAGAGAGAGAGAGAGGAAGGGAGGGAGAGAGAGAGAGAGAGAGAGAGAGAGAGAGAGAGAATGGGCACCAAAATCAAAATATAAGGATATTAACCACGCAATAATTAATTGATATTTATCCAAAAATAGAAACATGGATGAACTAGAGAGAAGACATCGATTATGTACAAAACAGAATGTTAAGCAACCTTAAAATGATGCATAATAAAAAAGGTCTCAAAGGCCCCGAATAAACCAAAGAAAACGTGAGACGTATATTTAGGTCCCAATGGACGAGGAAGTATTTTGTCCTTTTTCTTATGGATTATACTTTCTACATGATGGTGTAGTCGGTCTTACGTTCAACCCTCCCTAGTCACCTCCTATGACATGCCTTGCAGGTTACAGTGTTACTATTCGTTGCGGGTCCTGGTAACACAATGAAATTAAATCATTTCCAAGGTGCATTCTACACACACTTTTCAAATTAAGTTGTTTTAGTTTGTATTTTTATCTACATAAATGTGTCGATAAACACTTTTACTGATAGATAACAGTAATTAAATCATGATAGCCAACATACATATTACAGACCTTTAATTGAAAACCTTAAAATTGTGATAGAAATTCGAAACACAGTGTCATTGTCATGTTAGTTGACGGTATCGCTGCTTTGGACTTCAAGAGTGTCCTATATGTGATATCGCAGTGCAGATGAGCTATATGATGTTATATTAGTGTTTTAAAGATGGGAGTTTCACTTGTGACATGCACCAAAGAGGAGAAGTGTTCTGTCATATATTTTTGTTTTTCCAAGGAAAAAGTAAACACTACCAAAGTTTATATGTGAATGAAAGTACAGTACGGTTGATGCACTTCTGTTTCTCCATAAAGTGTAAGTATAGAGTAGGAGGTTCCGAAACGGGGTGAGCCATGTGGCAGACTATTTTCGACCGTGGCAGGCACCCGCGACTAGTGACACTATAGTCAATTGCAGCAGTTGAACACATCGTTATGCTTCTTCGTACGCAGTCAGACATCAACCTGTATTTTTTCGAAAAAAGCAGCGGTCATCCTGAGGCTGTCGACACTGCCATAGAGCTTGTCTAGTGTTGCCCACATCTGCTTTCTCTGGTCCTCGTATGCCGGGCAGTTTTGCAGCAAATGTTCAGCGGTCATTTTCCCAGTACCGCACATGCATTCGTCAGTGTCACCTATCTTCAGTTTATTGAATAGATGGTACCTGTCTGTTGTGGCCTGTGCGGAGTCTGAAGACCACGACCTGCTCTCTTCTGTTCAACTGGTAATAGGCATCATTTTTTGTGTAGCCAGTATGTTCTGTTTCCCATTTGGTCATGTATCTAGCTATAATAAGCCTTTTGGACTCTTCGTATGTCACACTAGGTTCTGGTTGGAACACATCGTGATTAAAAATCGCGGAGTACACCACAAATTTGGACATCAGTCAAGGTTGAAGCACACCTGAACATCCATGATATGCTTCAGTGCACGGTGGGTGCCTGTCAAGAACTCATACAAGGCGTTGAAGCAGAAAGTTTCCTTACGAGAATTGTTACTGGTGACGAGACCTGTACTCATTACTACCAGCCGGAACTCAAGACTGCGTACAAGAATGACGCCATCCCTCCTCGCCAAAATCGAAGATGATCTGTACGCTGTCCTCTGCAGGGAAGGTTATGTTTAGTCTTGTCTTTTCTTCTTCACATGCACTGATTTTCTGTTTGGCTTGGCTTCGTTCGTTCTCTATCTTCCGATACCAAACCCTGAAAGGGCTTAAGTAGCAGAATGTAGTCCAGAGAAAGGAATGCGTTGTCGTAGTTTATAGCTTGACTGCGATATTTGCACCTTTCAGTCCAACAAATCCGACTTCAGCAAACATTTTTTTAGTACCGGGTTAGCATTCCCTCTTCAATCCCTTCTGCTTAGCCAGTCTGCCCTGCTGCAGCCTGTTATCCATGGTCACCGCGTGGAGGTGTAGAAGGGTCTTGGCAGCTTTTGTTCACTGGCCCTGACGCTAGCAGTCAGCTATGGGTAGCTGACCACTGCAGCTCAGCATCTTGATCCCTCAATTTTGTTTCACTGTCCTTCTTTCTCCTATCAGGTTCCATGTGCTTTATTTGAGCCATTCCTTATTCCGTTTGCTTCTCTTTCTACGTATCTCTTCACACGTGTTCCGAATTGCTTCCTCAATCTTAGACTAGTAGTTTGAATTTATTAAGCATTGTGTCTTTATTTGGTAGGTTTTGAACTTGCGCTTATTTTAACATCCATATCTTTGAAAGTTCTAAGCTATTGCCATAGTCGCTAAGCGCATGTGGAGGTCAAATCCTCCGTCTCCTGCTCTCTTGACACTCACATCCTGTTAGCAGCGTTTCCATTTCCAATCTTTTGTGAAATGGTTGATTTGGCTTTTGGTGTGCCCATCTGATAAACACCAGGTAGCATCATGTGCACGTCTGTGTAGGAAGATTGTGCCTTCCATAACCAGGCCATTGAAGTCACAGATGTGGATAAAGCTCTCCCAAATTGCATTTCTATTCCCTTATTCATTTTTTGCACCATAATCATCTCATCATTGCTGTTATCTATTCAGACTTCAGATCTCCCATGACTAACTTGTCCACTGTTCCTTGTAGCAGATCATATAATTCATGTTTTGTATTCATTAGCATTGTTTGCTGGCGTGAAGTACTGTATGGTTGTGGTGTTTGTCCCATTGGAGCGACGTTTTGCAGTTATTAGAATGGGTGATGTTGGTTCCCATTTATGTGCCTCCTCTGCTTCTGTTAACGACATGATGGCGACCTCCTCTATGTGAGTATGGTCTTCCCCTCCGAGTCCTCAATATATGATGTTTCCTGCACCGTTCAATCTTACATATACTAGACCCAATAGATTTAATTTGTATCCTTCCATTTCCTTGACAACCTTTCCAAAATCAAACAGGATTCTGATGTTCTAGGACCCTATTCTGGTTTTTGACTACAACATCAGAATTTTCGACTTCTATTGACTCATTTTCATCAGTAGGCATCATATGTCACTGTCATTACAGAAACCAACACGTTCCTGACAAGAAAAAGAAAAGTCCTAGGATGCAACGGACAGGTGATATTCGAAAGTGGATAGGTAAAACATTGAAGAAGAGTGAAACACATGATCTGGTCACAGTGGGTTGTGACAGACAGTTCATGAAGTAGTTAGATACGATGATCTTAGGTTACGAAATAGACGAGAGGACAAATCTTGATAGGTGTGGGCATGAAGAAGTCGAGAGATTAGACAATTGTAAACAGAGTAAGTTAATAGCAACAATAGCAAAGACATATCTATGTGAACTCTGTAAACATCTGGAAAAGAATGTGTCATTTACAGTGAAGTTTGATATCTGTGCCTTTCGGCCCCACACATATCCAATTTCAACTGGCTTTTTTTGGTACTGGGTTTGCCACTATTCTCTTAACCAGACTACACTAGTGCAACAGGTTTCCAGGGTCACAGCTTGGAGGCAGAATAGAATCTCTGTTTCGCTGACCCTGATGCAAGCAGCCAGATATAAATTGCTGGCTGCTGTCAATTCATTCACTGTGCCACATCTTCGACCCCGAACAACATAATATAATAGAAGAGACATATTTATGGATAGGGTGAATTGAACTGGATGAATCTTTCTTGTAATGAGACATATTTTGTTACCTGGAGGACAAGGGTGCAATTTCTCGAGTACTTAGTACTTTACTTTCCATTCTCGTGTTCAGATAATATTTTTTTTCGAGTGCAAAAGTACTTGCTTTTGACACTAATTTCAAAATCTTTGTATTTTATGACACTTTAACTAAATTAAAATATTAAACAACTCCAGTCAGAAATAAAATGATGGCACATTTGTATACACCCCTCACATACAACAACAAAATACTGATCTGAAGCATCGATTTAATCAAGGACAAGTTGTCACTGTTAGCTCAACATATGAACCTATAAAATGCAACATAAAAATGACTACAATTACAGAAATATTGCACATTTTTCCAGCAAAAAAGCAATAACATAAACATTTGGAAAAATCAAAGCCAGATAGATCTCCAGGACAAAGAACACATATTCAAAAGTTGACAACAATTTTGACTTTAAGTAAACATCTTCTACCAATTAATCAAATAACAAACAAATATACATTTTGTTCTCATTTATAATCCTCTCTCAAATAACCCCATCCAATTTCAATATAAAATGGAGGTCTGTCTCAGGTTTCTCACACTACATTACAGCCTAAAGCTCCTCTAGGCCATAATTTCTTTAGAAAAAAACCACATCTATTTTCCTCATTAAGCTTGACTATGGTGTCAGACTTTTCTTACTGGCATACAGTGCATTCTTAAAATTGGCTGACCAAGGCCATGCTTGTTATGCTCACTATGTGGAATCGACAAACCTGGAGGACATTTTCTACTGTGTTTGTCCTCTTTATACATTACTAACATGTGTCCGCATGTCATATTTTAACTTGTTAAGGTGGTACTGTAGCATACAATTACAAGTTTTCGGTCTGAACATTCTCACTTCAGAGGTAGTATGTTTCTGCTACATCAGATTTTCGCTGTTCTACCAGACAATTTTTTTGTTCAAACAAGTTTGAAAACCATTCCTTAACTGGTCAATGAAACATCTAAATTTGTTGTCTTTTGAGTCAGAAATCAACAGATTTACACTTTTAGCTTTTTAAGGATGGTATCTTGATTTTATTAGTGTTAGTTATTGGCATATTTTTAACTGGGACAGTAAACTGAGGTCAGCTTCAGCTCCTATGTGTAAGCTGATAGGCCACTGCTATCAAAATTCTCTTAACATGCTGAATTTGGTAGTAAAAAAAATACTGTTCTAAAGAAACTTAGGATGAGTCTGGCATAGAAAAGAACAATGTGATACGAAAAAAGTGGATACCCACATGCAAGTATTATTACCAAGCAAGAGACCCCATAAAGATTAATGGTCAGATTATTGAAGAAATGCAAAATTTTACCTACCTGGAAAATAATACTGATAGAGATAGAGGACAAATCAAGATGTTAATGCCATGATTAGCAAGATCAGATCTGATGTCAGATCTCTTCGCCCAATATGGAACTCTGCATGGAGAATAAGATTTGGCACAAATGTAAAGTTGGTATATGACTCTGAGATATGGCTTGTGCCTCAGAGCATCACATTGAGACTGCAGGACCTTCCACATTAGGCGTATGCTTCGTGTTAGAAGGCCGAAGATAATGGCAATCATAGATCTGCGGGAAAGACCACAGTAACAACCAATAGAACAGGAGATTGGGGGAAGAAAGTGGGGATGAATAGGACACAATCTTAGAAAGAAGCTTAATAGTATAACCAGACTTGTGCTGAATTGGCACCCACAGGGAAAGAGTATAGTGTGAAGGCCAAGAAACACATTGCGACGAACGGCTGCGGAGGAAGTCAGTTAAATTGGGGTCTCGGTGGGAACTCAAAAAGACAAGACTGAATCAGAACAGACAGAGAGCATCTTTTGCTACCCTGTCTACCAATGGGAACCAGACAGATAAAAGAATGATGAATACATGCAAGTAATAAATCTTTTTGTCAGTGTTTGCAATCAGCTTTCAAAAATGTGACTTGTTCAGAGTTTGTATATGAAAGTCTGAGACACAATTGAAGACAATACATATCACCGTAACAAACAAATCTCCCACAAAAGACTGTAGGTACAAACTTCTCCATATATTTGCTAATGATGATCTAGGGTATAACTACACAACCAAAAAACAACAAAATAAACAACATTTTTAAAAATAGCAACAAAAACAGGCACGAAAAAATGTAATTGCAAAGTCAGATTACCAAACAAGAAATGGAAGAGATGGTTATCTCACAACAAATAGATGTAATATTCTAATGTATACATCCATTATATCAGAACAGAGCTGATGACACTTCAGATCTTCAGTTTAAGCCTTTCACTGTTCTACCACTGTCAACATGGATAATGTGTCATTTCTATAGTCCTATGTGACTAGACTAACAGCGCATTTATACCCCTCTAGGGCAGAACAACCTCCAACTCATGACAACACACACCCTGTCATTCACACATACCAAACAAGTACTGAGAGTGGAATAGCCTTTAGGGTTTGAAAGAAAGGATTTACGAAACAATACATCATAAATGATAACTGAATATATGTTTGCTTACATTATGACTCAAAACCAACAGTTGCTGAATTTTTAAAAATGTAATTGAGAATGATTGGATACAGGCTTCCTGTACAGGGGGACAGCTGTAGTGGTAATTCTATGCTTAACTTGGAATGAATCATCATCACTGTTTTACCACCTATAACCGTCAGATCAAATTTTAACTTTGTGTTAATATTAGTTTACCTGTCTTACCTATAATCTTCATATTAAACATATAACTAAATCTGTTAATATTAGTTTAACCTGTCTCACTTTAATCTTCATATTAAACATATAACTCACTTACATGAATACTTGAATCCTGGCATTCAATCAGGCAAGGTCGTCTGATGCAAGGTAGAAAAAATCTGCCTGAATATCGCGATGGTCCAAAGACGTGATGCTGCTCATCTTATTTATATCTCAATATGTCCTGGTTGCTTCATGTGGAATTGTAGAAGCAGTCAATGGTCATTTAGCCTGATGGCATCTTTTAGGCAAGCACATACAACCTACAGCCATCTTTCGTACATAACCCAGAAATTTCTAACCTTTTCTGTTTCAGTTTATGCCTCACTAGTGTTGTTGGTCTTCATCTGTGCCTTGCAGCCGTTGTTCTGTTTAATTTTTATTTTCAGCTCTATATGAGCAATGGCTGAGTAGTTAGGTTGCTGGTCTTCTGGTGAGGATATGTGTTTCTAACCTCAGCTCAGAATATACTTTTTTTTTCCACAGGTATATTCTTTGTTCATCCTCAGATCAAGGTTTCTCTTACAAAGGATACCGTTGTTTGTAAGGCTGTTTTTATCTCCATACAGCTTTTGTCTCATATCTGTATCGCAAGGCCAGTATTGTTCTCTCGTTTCCGGCGTGAGCATGTAGCTTTGCAGGATGTGTTCCACGGTCATCGTATGCTCCCCACATGGACACTTGTCATCTGTCCCAATCCTCATTTTGTTGTAAAGATGTCTCTTGAGGCTGTTATGCCCAGTTTTCAGTCTGAAGATAACTTCTTCCTCTCTTGTTAAGATAGAGGGAAATAACAATCTATCATGTAAAGTCAATGGCCATTACAAGACCAAGTGACCATTATTTCCCAGTCCTATAAATCCTCTCAGTGGAATTCAACAATGGAAATGAACAATGAGATGATAGTTCTAGTTATTTAGTGTTTCTCCACTTCATTCTCCATCTTCTTTCTGAACTACACAATCTGACAGTTGTAGTGATGGTATTGACGGCTCTTTTAAGGAAATGACGGACCCAAATGCATGTAAATATTTTACTTATTACTTGGATCTATATGATATATCGAAATCAACCACTTGACTAGCTAAAAACAACTCATTAAAAATCTAAGGTCGCTATAGTAGGGAGTTAAGGTATGAACGAATGAAAACGAGAAACGATGGATGATTTGAAGACCATACGTTTCAAGCATCTTCTGATCTCCAGAGAGGTGAAATCAGCATCTAAGTTGTATCGGGAATAGACGAAAAACTCTGAGGTCTTGTGTACATGTGCACGTGAAAGAACCCTCAGCAGTTAAAAATCGAAAAGAAATGGATGTTAATTGCTGTTCAGGCAAAAAAATAAAAAAATGTACGCAATTCCAACACAATGGTGGCAGTCAAAGAAGACCCCTCCAGACACAACAGGCCAACCACTTACTTGTCTGCACACACGATTGAAACTATAAAATAGACATCTACATCCCTACAGGGACAGAAAAGGAGTGACTAAATGAAGTGATAACATCCCAAAACTCTCCTTTAAACTGAGCATCACCTGATATCTACTAATTCTAGAGTTGAGAGATTCTATTAACCATCAAACACAATGGACGTCTTGAGGTTAAACATGTGTTAGCAATGACTGCAGGTAGCATGTTTATGAAATGATGTGGATAAATACTCAAAACTTCTACAAGCGAAACAATTATTAATTCTTAAAGTGGTAATAAAATGTAAAAATACTGTAAAAATACATTTTTTGTAAATGTGGAGTAGTGACAACAAACACAGATACATATTTTTTTTAAGTACTGGGGGGGACGGGGAGAAGAGAAATATTAATTTAAGTACTACACAGGGAGTCAACAATACTTAATGTTTTATGAAACAATGCACATTGGTTCAAAGACTACAGTACAAAGACTGCACTTCTAACCTCATATATAAATACAACTAGAAAGTAAAAATTACACACATTTGCTGCTACTGTCTCTCTGTTCTAATTTATATGTAACATTAAAATATTTTAATATATATCTTGCTTGTGTGTATGTGTAACACTTACACATTTTAATTTCTTTTTGTTATTATTATGTATATGCAACAATTCACATATTTAATTTCTGCTTATTGTTTGCATGCACACGTAACAATGCACATAATTTTAATTATATGTTATTCTGATATATATATATATTTACTAGAAAACAGACAAAAAACGTATCTATTTGTCCGTCATGCAAAAACACTGACGATTAGCTCTAGTGATGTGAAATTTACACAGCTCATTCTGGCTGGTATTTCTAGATCAACAAAACTATCATCCTGAGTTTGTTAATATTAACGTAATGAAGCTAATCTATTTATAGTGAATGTATTCTTTTGGTTATCGTATAAGTAGCACTATTTTTAGCGTGGTCGCTCAAGGTCAGATAATTGAAAACCCCAGGACCAGTCCATGTTTGGAACTGATCAGTATAAGGAAAGGTCACTACTTTGATCCTGGATAGTACAAGTTGGGAAATGTTAGCACCATGCTCTGCAGCTTTGTAACTTTCATTATCTCACTTGATTTCAGTGTTGTTCTGAATGTATTTTTGTGCTATTTCGTATATAATGATTATCGTAATGCCACTGATTCAAATGCTAATTACATAACACAATTCGTAGTAATCAATGAAACATATTTCAAGTCACTAAGTCAACTTGAAGTCGCTACCAAATTGTGTATATTAAAAAAATTATGTTAATTCCAACGTAAAGCAGGGTGTTAAAGTTCTAGTATATATTAAACCGCTACACCCTTGGATAAAAGAAGAGCAAGTAAGTAAGATAATGCAATTTATACAAAGGTATACATTTCTTTAAAATCTGTACTTTTCTCATACAAGTGTTCAAGTTATACACATACGTTAATTTCTGTTTGATTCTTGTCCTCTATATGTCGAAGAATGGATATTTCTTTCTGCACTGTGTCAAAGTTATAAAAGAATGCAGACATTCACCATATTTTCATGGTGGGGTCAACTTTGTGAAAGGCTGCTAAATTGGGTTGTGCATTGTGCTGGTAACCATATTATGTACAAAAAAGTGCCACAGAAACGACCTTTACAAGAGCACCTGGATTCTTAGATGCAGGTCCTCCTGCAAAAAGGCTAACTGGCAGTAGTGGTATAATGCTCCAACTGAACTGAAACAAGGAAATATTTTTAAAACACTACATTATTCAGTACAAGCCTTTGATTAACCTGACGAGTGGTCATACAAATTTGATAGATTAACAGTTAGTCGCACTAGTAGAGGCTGTGAACAAAATGTCAGCTCTCTAGGTTATAGGAAAGTTGGTTAAAATAGGTCCACACAAATGAATATGTCATGTCAGGTTAAGTAAAAGCTTGTAAAAAGAAGGATACAATGATGTGTATGTATTGAAATATCAAAAGATAAAGATTCTCTCTCAGATCGACACATTATTCAGCCACAGACAAGATTTCAGGCCAGTGGTTTGATTATTTATAATATTCATTAAGCCCTGATAAATGAATCTATAGTTGGGTGAAAGATGTCTCACCTGAAGAAAGTAAAATCTCTCGAAAGGGCAACAACAATGAGACTTAACAAAACTGCCAGTACACTATGAGTGTCAAGCTCCACTGAAAGATAATGTACATGTATGTATAACTCAGAGCAAAACAAATGTAAACAACTGAAATATATAGAATTGTTTTAAATGCTTTGGTCAATCTTTTGTGGAATAAATAATGATTGATATCGCTAAATCAAAGTACAAGACAGCAAGTGTATGGGAGTGGAGGGGGCAAGGTAGTACCTCAGGTGGGAAGAAAAAGTCAACGCTTGGTCTCCACTTGCCATCCAGACATCACCGGTGGGCCTAAGTAGCTGTAGCATGTGAAGTTGTCATATCTCCAGACACCCCTTCAACTGATAGACTAATCTAGGCAAGGGGGAGGAAAGGGGAAAGGTACAGCTAGGGCTTGTCTATCTAAGCACGCAAAGACTGGAATAGTGGCCTATGTG
The DNA here is from genome assembly GCA_036924085.1 of Ariolimax columbianus. Lineage (NCBI taxonomy): Eukaryota > Metazoa > Mollusca > Gastropoda > Stylommatophora > Arionidae > Ariolimax > Ariolimax columbianus. Next base: position 23,900,103 of record JAVGWX010000013.1, on the reverse strand, counting down.
AATGAAACCATTAGCTTGTTTTCAACAGATAGGAAGGCGACTACCAACAGCACATTGTGGAATGTAACAAGAGCATGGTTATCCACGATCACATGGCATATCTTCAGCCGTCTTAACTTTGTCTTGCTGCTGGACGAAAGAGTGAGGTTGTAATATAGTAGTCCCTTTCAGTCATGACTGACTTTAGAATCAGCGCAACTCTTCCTCATTTAAATCCAAGTACAGCTTCAATGCTGTCATCATCTTCCCTTGTGATAGGAAACTATTATTGTAACAAGACAGAAGTCAATGCAGCTAAAATTCAGATACAATTAAAAAAATATGTTTTTGTTAACTTTCTGTGTAATAAATAAAGATTTATATCACCAAAGTACAAGACAATTGATACAACATATAAAAGATAAAAACCTTTGTGTATGTGTGTGGCTTGCACTAAAACAATAAAGGTTCACATCCCTAATTAAGGTAAAGGACAGCAGACACAACAGCTCAAATACAGAGAAAATAGTAACTAAACTATAAATACATGCCATTAATCAAATAATCTGCTTCATTCTGATGCAGCGGCCGACCCTTCCTCAAACGGTGGCGTACATTCCTCAGTCTGCACCCAACCAACACCAGAAGAATGAGAGTGAATGCCAGTCCCAGTGAAAGGGCTATGATAGGGCCTTCAGCATCACTCGTGTTGGCTATGATAACCTTTTCACTAGACATGAAGATGTGTTTCTTCTCTCCTATATTCTCTGGGAATGGCTTATGAGTTGGTTGTCTTGGTGATGTTGAACTGTCTGTCTTATTCTCCTGTGGTGGTTTTGTGGTTGGAGATCTGGTTGTTTGTGAACTTGGTTTAGCAGCTAAGAAACACAATGAAACATTTCACATTTACATCGTAAACTAATTACATGGCAAGGTGGGTGTGTGGTGGAGGTTGCCTTTGATGAAGTGGTTAATGGTAGCTCGCAACCAAAAAGGTGCTTGTATTCAGAATAATAAAACAGCAAGGTGGGTAGTAAAACTATAAACTTATAGCAATGACTTTACATGAGGTTGCTAGCCTCATGTACAATCTTCTTAGTCCTATTTTACGACATGTTTTTGTTGCTATTCTTTACACTGAGGCGGGACCACCTTGCTGGCGCATGAAACCGAATGCATGCAAGATTGGAAACTTCATTGCCACCCCACTAAAGGTTGCTGCTGTTGTTGGAGAAAGGCTGAACAGAAATTATCTCCAGCTCTTCGAATCATTGGCATCAATTTGAACTGGAGAATAAACTGATCTCTTTCAGCCCCAGCAGCTGCCTTCATCCACATGGATAAATATTTTCTATATCCTTACCTAGGCTATACTTCCTCTAGCTTTTCCTCCGTCCATACATTTGTCTTTCTAATTCCCACTATTAATGTATATGGGATCAAGATGCTGAGCAGCGCATGCGCTGCAGTGGTCAGCAACCCATAGCTGACTGCTAGCATCAGGGCCAGCGAACCAGAGTTGCCAAGACTCTTCTACACCTTGACGCGGTGATCCTGGATAACAGGCTGCAGCAGGGCAGACTGGCTAAAGAAAAGGGATCGAAGAGGGAATGCTAACCCGGTACTCAAAAAATGCTTGCTGAAGTCGGATGTGCTGGACCAAAAGTTGTAAATATCACAGTCCCGAGTAAACTACGACACAATGCATTCTGTTCTCTGGACTACATTCTGCTACTTAAGCCTTTTCAGGGTTTGGTAGCGGGAGATTGAGAATGAACGAAGCCAAGCCATATGTATATATTTGGACCAAGATGCAGTACAGTAAATGCGCTGACAGCAGCCAGCAACTCATAGCTGACTGCTTGCATCAGGGTCAGCAAACCATTGCTGACTGCTTGCATCAGGGTCAGCAAACCATAGCTGACTGCTTGCATCAGGGTCAGCAAACCACAGCTGACTACTTGCATCAGGGTCAGCAACTCATAGCTGACTGCTTGCATCAGGGTCAGCAAACCACAGCTGACTACTTGCATCAGGGTCAGCAACTCATAGCTGACTGCTTGCATCAGGGTCAGCAAACCATAGCCGACTGGTTGCATCAGGGTCAGCAAACCATAGCTGACTGCTTGCATCAGGGTCAGCAAACCATAGCTGACTGCTTGCATCAGGCTCAGCAAACCATAGCTGGTCAAAATCCTATTCCGCCTCCACGTGTGGCCCTGGAAACAGGGTGCAGTAGTCACTATTATAGTCTGACCAAGGGATGGGGCTTGTAGTGGGAAGGCAAACTCGATACTCCCAAAAAAATTGAAATTGACTGTGTCGAGCTGAAAGCCGCAGATATTGCAGCCTCACTGTAAACTATGTCACAACATCATTTTCACAACGAACGCAGAAGAAAAATAAAATATAAATATGTTTTATCTGCACATATACCCCCATCTGGTAATTTCTTGTTTGACCTCTATTGGCATACCCAGCCTTTTGCTTGTACCACTTTCCACATCTGCTTCAAATGGTCAAACAGTTCACATGTATCATGTTGCATCTTATTTATTTTATTTAATGTGCTCATATCTTTTATTGATGTTTCCATATTTTGATATGTTAGATCATCATGTGTGTATTGTTCTTTGCTTCTGATAAAGATCTTTTGCTTGTAACTCAGGTTTCGTTCTTGTTTCTGTTCCTGCGTTATCTGAAACAAATCTTTTCACTATTTTTATACACTTTATTTGAATCTGTAGTCTCGCCTTATTTTTTATTATGCCTTATGGCAGTACCCGCTGTAGAGTGAAACAAAAGGAGGCATCGTCTTGTTGTTAAATGCCCACAATGAGAAAGATTACTCTTTTGTGCACTCTGAAAATGACATCAAGTGGTGAGTAACAGTAGCTTTCCTTACATTCCAAGCGTGCTGATGAAGGTGGAATGGGGTACTCCAGGCAGTTGTGCTATGCTTGGCATCATCTGCGTGTTGCTCACTACTACGGGGATCACCTCATTACCCAGGTTGCTGTGAAAACAACCCATTTTCAGGGAGAATGTGTGAAAGTGAGGTGGAGGTTTCAGCCAGTAAGTTTTACCTGACCCTAACATGTCTGATTAGTATATTTTACCTGACCCTGACTAACATGCGTTTGATTACTATGTTTTACCTGACCCTGACATGTCTGATTAATATGTTTTGCCTGACCAGACATTAATCTCCTCTCACCATGGAGGCCCAATATGTAACAGTATATCAATAATGAAAAAGTGTAAGTGCATTGAAGAAGCAGTAGAATGATAATGAATATCATAGAAAATAAAATATTTTAGAACAGACCTATCATCATCATGTCATTGTTTCACTCCCTTAAGAGCATGGAAGCCTTGCAGGATACCTGTATATTGATATACATGTGCTTTTGTAACATCAGGGTCAGGTGAAACAGCCTGACCAAAACCCCACTTCTCATTCATGTCAGTCTTCTTGAAACAGGTTGTGTTACAGCAGTCTGGCCAACAACATGGGGATTGACACTGTGATCCCTATAGTGGTGAACCTACTGAGAAGCCTTGCATTGCACTACAGCCAGGAGGACCAAGGACCACCCTCACAAGTATGCCTAAAAATGTAAGAAGAGCCACTGTAACCTGCTACCAAAGAAACATCATGAGGTGTTAAACTCAGAATTAGTAGCAAAACCATACTTGATTGCCTTTTAAGGCATGCAGTAGTAGGACGGCACTTCTAAATAGCAGAATAGTAGAGCACACGATTCTAATGGCAAAGGTACCAAGTTCAATCCCAATTATCAAAACACTTCAGTTAATCCAGCTGTTATAGGGTTCCTCGGTTACTGTTACGGATGGAAAGGCAGCAAGGAAGGGAACTGTGGGCTCAAATAAAATGTGTGAAAACATGAATATGTATGGCAGAGATACCATGTTGGAAAAAAAACCAAGAATGAAACCTATGATACAACCAAAACGTCTTTATCAGGAACAATACATGAGCTAACACATTACAGAGGATGAGATAAAAAAACATTTTTAAAAATTTGACAAGATACTTAGCTACATGATCCACGTGGTACGGCTGGCTATTTTGATGGGAAGAGATAAGGCTAGCCAGAAAAGTGTACAAATAGGAAGTGATAAAAGTAAACAGCCAGAGAAACCGATGGATGACAAATGACCAGAAGGTGATACATGTACAGGTATTGAGACCTGGTATAATGAAGTCTCAAACTCTTCATCTCTGATAGCCGTGTCTGCTATAGGTCTACCTTTATAGTCCCGTTTCTTCACAGTAATAGCCCCTAGACCCCATGGGCAATAACATAGAAATGATAGTGTGCAAATAGTTAACACGTGATCTTTAAGCTGATACTGGAAGTAAACCTTTACCATAGTCATGCCTGAGAAAGTAAGAATACAATGCAACCTTACATGAATGTCATAAAAGATACGATGTCACGGTAACTTCACATGAATGCCATAAATGTTACAATGTCATAGCAATCTTACATTCCTGCCATAAAAGATGACTATGTTGTTTGAAGTTACTTGTGTCTTGAGTTAGCTTTTGATATTACTTTGGTAACAGCTCAAAAGGTGGATTGAATTTCTGTTGGCTGTAGTGTAGTTTGAGGTTCCTCAATAAGAGCACCACTATGGGGTTACAGTGTCAATCTCCACCTCGTTGGTCAGACTCTCCCTCCTGGGAGATGCTTGCACAGAACTATTCTGATACAGCCTGGTGAGCTAGTAGCACACAATATTCTCAGATCACAGAGAATGTGAGCCACCCAGAAGAAAAGATAGCATGGCGACTCGACAGTCAACTCTTTAAATGAGAGTCTGCCGTGTCAGCATTGGATTTTAACAGTCATATGAGATCACATCTCGCAGCACAGCTCTGATGCTGTCCCATCTTCGCTTGCATTAGGCAACTATTGTGTTTCACCTGACCCTGATTACTCTTCACTCCCTGAAAGGTGATTAAAGAGGGTTGTGCATGTGCATCATGTATTGTGATACAAAAATCACGGCTAAAAATGTGTACTTTGCCGACATACTAGTAATGGACCAAATATACTGCTGGTATAATATATAATGCTTCATTCTGTCAAGACGGGACATATATAAGAAGAAAGAATACCTTGGGTGCTCTCTCTGTGAATACTGACTGCTGCATTGTCATGTTTCTGTCCTTCTAATGAGGGCTGAGTGTCTTGATTAAAAAAATTAAAATACCAACAAAAAAAACTGTGAGGTGTTATTTCAAGCCATGAACAGCCAATATCAGCACTAGGAAGAGTATTTTTTAAACACACACATAAAACACAAAATATGCATGTCAAGTACAAAAACAGTTAAATTGAACAAGCTCAGGTCGTCTGTTATAACTCCCATTTAAACAATGTACAAAGATGGTTGATAGGTAACAAAGACAGTTTAAGTTTAACAAGTTTACATGGTATTTTTAAAATGCACAAACACAAATCAACAAAGATAGATGGTAAGTACATATTCCATTTAAGTTGAACAAACTCATCTTCTTCGTACGCTGTCAAACGTCAACCTGTATTTTTTCGAAGAAAGCAGCGGTCATCCTGAGGCTGTCGTCACTGCCATAGAGCTTGTCTAGTGTTGCCACTGGTGATGGCCACATATGCTTTCTCTGGTCCTCGTATAACGGGCAGTTTTGCAGCAGATGTTCAGCGGTCATTTTCCCTGTACCACAGGTACATTCGTCAGTGCCACCTATCTTCAGTTTATTGAATAGGTGGTACCTCAGTCTGTTGTGGCCTGTGCAGAGTCTGAAGACCACGACCTGCTCTATTCTGTTCAACTGGTAATAGGCATCATTTTTTGTGTAGCCAGTATGTTCTGTTTCCCATTTGGCCTAATAAGCCTTTTGGACTCTTCGTAGGTCACACTACAATCTGGTTGTGGTAGTCTTGCACCTTCTTTTGCCAGTCTATCTGCCTCCTCGTTGCCTTGGATGTTACAGTGGGATGGAACCCACTGTACCACTACTCTTTTTGGTGCGGACTGCTGGTATAGTTGACAGAGTACTGCTCTTAAATCATTAAGTTCAGTATTTTTCTGGCTTTTTAGTGCTGTGACTACGGTCAGGGCATCTGTAAACAGGACTATCTGGCTTTCATTGTTTTCGCCTGTCAGCATTGCTTCTACCGCAGCCCTCAGTGCCTCTGCCTCCACTCTGAAATTTCTTGAGAATTTTGCCACTGACAGGAACAAACTCATCTGACCTATTTAAACACATACACACAAACAAGGCTCAAAGTTGGAAGCCAAGCACATAAACAGTTTAAGTTTAACAAGCTCATCTGGTTAACACCCTTATGTTGATCCTAGAACACAGAATAAAACTAATGTAACCTTCCAACCAGGTCATAAAAGGTGGCTAAAGATGCTAACCACATCATTCTTAGTGTGCCACCCATTGGTCAGGATAATATGGGCCTACCACCATATTCCCAATATGTCACAGAGGCATGCAAACAGGATCTTTACTATTTTAAAAAATACAAAGCTTACTAAACCATTCAATACCCTCTTGCAATCAATATACTATATATGTTGAAAGCTGACTGTACTTTTATATATATACTTGTGATGGACAAACTATCAATATGTATGTATATATATATGTATGTATTTATATATATGTATGTATATATATATGTATGTATGTATATATGTATGTATGTATATATATATATATATATATATATATATATATATATATATATATATATATATATATATATATATATATATATATATATATATATATATATAATCATATTTATATGTAGGTTGCCCATTGCAAGATGGTGACATCAGCAGACTGTCCTCGTCCTGGAGATGTAACTTGCGCTGAAGTTGGATTATAGAGAGAAAGAATCTGCGCTGGACACCAATCTCACTCTCTCATCCTGAGTTACCGCGAACCAGTGGCAAGACATACAATCAAGATGACTGGAAGTAGCTCAAGATGCAGACATTCAGGTTGTACAATCTGTGAGACCAGCGGTCGCTTGAAACTTGTGGCAGTTGATCGTGCACCGTTTCCTTGACGATTTGAGAGGCGAATGTCGTACCTCTCGACAGCAGCAGCCGCCCACGTGTAGACTAGAGAACGCTGCTGTTGACCAGCGCCCACACCTGTAGGTCTAGGTGAGGGACCATTATCCCACGGCTGAGGTAAGATTCCGGTCAATGCACACAATTTCCAAGCAGGTCGTGCACACCAACCAAGGACGGTGCGCAATCTGTAGTGACGTCCTATCCAACAACGTGTAATCTATTACACATGAAGAACAGAACGTGTATCTCCGAATTCCGATGAAAATTACACACATAGGCTTCCTGTGAATAGCGTAGGATGTGCTAGAAAATAATCGTCACACAACACCACGCTCCATACATTAAGTAGAACGAACAAACCACACGAATATCGCAAACCATGTGAGCAGCTATTGCTTGGTCGCCATCTTACCGGAAGTTTATCAAATATATATATATATATATATATATATATATTAATATTATATATATGATAAAATATATGAAAGCTTGCTAATGTGTTGAAAACTAAAACACTTACCCTGTCCTTTAAGTAAACTGCTTGACTTAGGAGGTCTCACTCCAGAAGGAAAATCTAAAAATGTTGGAGTAAAAATGTGCACTGTTAAAAGTACATAAGAATCAAAAGAACAGCTGCTCTATAAAGACAGGGACAAGAAAAGAATTGATACTTTTACCATAACTCTTTGCATCTCAGTAAAGCTGTTTGTTGCCATCATTTATAGCTTGTAATGAATTTTATTTATAGTTTTCTAGCAGATAATCCATTTATGTTTTCTATGTAAAATTTGGAAAAACTGTTCTATAATGAAAAATTGTTCTCTCATTCTACATGTACATGCTTTTATTATATTCACACATATTCCAGCTGTTTTCTAATTATAATATTTTGTTGTCAATATTATACAGACCATCGGTGAGTTTTAAATTCATTACAGAATCATTTGAGCATCAATTGTCTATAAATATTAAAGTTTAAAATAGAAAATGAATCTGTCATACAATGTAATCTATTGATACATTCTGCTTGAAAGAATAAAGCATTTGCATTGATGAATATAATAATTTCTGTCCCTCACTCCCATAATCCCCCCCCCCCCCCCCCCCCAAACACATACAGAAACATACATACATGTCACATTTAAAGAAGCAAAACTATACATGTCACATTTAAAGAAGCAAAACTATACATGTCACATTTAAAGAAGCAAAACTAAAAAGTTTCAATAATGTGAATGAAAATCAATCTCAACAACAAATGGCTGAACTGTTAAAAGGTTCTCAAGGAAAAGCAACTACAAATGCAAGATCAATTATGAACACAGAGTTGAGTGTTACACGTTCTTGTCTTCTTGTTGCTCCTTAGAAAGCACATTTTCTTTATTGTAGTTGACCCTCTGATAAAAAAACTGGTACCAAAACACTTCTGTATCGGTGGTTTCAGTACCAATTTGTTTTAAGTGATGCTAGCCCCATTCCAAACCTTCTTCATTTCCCTTTTACAGTATGACTGGGAGGTTGAAAGTGTCCTGTATTTTACTTCTGGTCGTTGACATAGAGGTCTATGTTACTAGAGACAAGCAATACAAATGTATCACCATTATTAACATTCTCCCACTGCGTTTCAGCCATTAAGGGTGATGCTTTCTCCAAAACTTCTGGATATGTCAGTTCCACTGATCACTTCTTCATATGCCATGATGCTGAAATGTACAATCTATCTCTACTACTCGCTTATTTTATTTCCATTAACTTTAGCCTGTTCACATATTCTACAAAACATGGGGGGGGGAAAAACAGCAACAACAAAAAACAGCAAAAAAAAAAAATACTATTTCATGATCTTCAGAAAAGATAACCAGGTGATACATATTAACAATCGATTAGATTCAATACGGCCCAGCTTACATTATGAATCCCACTGCATTTAAAGTTGCAAAAAGCAACTAAAGAGAGTTGTGTATAGAGGATAGCAACTCCATAGTCTAAAATAAAGTTCTCTTTGTGTATAGAGGATAGCAACTCCATAGTCTAAAATAAAGTTCTCTTTGTGTATAGAGGATAGCAACTCCATAGTCTAAAATAAAGTTCTCTTTGTGTATAGAGAATAGCAACTCCATAGTCTAAAATAAAGTTCTCTTTGTGTATAGAGGATAGCAACTCCATAGTCTAAAATAAAGTTCTCTTTGTGTATAGAGGATAGCAACTCCATAGTCTAAAATAAAGTTATCTTTGTGTATAGAGGATAGCAACTCCATAGTCTAAAATAAAGTTCTCTTTGTGTATAGAGGATAGCAACTCCATAGTCTAAAATAAAGTTCTCTTTGTGTATAGAGGATAGCAACTCCATAGTCTAAATTAAAGTGCTACAGAAATTACCACTACAAAAGCATAACAATTACTTGGGGTAGGCTCCCTGCAAGAAGGTCAACTGAAGTTGTGGTGTAATGCTATTATTAGAGCAAAAAGGAATTATATACAAATAAATAGATTATGCAGAAGCCACTATAGATCCAAGTATCACATTCAGATAGCAGACCTTCACCAACAGATGTCCTTACATTAGAGGACCAAAAGGGGATCAAGACGCTTAGCAGCCCATGTGTTGCAGCGGTCAGCTTCTCATACCTGACTGATAGCATTAGAGACTGCGAACCAGAGCTACCAAGACCCTTCTACACCTCCACGCGGTGATCCTGATAACAGGCTGCAACTGAGCAGACTGGCTAAGTAGAACGGATTGAAGAGGAAAGGCAACCTGGTACTCAAAAATGTCACCTGAAGTCGGATGTGTCAGACCGAAAGGTGCAAATATCACAGTCAAACTGTAAACCATGACACAACGCATTGCGTTCTCCGGACTACATTCTACTACTTGCAAAGCTCTTTTCAGGGCTTGGTAGCGGGAGATTTAGAACGAACAAAGATGATCAAAAGATATAGCAAAAACAAATCTGTAAGACTGGAGAGAGAAAGTGAAGATAGGTGGGAAACATTCACAGAAAGAAGGGCTGAAATATTCATAGGGGAACTCAAGAAGACGGCTCATAACAGGAACAGATGGAGAGCTTCTGAAGTGCCCTATGTTCCAAGAGGAAGATGGATGGTTAAAAAACTAGCAATCACTCTATAGTACTGCACAACTACCCAAGTGTGAGTTAACCAATTTAGTTTAAAGGAAAGTTATAGAAACTTTCTAAATATTATACTTATTTCATTTTACCATTCTGCTCCAAGTGAAGCATAAGACCACTGCTAAAAACACCTTTTACTAAAACCCTGAACTCGAGTAGAAACTGAGGCCCCTTACTGGGGAGGAGCAAATAGGCCCATTCCACTTCTATGAATGTCATAAAAGGTGACTAAAGAAAGTTGTACATGGAGCTGGAGCTAACAACCTGATTGTGTAACATAAATTCCAACAAAAAAACCAGGTGCAAAACCACACAAAGTGCTTTCCAGCGGGGCTTCCTAATGGAGGTCAACTGCAGTGGTGGCTCTATACTCTAGCTAGAATGAAGAAGGGACAACAAGAAGAAATATCTGAGATTTTCCAGTGCCAGTTTCATAGCAATGGTTTTGCCTGATGAGGTTGCCAGTCCTATGCACAACCCTCTTTTACAGTACACTTGGAAGGATACTTCAGCATATTCATTACAATATATAAATAAATTAATAATTTGTTTTTTCCTGGGGTTTATAAGAAGGTACAGACACATGACATTGAGCTGTGGGTGAAAACATACTGACCAAGACCCCAGCATATGCTCATACAGTATACATAGAAACAGACTGTGTTACTGCAGCCTGGCCTGCAAGGTGTGGAGTGACACCGTTATCCTTGTAGTGGTGAGCCTGCTGAGAAGACTTGCACTGTACTACAGCAAGGAGGACTCAGGTCCATCTTTTCTAGTACACCCCAGGTTATTTTTTGTTGTTGTGTTCACGTAATTTTTCTATTCCCCAAGGCGGTGTGCGTTGTACTATGTTTTTATTTGCACCTATCAGCCCAGTGCATCCGACTTTGGCATGCATTTTATGTTAAGGTCTGCTGCCTCCTGCAATTTCTAAGGGTTTGCTTCCCCGGGGTAATGGCTGGTGCTGTGATGGGGATTGAACCCAGCACCTTCGAGTTGTGAGCTGTGTCACTTAACCATTAGCCCATGCCGTCCCCTCACCCCAGGTTATAAAAGGAGCCACTACAAACCTACTAGCAGACCCGTATCAGGCTCATAAGCCATTCCCCTTGCCCATGTGCTGACTTGAGGTGGATGAACAGAGAGAGCAGTCTTCATTACTAGTGATGGGTGGACAAACAACACTACCAGAGAAAATTTATCACTAAACACTGCTAGATCCATAACAAGAAGGAAAGCAACAACCAAGCATGTGTTTCAGGACATGCGTTTTATGGTCATTGAAACAATTTTTAAAATTTTCATCTAATCAAGTTTTCTGAAGTTTGTTTTATAATTTCAAGATACAGCAATTAGCAACAGGAGGGTAAAAATGTACAGAAAAAAATGTGGAAAGCAAACAAAACTTAATTCTATAGCAAAAGCAAGATAGATGATAATATAATAAAACACAAATCACACAATTTGACAGGTTGAGACAGAATCAGGTTTCTTGACTTTGGGCACTCATTGTGTTAAAAAAAATTAATAACAATAATATACATTTAGAAAATTGTCTGTCGTTTGCTCTAAAAAAAAAAAAAAAAAAAATCACATATGAGAACAACGCCGAACAAGTTAAGGAAGCTAATTTTTTTTTTTTGAGTGGTTAACTGATGAAATGGATCCTTAAGTGCCAAAATGATCTGAAATATATTTAATGATGGAAGCTAAGCAAATAACTAAAATGATAAGTTAATGTTACAGATTGGTTTGTCAGAGTATATGTGTACGACAAGTACAAGAATAGCACCACTGCCACACAGAGATTATGCAGTAAAAGGTGACTAACTGTGTGACATGGCATAACACAGGCCATGGTTAGGTGGTTTGTTTAGAGCAGCTGCGGGTCTACTTTGCTCTAGTATTTGAGTATATTAAGATGGACTCGCACATTAGTTAACCACCCTCCTCAGTGAAGTAATAAGCTGCTCAAGCCTGGCCCGCTAAGCAGGAAATCCTCCTGCTGGCTACATCCAGCTCACACCAGAGATTGGACCTGCACAGGGGCTTATGCCCCTATAGAAGTACAGGTCAGCTAAGACAAGTCAATGATAAATGAATAACCAAACAAGTGAAGCGGTTGGTGACACAGCTCATAACCCAAATTTTCTGGGTTCAGATTCTTGAAACAGAAAGGTTGTATTCCTATGGAAAATAAACCCTTTTTAAAAATTGGTGCTGAAGTTGGATGCACTAGGCAATAAAATTGTTGTAAACTGAGAATGTGAAGGACTGGTGTAATACACATTACCCATAATGAGACCGAAAACAAGAAACGTTTAAATGCAGGTCTCCTTATTCACTTATTATTGGGGATTGAGATCATGAGCAGTGCATGAGCTGCAGCAGTCAGCGACCCATAACCGACTTCTAATGTCAGGGCCAGCAAACCAGAGCTACAGAGATCCTTCAACACCTCCAAGCAGTATTCTGGATAGCAGACTGTAACAGAGCTGTGCATGTAAAAATATAATTGACAGTCTAAAAAGGAAAAGAGCAGTAAGCCGCTGTCCACACAATTCTAAAGGTAATGAAATACCTACTCAATAGTGGCCTGAATGAAGGCCATAAGGAGGTGGCGTCTCTTTAATACAAAGACACAACGGGCCAATCACCTATTTACCTGCACACTCGATTGCAAGTACATACAAAATGGCCTCTACAACATCTGCGTTTAAGAGGAGCTTAAGTTAAGTTTAATATGTGTCATTTATATTTGTCCAGTTCTCGATAGATGCCTTGGGGATCAAGATGCTGATCAGCGCATGAGCTGTAGCGGTAAGCAACCCATAGCAAACCAATTTTATTCACATTAAGACAATTAAGTGAGAGGACAATCGAATGTGGCAAGCATTTCAATATAACCTATATTGTTCAAGAGAAATGTTTGGTCTAACAAACAGGATAAACTATGAACAATACTGAAGGACTACAGAATACAATGACAACTTTTAGATAATGTGGTGAGCAGTGTACCATATGAATAATAATGTAATAAGAACACTTAATGGCTTAACAGATGCTTTTAAAATTAACAGAGGAGTGCGAGAAAGATATGTTTCCAACATTACTGATTAACATTTACATGGACAAAATGACAACAGATCAATCAAATTGATTGCAACTCCAGTAATGAAACAGCTGAATTTATGAACTACTCTTTGGCGATGACCTAATGTACGAAGATGAAAATAAACTACAAAACCATTTGAAGGCACTTTACACAGTCTGTGAAAGATATCATATAAAGTGATTTTATTTTCATGTCGGGATAAGTTTTTGCCACTGTAACTTAATGTCGACAGAGTTTGAATTTCCAAATTTATTTCATCCCAACTTGTAGTTAAATGACAAACAGATGTTTACAACTAACATTATTTATCTATATATATTTGAATAAATAAAATTGTCATTGTGTATTGGTGCTTTATAATTTAATTTCTGTCATAGTATCTAAATATATGACAGAAGTCTGATTTTGTGGTGATGTGTCACAAATAAACAAATCAAAATAGTGAAAGTGGATTCAATCCAAGCCGAAACAAAATTTGCTGATGAATAGTACTGCAACAACACAGTACAATGACAGCAGTGAGATAGTCATGCTACACATGATAAAAAGACAACATTAATTGTTTGCTGCATGCAAGTGTGTACATTGCAACACATGTGTACATCAATGCCACATGAAATGCACTCAAATTTACCCTCATACAGCCCAGCACTGGGCCTATATGCCCGCTGGCTTCCTAATGATGAGTAAAAGTCAGGGTCCTGGTAAGATGGAGATCTGTAGTCTCCGATGTCATCGTACCGACTAGGCACTGGATACTGAGCACCGTAGGAAGAGTCTGGGTATCCCTGATATCCTGAATTCTGACTGTTATATGGCAAACTAAGAGATCTGCTGCGGCCAACATCTGGCCCACCAAATTGGGAGAATACATCATTCGATCCAGTGTTTTCTAGCAAGGATTCAGGTAAAGGGTCCAAGGCATCATTGGAGTATGGTGGGTAATACTGTTGGGAGTCAAAATAATGGTTTCCCTCTGGCGCCTTTGGTTGTTCCTGCTGAGAAGACGAATCTCCTAGGTTGTAGGGGACATACATATTGGGATCTAACCACTTCTGGGCATTGGAGTAGCTTGGCACGGACATTTGGTTCTGTGACTTTGAAGAAGATTGATCATAAGATGATGCATGTGACTTGCTTGAGCTCTGAATCTTTGATCTAGATTTACTTGGGGTATTTCCAGAGCCATGGGAATGGAGATTTGTTGGTTTGGAGGATTTGAGTGAAGAGGATGACAAGACCGCAGGCTTTTGTGATGGAGATAATGACTTATCAACATGCTGACTGTTTTGCGGGAAGTTATTTCCACTGCTCTCCGGATGTAAGTTAGAGTTTGGCCTCAATCCACTTTGTTGGTTACTGACCTTTGATGCCTGAGGATATCGTTGACTTTCAATAAAGTGTGAAGAATACTGATTATTTTGTCCTGGATCAGAATAGCTCTTTTGATGTGCTGAATCATGACTGACATGCTTCTGAAGGTTTTGTCCACCATCTCTTGTGTCTGACATCTGGTGTAGTACTGACTGGTAGGTCTGAGAGGGAGCTGAAAATTGTGAGTTGGTCATGCTACCAAGTTTGACAGCCTTAACTTGTTTTAGACCATCAACTTGCTGTTTTGGAGCAGTGTTCATGTACATGGAAAGACTATTCGGGTCATGATCCACCATACTGTTTTTAGCATGGTTACGGTAAGGAGGATTAGCAGCATTCATTTCTGAGTTAGGAAGACGGTTACCTGTGTTAGGATATGGGTTAGGTCTAGGTGGATGTGGCTGGACATTGCTAGAATAATGGTTCTGGTTCAAATACATGCTGCCATCTTTACTGGATATAGTTGGTTTGAGTCTTACATCATAATTCTGTGCAGGTGACATGTTGGCTTGCTGATGTGAGCCAACTTCATTTTCTTTAGTGGTAAGATGATTCTGAGTAGAGACTTGAGGATTAGCTGGCTGGGGAATAGTGTTCTGTTTGATGTCACTTACTGGCTCCTGCATTACAGGTTGTGTATATGGATCTACAAGATTACTGTTCTTGGTGTTAACTTTAGAACTAGACAAATCTGATCCTGACTGATGTGACCAATTAGTTTGTTGATAGTTATGAGCTAAGGAGAAAAAAACATAAGCAGTAAGCAAAATCCCACAATCTTACACCACAGCTGAGTTGAACATTTTTCTATAAAGTAAAAAGTTAACAGAACATATAGATGACCTATCCAACCAATAAGAAGTAAGATTAGTTACCAAAACAAAAAAGGTGCCCAAAGCCACAGATATAAGTAACGCACTCTCCGCCAAGTAAGACCAAGCTCCAAAAATATGTTAATAGCCCTCAGAGAACATACAATAAATATGTTCATGTTCTCCCTCAAAATCTCCATAAATATGTTATGTTTTCCCTCAAAATCTCCATAAATATGCCCATGACCCACATATACAAGAAAACAACTCACATCTCGTCAAGGGAGATCAACTTTAAAGGCTGATATTTGAATGAAAAAAAAATAATTTGATAACATAAAAGATGAAATTGTTAATACATGAAATTTTAATGTGTAATATTCACACCCAAAAAGGGGCGGCGTGAGCTAAGAGTTAAGTGACATGGCTCACAACCAGAAGGTACTGGGTTTGATCCCAGTCACAGTACCAGCCGTTACCCCAGGGAAGCAAACCCTTAGAAAATGCATGCTGAAGTCGGATGCACTGGGCCAACAGGCGCAAAATAAAAACCACAGTGCAACGCACACCGCCTTGGGGGAATAGAGAAATAAGGCAAACGCAAAAAAACACACCATTTTGCAATAGCCATATGGTTTGTGGGTTTTTAAAGCCTCATTGTCTTTGTTTCAAATATTTAAACTAACATCCTTGAAACATAAAATTGTCAGTAAATAAAATATGGTGCTCATTTTCTAAATATTGTCAATAATAATAATAACAAAAGGATGAACTGATGACAACTAACTGTTTCAAGTTCAATCAATAATAAAACATTATTAAAGTCTTACTTTACTGAAACATATGACTTTACAGACAATACAAAGGATATATGTTTGTGGCAGAGGTCAAAGTGAATGGGCTCACAGTAGCCAGCACCTCATAGCTGACCAAGACCCTATTCTGCATACAAATAGTGACTATGTAAACATACTGTACACATGCAGTCTGGCATGAAAGAATGGGGATCGAGGAGGAAACAAACCTAAAAATGACATGCTGAAACCGGATGTGGTGGGTCAAAAGGCGCAAATATTACAGCCTCGTTGTAAACCTTGACACAATGTAAAAGGAAATATCAGTTTTACTAAGAGCAAGAAGACAAATATCTAATGTTTTACAAATGAACATTCAAGAGAAAAAAAAGAACATATAACAAATGTACTATGCAGTCTTGTATCCCTAAAAATAATCATTATATGTTTCATATAAACCATATGACCGTGCCCCAAGGTGTGGTATAGATCAAACTTACCTGTGTTTTCACAGTTAAATTCATCAGAACCATCAGCACAATGCAGGTAAGAGTCACACACCTGAGACTGTAAAACACATTCTGGACCACGAACGAGAGTGCCCAGCTCAAAGCACTCATATTGTGATGAAAGACAGACTTTCCCTGTTGGCAAGCAAGTAAAACAAGTAATGTTAAAGCATGTCTACATTTAGAAAATAAAAGTGAAGTAACAGATGAAGAAAAAAAAAAAGGTAAACAGTAGTCAGATAGACTAAGCCAGTGTGGCCCAACTGCAGCCTTATGGGTAATTTAAAAACAAAACAAACATACACTGTTTTGCTATACCAGAGCTCTTTTCCTTAGCCTAGTACACTCAGCTTACTAATGCTATAGATGTGAAACTGACGCTAAGTTACGAATGTAAATACAATGATAAACTATTCATAATATAATAAAACCAAGTGAAATGTAGACTATGTAACTGTTTAATGGCAGCTCTGGTTCACTGGCCCTGACAATAGCAGTCAGTTATGGGTCACTGACTTCTGTAGCTTAGTATTTTGATTCCATACTATATATACTAACTTGACTTCACTGAGCAACTGATCTCCTATCTCTTGGGAATATAGAGATATGTACATAGTTAATAAGACTTTATTAACAGCAGTCAGCATAAAAAACATCCATCGTTCTAGGTAGCTGAAGATATTAATGAATTGATTGCATTACATGATCAGCCTTTAACAGATGAAGATTTGCTTCTGTTACAAGAATAAAGAAGGTTGCAAGGAGTTTACCTCGGAAATGTCTTGAAAAAAAAACAACCTACAAGAGTACATTTCCTATACTGAAAAGGGTAGACAGGTTTTATTTGAATTGATTGACTTAAATTTCAAAAGTAGTTCTTAGTGAACAGAAGTGTGTTAAACAGCATCACATGCGTAGCACACAGAAACTGTTTGGGAAAGGAAGGGTGTCAATATATGATGCAAACGTCATTGTTGTCGCAACTATAAAAAAAAAAGTGCCATCACTACCGCAACCTTCTGCAGTATGTCAGTCTGGTGTTCAACATCACTTCACCATTAGGACAAAGCCAGTACTAGCTTCTTCAGGCAACTCTCCACCATCAAAACAAATTAGATTCAATTAATTAATTAACTTGGACGCATAATCTCCACTATCTCTTTCAGCCATCCTTCAATAATAAACTTCCTTTTGAAATATACATGCCTCAGTCATAGCAAACAAAAAACACAAATATTAGGTTAGTAAGCAATGCAAAATGAATTTGACTGCCAGTTTCATTAGGTCTGCCACTATGAAGCACTTAATCCATTATAAAGTAAGCTTTTTTCTTTTGGTCTATATATGCACTGGCAAGTGAATAAAAGGCAGTTATTACATCTACTGTGGAATTTGGACCTACGGCGGTGGTCCAGCACTGAACACGTTATTATAGCGGGTACACCTGCATTATCAGACAAGTCCATGGCAATGAAAGTGAGCGAGAAAGATGGAAAGGAAAGTAGGGGCTGGAAGAGGAGAGAGAGAGAAAGAAAAAGAGAGACATGGAGAGAGTGTGAGAGGGAGAGAAAAGAGAGCCAAGAAAAGTTTTGTAGAATTAATATAATTTTATGAATGTAAATCTTGGAAAGTAAATAAATATCAGACTCAGCTACAGAAATGTGGTTCCTGAGATAAATGCTGCACACTTCATGGACAGATTAAGAAATAAGATGAAGATGTATGATAAGAATATTGATCACCACCATCTAAAATAAATTACATCCAGTAATATAACCAAAAGGTCTTGGTCTATGGTTGAAAGGTGTGCCTCGCCAATGAGGAAAATTTACTCAACAAACAATAATCTAAAAGCAAAATTAACTGGGGACATTCTACAGAAGTAGTAGAAAAGAGAGCCATACAAGTCTTCTGGCAAAAAGAAGGATGAGAGACAAGAGAGCCAGAGGATAAGAGTGAAGAAAGAACGAGATGATATGACGTGGGGTTGGCTACCCCACTATGTAGAAAATTTAAAGCACAAATACTTTAGTAGATATAAACAGGTCAACTTTTGATGACCTGGCATGTATTTGTTGAAGATCTATGCTGTATAAGGAGCTGAAAAGGTTTTCATTGACGCATTGATAGCAAGATGTCTTGTTGACAGAAAAACATATGAAGGGCTAAAATATGAAACGTTAAAATAGCTGCTGAAAAATTTAGTGAACGCCATTAAGCATTCCACATGATGATGGTACTCAGATGGTTGTTGTTATGAATCCAGCACCATCTGGGCTCTTGCATTTCGGCTCAATGCCATGTAATGGTATCTGCATGTGTTTTTCAGCTGTTGTCTAGTGCCATACAAAGTGTTCCCTTTATCTGGCTGCAGAGGATGAAATATTTTCCTAAAATTGTTGAGCACTCAAAGAGATGATGATCAACAGTTTTCATATGGGTGTGTACACAGCTGGCACTCAGGAGTGTGTTGTGGTTGACTTCTGTTCAGGTGCTTGTTAAGTAAGATGTGTTGGAGTTCTCAATCGGAAAATGGTGCTCTGATCTTTTCTTGTGAGTTGATTTATTGTCATTTGGACTAGGGCTTGTCATAGATCTGTAGACCTTACATCCCGTGTTTTCCATGGCCAAGTTGCTTTGTTCTATTGCAAGTGAAATAAAAATCAAACTTGCACACTGGATGGTGATTGCAGGGGCAGGCATCTTTTATTCCTCTGCCCTATAAAGCTTCAGGTGAACCTTAGCAATGATGAAATATGAAGAGTATATTTACTAAACTTACTATATTCTTTTCCAGATCCCCAGGATGAGCTATTCACTCCTGTAGTCATATATCAAATGCAGGATAGCATTTCTAGAGCTATCCTTTAAAACACAGAACATTCAGCCGGCTTTTTTGTCTGTGTAAACGTCAGGGTATTGAAAACATTGAGTTAGAGTGCCTTCTACTAGAGAAGAGACAGAATACACTGTTAGTTGCCTTCAGTTAGATCGTGTCCTTAATCCCATCCTTCCCACACACAAAGAGTCTTCCTGGAAGCCACTCTGGCATACTTATCACCCAAGTTACCCCCACTTAAGAGATTCATTTTGGACAATCTGAGTTGCATTACCAAGTTTCAACTCTACAAGGAGAACATTTGGTAGAAACACTTACGACAAATTCCTTCCTTATTGTAGAAGGCGTCCTTACATACACAATTGCCACGGCCACAAACTGCATTGGGGTCCTCACACTGTCCATTCTGGGTGCAGAATCCACCAAGACCAACTGTAGGAAACAATGTATTTCATAAGAATTAATTGTTGCAACAAACCAAAATGTTGTTGTTTGAAGCTAGTCATGCTGAGTTGTTAACTCTTGACATTTCTTTGTTTGTAGGTTACAGTGGTTCTTCTCATAACCCGAAGTGTACTTGAGAAGGTGGTGGATGGGTGTCCATGGGTTGTAATGCAATGTGAGGCACCTCAGAAACTTCACCACTATGGGAATTAGGGTCAGTCCCCAACTTTGTTGGCCAGAGTGCTGTGACAGGCTGTTTCCAGAAGCATGAACAAGGACGTGAGGTGGGGGTCTTGATCAATATGTTTCACCTGCCCTACTTACTCTTCACTTCCCTATCAAAATGTATTAACAAAGCCAGTTTTACTTTCAACCTTCTCTGCCAAATACATAACATTCTCTCATGGAATTAAGATTAGACTATTCTCTTTGTCCAATGTAGAACATAGCTACATTCTCTGATGAATTTAAGATTATACATTTCTCTTTGTCCAACGTAGAATATAGCTGCATTCTCTGATGAAAATAAGATAAGATTGTTCACTTTGTTAAATGTAGAACATACCTGCATTATCTCGTGAAAATAATATAAGACTTGCCAATGTAGAACATAGCTGTATTATCTCATTGAAATATGATTGAACTTCAACACAAATATAAAATCATACCTTCACCAACAGATGTCTCAATCTCTGCATTGAATGGCCACATGCAATAACAAATGTAGACCTGTGACAAAGTACATGCCAATAACAAATACAACTCGTGCTTTGGGAGAGACAGGGGAAACAGATAAGGCACATTCTCAGAAAGGAATCTAACAATATAACCAGATATGCGCTGGACTAGAGTCAACAAGGGAAGAAAAAACTGGGGTGATGAAAAACTATAGGCGAGGTGACAAGGACAGCTTAAGTCTTATGGGTAGAGCTCAAGATGGCAGCCCCAAACAGAAATCAATGGGAAGCATACAATGTAGTTATATGTCACCATGTAAATCAAGAAAGGTCTAAGTTATATTCTCTGCTGAAAACCAGATAAAAATATATTAATATACATTTCAGCAAAAATAGCGGTCACATTTTTTTCCTCAAAAGTACTCATGGATGTGTTCTCAACTGTCTTGATATCTTACAGGTGAGACGATATTCGTCTGTTCTCTATAATATCCATGAAATTTCATACTAATGTATATGTCTGTATGTCAATAGAGTTTTGGTTTCTACCAAGTATTTATTCTTCGTTCATCCTGAAAAGGACATTATGTCCTAGTTTACAGCAAACCTGCAATATCTGCACTTTTCAGCCTGGCACATCTGATTTCAGTTTACTTTTTAGAGTACCGGGTTTGTCTTCCCACTACGATCCCTATCCCTTGGCCAGACTACACTAATGGCACCTGTTTTCAAGGCCACCACATTGAGGTGGAATAGAGTCTTGGTCAGCTATGGTTCGCTGACCCTGATACAAGCAGTCAGCTATGAGTCGGTGGCTGCTGTCAGTTCATTCACTGCTGCATATTGCAGCCCACCGCAAGCATGTTGTTGTCTGTTATTTTAAATAAATTCATAATTCTTTCTGCAAAGCATAACACCAAGAAACTAGTCATTGTAAGGAAATTCTATACTACTCCTTAGCTCAAATTGAGTACAAGCAGAAACGGTTCAAGAAATATATTTTGCTAACATGGCTATAGAAAATTCAGGCACTGAAAACAACTGGACTTGTTCTGCAAATGATTGTACTTTCCTTTCTGGACACTCATTAATAATAATGTTGGCGTAGGCGTCAAAGGCCCTTTGTGTCGATCGACATCTACAATGTCCAACTGCTGAGGCTGTATTCATACGTAGCATGTCTACCGAAATCCCTACAGACTCCCCAGGTGGAGCTCTGTACTCTGCAGCCTTGGGGGGATGAGGGTCGCGAGGAGTGCGTTAGACCAGTGTTTGTGTCAAGCTTTCCATGTCTGTCATGTCAAACTCCATGTTTTTACATGTCCTGCCACCAAGGCTTGTGATTGTGTTCACCTTTTGATCAGCGTGACGTTGAACTCTGTCATGAACTGGTCTCCCATGGCTTGAGCGAGGCATGAAATGCAGCATAACAAAGGATAATCGATTGAAAGTACATCAATTCCACAGAATAAAGTCCTTTATACCACCTGGTGAAGGAGTTGTGAAATATAATCCAAACAGGAACCACCAAACATAGGAAAACTCGACACAAATATCGGAGCGAGTCGAAAGCGCAGTCACTAAGGTGCGGCCATCTGACTTTTTCCTTACATTCACTGCAAAATATTTTATTTATAAAGTTTATCACATGCATACCCTGTCTATACGACACATTAAGCTCCAGACCTTGTCAAATTGATAATTTATGTGAAAGTAAATTATTGGTATTTTTATAACTTACTGATAAATGAGCTGTCAGGTCAGGTCAGGTCATCCCATAACCGGTGAGGTCGTTGGGGCCCACATGAAGATATCCTCACAACACCACGCTGTATGGGTTATAAATGTGCATCATTTGTAGTGGTGAGCTTACTGAAGAGCCTTACGTTGCCCTACAGCCAGGAGGACCCTGGTCCACCTTCCAAAGTATGCCTGAGAATGTGGGGAGAGCCACTGTAACTTGCCACCAACGAAAGTCTATACCCATTGCTTCGGTCCACTGACTCAGGGGCAGAACGCAAAAAACACGGACACAAAAAGCCTGACTTAAACATTGGTCCAACACACATGCCTCGCTGCTCTCATCCCAAGGCAGTGGAGTACTTGGCTCCGCCTGGGTAGTCTGTAGGGATTTCGGTCGGCACACTACGCATGAAGAAGCCTCAGCAGTTTGACATGGTAGTGGTCGTTCGAAACAACGGGCCTTAGATGCCTATTATTATTAAATAAAACAGCATGTATACACAAAAAGATGCAGTTATCATTAAACAAAAATTTACTGTTTAAAGATTTTGAGGGGTGTGCGCATCACATACCTTCTTGATCATCAATTAATGTCGTTATTGAATAATGTTATACTTTTTCCTTCCAGCAATGAAAACAAATAAGTTTCACACAATGAGATGCACTGATTAACATGTCATAAGCAAAAGTCAGGCAAACTGTTGAGTCACGCTGCCAGAAAATTGTGCGGGTGAGTAAACTGTCAGGTAATTGGGTTATATCTGTAATTGAAACACATGAATGTAATATATTGATTAAATCACCTGAATGTGGGGTAATGATGAGCTCTGGAGCCTCAGTTTGAGTTGTGGTAGTCATTTTCACAGTTGTCTGTTCCAAAACAATTGGCACAATATCCTGTTTCTCTGGAACACCCAGGGATGCGTCTGCATGTATGCTCTTTTCACCAGTGTTGCTGCCAATAACTTCACTGTTGAGGCTTTGCAAATCTTCTTCAGGATGTTCTGGTGATTTCCTGCCCGTGATAGTGCTGACTAAATATCCTGTGTGGGGCCTGAAAATGCATCGTCCAGCGCACCTGAAGAGATAGCAGTATCTGTCACCCTGTATTGAATGAGAAGAAAACTATATCTCAGTACATTTGAATTAAATTACCTGTATTGCGTACATAATGTGACCAGAAATACAGGAAAAGATCAAACTTTAATATAGCATTATGATACAGTAAGTAAGTAAAGATCCTGTCATGCCATGTGGCGGTATTAGGTTCATATTATTTTGTGACCCACAGCATATAGTGGTTGATGTGGTCAGTATCACGCCAACTACCTTTACTTTAGAGATTTTTTCTGGTTTGCAATCGGAAGAACATCCCAAATGGGGATTGAACCCTGGTCGCTTGATTGGGAAGCCAGTGGACTACACACTGCGCTACCGTGGCCCCCTTATGATACAGGAAATTACTGAAAGCAATCATGTACTCAACAACCACAGTGAATAAAATAATGACAGTTCAGTCAATGAATTATAATGCAGCTAATTCAATCTGCAGTACTATTGTACCATTAATATACACATATACTGAGATGTATCTCAATATATCTACTATATAACGAATGGGGGTCACTGTGATCGAGAGGTAAGGCACTCAAAGCTATGAACGGAAACAGCAGGGGATCGAGTCGTAGGTTTGATAGGGAGAAGATGGTATGTGTAGTTTTTTGTTCATTTAAGGTAGTTCAGGACCAGAGAGTGAGGTTGACGACCAATGCAGTTTCTTCCTCACTATAATCCAAATACACCACAAGTTACATCATCAAGACAAAATCATTTGATGTCATTACCAATTTGTGATGGGCATAGGATGCTGACAGACTAAAGATCAAACTTTCTCTACAGACTTTTTGTAAAAAATACTTTAAAAGACCCACTTTATTTAATACCAAATTATGTTTTTTATACAGAAAAAAAAATACACATGCACACACACACTCTCTCTCTCAAATATATATGCCTTTTATTGTTTCTTTTTAGCTAATCTTTAGCAATGCATTCTTTCACACGTGTCATCCTTACACACAATAGCTTTGCTTCGTTTCATCATATGGATAGCTTTTACATCTACATTGTGGACAATCAGGTGGTGCTCTTTACATGCACTAGCAATGCTAATGCTCCAGTACATAAGTTCTATATGAAAAAACATATTCATAAAAATGGTAAAGGTAGTGCCATAACAGATACCGGCATTGGGGATGAGGTACCATACCTCAATGTAGTGTCTAAGCTTTTACAGTAGCGGGGATAACCAGTTGCTTTCTTCCAACGCTCTGCTTTCCCTAACTGTGCGTCAAAGTACCCATTTAGATAGACAAGACAGTAGCATTTAGAGATCAGGGATGGTACCTAGTCACCTTGCTGCATGACAATCAATCTAATCCAGCTCTACTTCAACGATCATTATTAAACATGTGTATTCAGGGGGCTTCAGATAAAAACAAATATATTTTTTTGGTAGATTTATACTGAAATAGTGAAACACAATTGGATCAATTTTGAACCGTTACCATTGTGTTCGATACAAGTCACCTAGCACCTATACAGTGCATGGATTCCTGTAGAAAAGAATTCTCTTGGTTGCGTGTGTGACTACTCATGCACTACCTGCTGGACTTCATCTGACCTGAAAGTCTTTCCTCACAATGCCACTTTTAGTCGTCCAAAGACATGAAATCACTTTGGACTAGGTCTGGTGTGGACGGTGGATGTGCTAGACACCGAAAGTGGTGGTCCACAATGGTTTCAGCAGTTGCATGGGCAGTATGGGGTTGAGAATTTATATGTTGCAAAAGGACATCTTTATTCAGAAGTCCAGGTCGTTTGGATTTTATTGCAGGTCGAAATGATTCCTGAGAAGATCTGTATACATGGCATTGGTGACATTGTTCCCTCTGGGCATGTAGTGCTCTAAAATAACGTCTCGTTCATTCTACAAAAGATTCAGCATAACCTTCCCTGCAGATTGCTAAACTTCTTCGGTTTCAGTGAGGAGGTATAGCACCATGCCTTGTTCGATCTCTTCATTTCAGGCTCATGGTAGTGAACCCAGTTTACATCTGCAGTAACAAATCTTGCTAGGGATCCATCACCTTCTGTCATAGCACTTTGTGGTACTGTAGCCCATCATGAATGATGTGGTGAGCTGAAACTTGACTAAGTCCAGATGTGCGACAGTTTTATTCACAGTCAATCTGCAATTTTCCTTTACGAGGCAGTCAATAGCTGCAATCGATTCTGGGGTCTCTATTCAAGTGTGCCTGATTTGGTCATGAAGAGTCTGTCACAGAACTCATGCCATTTTGGAACTTTCTACTCCACTCATACACTTGCTGGAGTAAAAAGCATGTATCACCATATTGAACCTTCATTCGTCGATGAATTTTTGTACAGGTTTCACCCCTTCGCTGCTAAATAAACAGATAACAGAACGCTCCTCCTCTTTGGTGCATGTCAATAGTGGAGCGATCATATTTTAACTGCAATTATGACATCAAATGTTCATCCGAGCTGTGATGGAACATGCAGGACACTCTTGACATCCTTAGCAACCATGTTAACAAGTTACAGTACAAAGGCATGGTTTTTCTATACTCAATTCCACTTTTAAGGTTTTCATTTGAAGCTCCTTCATACAAACAGGATCAAAAGCAGTCATTACATAACAAACAAGAAAGGTAGCCTTTGATGTACCCTGCATGAAATTGTATGGCAAAACCGGTTTGCAACATTACCACCCCCTCATTCACATCACCTCAAACTCAATACCTAAGTAGCTGCAGCAACATTCTCAGCTTTTATACAGTTTGACAAGTCTTCAATTTTTGTTGTTATTGTTTTCACTAAATGCAATGAAAGCTCTACTTTATATATTTTTCTATACCTGTCTATGTTACCATGAAATGAGATCGATTTCACAACTTGTAGAAGTGTTTCTCCAAACTTAAACTGATTGTCTACAAATAAAAAAAGAGTAAGTAACATGTCCTTTGCAGAACTGAACCGAGTATGTTGAGATTATTAAATGGATGCTTCACCTCTGGGCCACGCAGCCTCCTGATTATCAATAGTTAAATTTATTCTTATAATCTTTGTTTATTTTCTGTGTATTCTGTTACAATTTCTGTTAGTTTTTATCAAGTATATTTGTATTATCTGTTTGCTGTTTTGGGATTGAAGAGCCAAGACTTTGACAAATTTCAAAATTATTAAGCTATTTTGTCAGTCCATTGAATACCATTCTTTTTGGTTAAAGCTGCTGTCTTCATAATGCAGTCAATAGTCAGCAGAAAGAGAAATGCAATGAAGTTCACGCTGTCTCAATTTAAAATGCTTTCAACTTCCCAAATGTTCAATGCCTCCAATCCTAAAAACTAACACGTGAAGATTTTTGGTCTTTGTGACAGCAGTACTGGCTATGTTGTCAAAGTGTTGATATACTTTAAAGCGAATATATCTAACAGTCTAGATGTCATAGCAGCAAGCCATAAATGCCGTTGACATATTCCTACAATCGTGTGGGAAAGGGCATTGGACTATGCGAGTGTGTCGCTGCTCCAGTACCTAAATGGCAAAGTCAGTACTTCATAGATACTGTAAGCCTAAATAGATGACAGTTTACTAAAATGCTCAAAACCACACAACTGAAGCATCTAGAAATTAAGTGGTATTTAGAGCAGGAAAAAAGAATTGTGTGTATAATGTTTAGGGACAATAATGCAAACAAACCGCATGTTCTTGTTTTGAGCAGATCCGCATTTAAAGATCAAAGAAATCACCAATCACTCAGATCAAACAAAACTAAAACCACTGATGATCAATGTCTACAATCAATGCATGAATTGGTGTGATAGTGGACCAATATGTCATTACATATAGGACAAGAAAGTGGTGAGAACAAATTTTCTTGTGGATTTTCAAAGTGGTGCAACTCAACACGCATAAATTATTGGAAATGTACAGAGCATTGAACACAAAAATCAGCCTCCTACAATTTAAAAGACAACTGATAAATGAACTTTCATATGTTGCTAGTGCAGATTTCCAGTCTATTCCACTCAGAATCTGACATAAAAATCATGCAAGTAATCTGGTGAATAGACTTGAGTTGCTCAAGTCATATTATACAAAAATAAAACAAGCAAAGTAACTGGATCTTCTGCATTAGACCTCAAGTAAGTGTGCAAACAACATTTCATTGTGAAGGCTATGTAAACAAGCCAAAGGTCCATCCTAGTGTCTGTTTTGCAAAGTTTCATGAGAGGAAATAACTTTTATACCTTTTGTTTAGTTAATTGTACATATAGTTATCCTAGCTTACTTTTTTTACAATGCTACTTCAAAGATACAATAGGACGTTGTGCATAAATGGATATCCTATAAGAGAGGATTCATGTTAGAAGCTTCAAACCTGTACATAGTTTGATATATTATGTTAAGCTAAAAAGTTTTTCTCCTTTCAAATTTCATTTTATTCTATAAGTTCTTTGAATTCTGCACATTTGTATGTGAGAAACAAATGAAATGTTTAAAAATACGAAAACTATTTTTAAATTTGTAACTGCACCCTGATATCAAAATATATATGAAACAGAGTGCATATAAGATATACAGAGTGATGTAATTGTTTCTTGGACATCTTTTCTTCTTTTCCTCTGAATTTTGCCTCTAGTATTTTCAATAAGTGACCTTCATGTCTCATGTTATGATCAAGCCAAGACGATCGAGATACCTTTCTGTATACTTATCGTTAGTTGTTTATGTGGCCCTTTATTTAAAAGCACTTGTTCATTCTACCATTTTTCTGTCCAGCTCACTCTTTGCATCCTGCAATTGTATCACATCTCTAAAACTTCTAATGTTTTGTCTTTCTTTTTGTTTAGAGTTCTTGCTTCAGAGCCTGAAATGTGTAGTGATTATTTTTTTCTGAAGCTCATATTGATGTTATTTATTGTTAGAAGTTTTTGTTTTTCCTGGAATGCCTTTTTTGCTACTGCTTCCAATTTCAGCGAGCATCCTCTATAATAATTTATCCCAAATATGCAAACTGTTGCACCTGTTCAATAATCTGTCCCTCGATACTGATATTTATTGTTTGAGTTTTTTTTTACTATTACCATTGCTTTTGTTTTTCTAGCATTTATCCTCATACCAAATGTCTTGGCTTTTTCCACCATCACCTCTGAATACAGATTAAATAGGCTTGGAGATAATAAACATACCTGTCTCACCCCTTTCTTGATTTCAACTGGGCTTGTTAATCCCTCTGTGAGTGCTGCTATATTCACTGGTTTTCATACAAGTCCAGTATCAGTTTAATAATAGCTCTATCCACCCTAAGTTGTTCTAAAAGAGGGGAAAGTGTGGTCCATAGCACCATGTCAAATGCCTTTTCATAGTCATTAAATAAAGATAAAAAGAGCTCTGCCCTGTTCTACCATTCTCTCAGCAAGAAAGCTCAGTGTTCTCACTACATCTCTAGTGCCTTTATCCTTATGGAACCCAAACTGGTTTTAATTTAGCACGGACTCTGTCCTGTTATCAACTCTTCTCTTAATTATCGTCAGAAGAATTTTTGAAGCATGGGATATTATGCTGAGCGTACAAAATTGGCTACAATCAATTCGAGGTGATTTAATAGAGGTTCATAAGATAAACAACAGAAAAAATAAATTAGAATATATCAAGTTTTCCAAAATACAGCCGCCTACAAGAACAAGATGGTACAACCCCAAATTAATTAAAGAAAGGTCCACATTAGATCACAGGAAATATTTTTGAAGAGTGGTGAATGCTTGGAATGCATTGCCACAGGAAATAGTGGAGGTAGGGGCAATTAAGGGATTCAAGAAAAGATTGGATGCACCTAGTTATTTTAAGGTCAAGTGAATGTAAAAGAAACTGGTTGTATACAGACTGCAGTCTTCTAAACCAGTATAAAGATGTTAAGTTAAGATAATTGGATTAGACTTTTATGGTATTGGAATGATTACTAATGTTGTGTAATCTATAGGTCCTATTCTATCTTGGTAAATACTGTTCTCATGTTTAAAAAGTCATTCTTGTAAGGTTTTACCTGCTGCTTTGATGACTTCAATGGGCCAATTATCCCTGGTGCATTATTAAGCAGGATGGAATGAAGATATGTCAATTTCCTTTCTAGTTTTTATGCAGATTCTGCTCTTCCATATCAATCAATCAATCAAAGCCATTAGTTTCTCTCAGTGCATAGGTCATTGACAACATCCCACCAGCACGCACAGTCCTGGGCTGCTCTTCCTACCTCTCTTCAGGTGCAATCATTTAATCTTCTTCTTCTTCTTCTGCGTACACAGTCAGACAGTAACCATTATTTTTTCGAAAAAAGCGGCGGTCATCCTGAGGCTCTCGCTACTGCCATAGAGCTTGTCTTGCAGTTCCACTGGTAATGGCCACATCTGCTCTCTCTGATCCTCGTATGTCGGGCAGTTCTGCAGCAGATGTTCAGTGGTCATTTTACCAGTACCGCACGGGGGCATTCGTCGGTACACCCTATCTTCAATTTGTTGAATAGGTGGTACCTCAGTCTGTTGTGGCCAGTGCGAAGTCTGAAGACAACGACCTGCTCTTTTCGGTTCAACTGGTAATAGGCATCGTTTTTGGTGTAACCAGTATGTTCGGTTTCCCATTTGGTCTTGTATCTGGCTTTGATAAGCCGTTTTGACTCTTCGTACGTCATACTGGTATCTGTTTGTGGTAGTCTTGCACCTTCTTTTGCCAGTCTGTCTGCCTCCTCGTTGCCTTGGATGTTGCAGTGTGACGGAACCCACTGTACCACTACCCTTTTTGGTGCGGACTGCTGGCACAGTTTGCAGAGTGCTGCTCTTAAGTCATTAAGCTCAGTGTTTTTCTGGCTTTTTAGCGCTGTGACTACGGCGAGAGCATCTGTCAGCAGGACTATATGGCTCTCATTTTCACTGTGTGTCACCATCTCTTCCACTGCCGCCCTCAGTGCCTCTGCCTCCGCTCTGAAATTGCTTGTGTACTTACCAGTAGCGAATGACAGTGTTATTTTTCTGCCATTTGGTAGGTTCAGGAATGCTCCTGCCCCTCCGTTCTGTGTAGTGTTTGTTACAGAACCGTCGGTGTATGCATGGGTCCAGTCCATGCTTGGGTAGCTTTTCGTTATGAAGCTTAGGGTAGTGTCTCTCCTTTCTTTTTCAGTCTGGCAGTTTTTGTTTGCAATACCTGGTATATTTTCTACCACCTCTGGAAATCATTTAATCTAAGTTCCTTCTCACCTCCATGTATTTTTGAGTCTTCCTATCTCTCTTTTCTTTGAGGATTCCATGAAAGAATTTGTCTGGCTATGTTGGACTGTGCCTTCCACAGGGTATGTCCTATCCAGCGGCATTTTCTTTGCTTAATTTGTTGTTCCAGCTGATGATCTTGGCTCCTTTCCAATAGGACTTCATTCCTCACCCTGTCCTGCCAGTTTATGATTATTTTCCTTTGTAGGTATCTGTTAACGAAGGACTGGAGTCTTCGTTGTATGGCTTTGGTTGTTCTCCATGTCTCCGCTACATACAGCAACACCGACTTGACATTGAATATTCCAACTTTGGTGTGAATCTTGATTTCTCTGGATCACCATATGTTGTCTAGTGTCAGGAATGTCCCTCTTACTTTTCCAGTTCTGATCCTTACATATGCATCTCCTGATGTGACTATTATGCTGCCCAAGCAGGTAAAGGTATCCACTTCTTTCAACTGCTCTCCCTCCAGCATGATTGGTTCTTTGATAATATTGACTTGGTTTTCTCTTAATGTTGATATTCAATTCCATTGTTCAGGCCGATTGTTCTTTCACCATATCATTTTTATCTTGCATTTGACTATGACTGTGTGACAAAAGTATCAAATCATCTACGTAGTCCAGGTCCTTCACTTGTGACAATAGTCCACTGAATATGAGTTCTTTTTTCTTTGACTGATGTCTTCAATATCCAATCTATAGCAAACAAGAACAGGAGAGGTGAGAGCAGGCATTCTTGTCTCACCCCTGTTTGAACCCCGAAGCTGTCAGTCAGTGCTCCTTCATGCACCACTCTACCAACTGTGTCTCTGTACATATCCTGGATGACGGTTGTGTACTTCTCTGGTATCCCATAGTGTCTCAACAGTTGCCATAGAGTACTTCGATCCATACTGTCAAACGTCTTTGAATAGTCTATAAAATTTGCGTATAGGGATGATTTGCATTTAATCTTTTGTTGTCAATGTTTATAGATTTGTGCAGTCGGCCCTAACCTAACCTATTATACTCTAGGTGAGTTGTCCGTGTTTAGTCTATTCCCACCCCCATAGCCTATACAGCTTAGGTGATCGTTCTGGAAGCTTTCGGTTCCGCTGGTTTAGCTTCTTGGATCATTGAGACATGCAAGCACCCTTACCATTCAAAGGTAATGGACTTGAGGGAGTCTTCCCTATCAATCTCCTTTAAAATTTTATCAACTTGCGTGATGTAGTTTTCATTGTTATACAATTGTTATATATTCTCTCCACCTCTTCATCGTGTCTGTCAGAAAGTGCCAATTTTTGCCCCAAATCTGTCTTGGTTGAACCCCTCCCCCCCCCTCTTTCTGCATGTTTGTTTGATTTTCTTATGTATCCCTCTTCAATTTCTTTGCAGCTCTTCATCCACCAGTTCTCTGATGCTATTTTACATATCCTACCCATTTAATTTTTTTATGTTGCTATACAAAAGTCTTCCAACGACCAGCTGGAGGCACAGAAGAGGTCGTCCCCAAACAGTATTGCTCTAGCAAGAAGCAACCTCTTCCTCTGCCCTGGAGCCACGCCACAGCTGTGGGTCATGGAAGTGGCCAACCAACGCAACGGGCCTCAGGCGCATAAGCGAATATTATTATTATATTTCCCAACTATGTCTTTTTCATGGCCTTCTCCAACTGTTTCATTCCTGTCTTCTATTATAATTATATACTCTGTTGCTTTAGCTGATTTTAATATTTCTTCTTAGCTATACATCTGATTTGAAGCAGAAAATGAGCACTCTACAGAACTTGTAGTAATAGATAAAAATAAGTTAATTTAATTTGTACACTTCTTCCAGTTCAGATTCTAAATCCTTGACTTTCATAAACTTAACAAGTTCAGAAATAGGCAACCCTTGGAATTCAGGGCTTACATAAATTACTTAGTTCACTTTTAAGAGGGTTAGTGTGGTTCCATAAGTCAATCTTAATGTACTTTGGAGTTTATAAGGAAGAGTTTGTCTGTAGTTGTCCAATTTTTAGTGCTAGAAGTTGAAAATGATGTGCAATTGTGCATCTTAATTTTAATTTATTCTACTAGATTGTCGATAATTTCACAACACAGTCTCTGATTCTTGATAAGGAGGCTCATTTAGTCTTGTGTTCTGCATCATCATTGTTCTGTTTTGAGTGTTTCAACAAATGCACCCTGTCTCCGTGTCTGTCACTCATATGTAGAAGAGTAGACTACATTACATTATTTAAATTTATTTTTGTAGTTTCACTTGGACGTGGGCCACACGTCCAGCACACGCTGAATACACGCCACTGCATTTTAGTGTCTACAGACTCACTTCACTAACTCACTTTGACTAACACTTCTGTGTCAATGTCAGTGGGTATGTCACAGCATCATGGAGTATCAGTATGAATATGTGGATGTGCTGAACCGTTGGAAGCAGGAAGGTATGTGCAGGATGAGTATTCTAATTCAGTATTATACTGAGTATATCATTATTATCAATATTGAATATGACCATATGTTACGGAAATAAAATCTCAGAGATTAGAAGAAGTTGAAGGAAGTAAATAAAATTCGTAAAAAGTGGTAGATCATGTTTTTGGTGTACACAAACACAGTATATCACATGTCGTTATTATTAGTTAGTAATAGTTAGATCTACCTTGTCTTGATAAACAGCAACATCACATGTCGAGTTTTGGCAACAGTATCCAAGGCAATCGGTATTTAATTTCACATTCTTGAGGGAGTCAATATAAACTGCCCCAGCACTTATTGATTCCTTCGTTTTGATTATACTTCCCTGCTGAATTACAGGCTCACAAGCTGTTTGCAGATTCTGCAACTCATTACTTGCAGATTCTGATTGTTTATCGGAAGGCGAATTATCGTTCACGTTGGAATTGCTGATGGGCATTTCCTGGTCTTCTGATTGGTAGTTGTAATTAGGGTCTCTGATACGTTTTATTAAGTTTAATATTAACTTGGCATCATATTTTTCTGATCCGTGATCCACTTTTTCTTCCACTGAATCGATTGGTGCAAATATGCACAAACAAATAATAAATATTGTAAGCATCTTGAAACTGTTTTCCTTCATCTCGGTAGCTAATGTCGGAACATCCGTTTAATTTGACATGCGCATAGCAACACCGTATAACACAAATATTCACCACAATTACAAAATAGTGCACCAAATAAATATATTTTATATTAAGTGATTCTACAATATCGTTGAGAAAAATTAAGATTAGTTGCAAAACATACAATATATAGAATATTTAAGTTAAAGTTAGTTTCTTTCCATTTTTTTCGATTTGTGTATGAAGTAGGTGAAAATGTTGAGCCGGAACCTGTTTCGTAAGGCAGTCTGCTTGTAGCAAGTTGTGGAAGCATAGTTGATAGTCCGCAGGCATACTGCATAGTCAGGAGTACCGACAACACAGACCGCTGACATTATAACTAATAGAATGGATACACGTTACAGTCCTTCTTCCACTGATTTGCCACAGGAGTCATCCAAGATTGTAGACTTTGCTTTAAAAGACCAGCTCAAGGAGAATAAGAAAAAGTATTTAACTGCAAAGTATGGAGCGCACCAAATGATGTTGATAAAGAAAAGACTCAACGTAGAAATGTGGGTTTTTGATGAACTAACGAAGCTTTACAACAGTGAGGTAAGTTTATGGTTCGAAGTATGATAACATTATTTCTTACATATGTAAACATAATAAATAAGTTTGGTAAGAGGTTGGTCTTCAATATTCGTAACTATATATATAGAGATAAATTGAAATTCGACGAAAATAACAAATGAACTCCAAGCAATGTTTTAATGTAATTTTATTGTAATGTCCGTCCTTTTGTATAGCTCTCTGAAATATTGAGAAAACAATAAAGTCTAATGTGGAACTATTAGAAAAAACCAGACAGTGGTACAGATATCACTAAAGTAGTAATGTTAAGTGTATCAGTCAGTCACAGTGGTCTGTGACTATATATGAATATGACGTGAGGAGAAGAAGGGAAGGCTCTTTCAAATGTTGTCTCACTCTTGCATTGAATAGGAAACAAACATTAATGTTTAAGGAAACCAGTCATAGCGTTACTTTAACTTACATACAAAGACAGTCTCTGTTTTGGAATCCCATAGTCAAGATAAGTAGAAACATACCAAAACACACATGGAGAAATGAGCTTGAGACCACAAAACATAGTCTAAGCAAACTGGGATTATGTGGACAGGGACAGCTGTAATGTAAAGCATGACCCAGAACAGGAGGACTTGGCATCTATTTGTTGAAGACCTATGCTCCACAAGTAGCTGAAACTGAAAGATTTTGATTGATTAGAACTAGTGAGTGACTAGTCCTAGTAGTAAAAACTTACCTACTACTACAGAGTAACTGCTTAGTTATGTTTCCAAGACCTTATTTGTTAAATGTCATAATGATATGAGTATGTCCTTCATCAATTGTGAAGGGAAAAAATAACTTGGCAATAAACTCATAAAAACTAGTGTTGTTGCTAATGACACTCTTACTTGAGATAGGTACTTTTGATGATTTTCAGTGTGGGTTACAGTGACTCCTCACATTCCGAGGCATACCTGAGAAAATGGAGTCCTCCTGGCTGCAGTGCCATGCAACGCTTCTCAGTAAGCTCACTTCTTTGGGGATCACAGAGTATTGTTCAGTATATTTCAACTGACCTGACTAACATTACTTAAATCAGTCTGTCTTACTTAGACAGTAATAATGATAATCTCATATTTCTTGAATTCCTTGTTCATAATTCAAAAATATATTTTCTGCCATTGTAAATGGGTGAGCCACTCACCATCTATATTTACACTTGTGTTGATCATTCTTCTTCTTCGTACGTTGTCAGACGTCAACTTGAATTTGTTCGAAGAAAGCAGCAGTCATCCTGAGGCTGTAGACACTGCCATAGAGCTTGTCTAGTGTTGGCACTGGTGATGGCCACATGTGCTTTCTCTGGTCCTTGTATGTCAGGCAATTTTGCAGCAGATGTTCAGTGGTCATTTTCCCTGTACCACAGGTGCATTCGTCAGAAGCATCTATCTTCAGTTTATTGAATAGATGGTATCTCAGTCTGTTGTGGCTTGTGCGGAGTCTGAAGACCATGACCTGCTCTCTTCTGTTCAACTGGTAATGAGCATAATTTTTTGTGTAGCCAGTATGTTCTGTTTCCCATTTGGCCATGTATCTGGCCCTAATAAACCTTTTGGACTCTTCGTAGGTCACACTAGAATCTGGTTGTGGTAACCTTGCACCTTCTTTTGCCAGTCTGTCTGCCTCCTCGTTGCCTTGAATGTTACAGTGGGATGGAACCCACTGTATCACTACTTTTTTGGTGTGGGCTGCTGGCATAGTTGACAGAGTACTACTCTAAAGTCATTAAGTTCAGTATTTTTCTGGCTTTTTAGTGCTGTAACCACGAACAGGGCATCTGTAAACAGGACAATCTGGCTTTCATTGCTTTCGCCTGTCAGCATTGCTTCTACTGCAGCTTTCAATGCCTCTGCCTCGACTCTGAAATTGCTCTGTGTTGATTCAATGTAATTGTTGGAAAATCTCTTTGAGAGCCGCTGCAATTAGCTTTGGGAGATGGCGACAACAGGTGGACACGTAGAACAACGTTTTGGTGGCCATATGCTTATACACGTCCACGGGATCGTTCATCTATGCGATGGCGAGATGGACTAAATACCTAGGCTCGCATCGGTACAGCACTGCAAAAGATCTGATGGACTGACCCCGATGATATTGTGTGATTTTCTACCATGAGAATAAACATTTTTTGTATGCCAAATCATAGATACAGATAGACATTTTCATAATTAATATTCAAAAAGCACCTTGAGTTGCATGTTTAATTAATGACAATTTGAATTGAGAAATTTGGTTAGTGAGTCATAACAGCCTTTTATATAGCTTCCCGTCACAACACATGTGATGACTAGCAGCAGAGAGAAACTTTCATACTACTTGTTTCATGTATGTATGGTCATAACTTTACTCTATTGTAAGTCTTTAGAAAGGATCGGACAAATATTTTGTGCCCACTCTACATTACTTGTGCCTGTTTGTTAAGTTGTACAATGAAGTATAAGGTCAATATATTACTGACAAAATATGGGTTTTTAAAAGGTGTTTTGCTTCTCATTGACCTATTTTACTAAGGTAAAGATATTATAGAACTAGCTAGTCGATTAAAGTCTCCTGAGAATGCATATTACCAATTTAATTTGCAATAATTGTTATTAATCTAGTTGGGAAAACATTTGAGAGAAGGGGTTCTGTGCTTGCTATAATTGTAAAATAACATTCAGTAGCCATTGTGTCTGTCTGCAGTGTATTTTGGCAGGTATGACTTCCCAAGAGGTTGTGCTTCTTCTTTTATATCTTACTGTGTAGACTGTTCTTAATATGTAGCATTTAAATATTCCTTCTACAAATTAATACATCAATATGATCTTACATCCTGGTACGAGTGTAATGATCTGTAAAAGCGAACAGCTACACTGAATATAATAGAAGATAACTATCCAAAATAATTGTGTATACCTGCCTTCAGGGATGGATTAGTAACAAAACCTGTTAAAAATGGAGGCCCTGTCATCTTTATCTTGTATCCTGAAAACTATTGTGAGACTAGGAGTATTCTCACTTGTCAATTCTGTTCCAACTAGATGAGGTTCAAGCTCTAGAATAAGTTGCTAAAATGAAACAGCAATTCAGGTGGTCGTCCTCACAGACATATTTCTGTACTGCCAGTCCTCAAAGGTGATACTCACATCTTAGGAATGAACCAAGTAGGGTAGTTGCCAGTTAACAAACCATACTTCAGTGGTTAACCATCCCATTGTGGTGTATCCGAAAATGAAAAGGCAGACATGCGTGCAAAAAGGGGAGAAGAATGTGAACATAGCTACCCAGACTATTAGAAGAGATCAGAACCAACCCGACAGATCACCATATTCATCTACGGACAAGGCATAATAGACTAAATAAACACATGTACAGACATCACCGATCTGCTTCACCGCTGTGCACGTTTTTCAGAACTGCCCTCTGTATAACTAGATGAGGAAAACTCACTGGTCAAGTGATTGAACACCGAACTTAAAACTGTCGAGCTAAAGAGGAAATCCAGACAACAGTTGAGTTCATCATGGTGGACTCGTCTGAAAATATAAAAATGAATGAGCAAACACAAGACAAATGTTCCTCGGCTTCTTTCATGATCGCTTCAAGCCAACGTTTTCTTCAATCTGTCAAGCCCTAAAAGTCGCTGCACTGAATTATGACACGAAATGATACAGAATCTAGCTTCAGGGGGAACCTG
The DNA here is from genome assembly GCA_036924085.1 of Ariolimax columbianus. NCBI lineage: Eukaryota > Metazoa > Mollusca > Gastropoda > Stylommatophora > Arionidae > Ariolimax > Ariolimax columbianus. Next base: position 23,861,871 of record JAVGWX010000013.1, on the reverse strand, counting down.
CTCCTGGACATCACTCACCCTACTCGCTTTGGAAGACAATAAATAGACTTGGAACTGGCATATCACGATGTAGGAAGAACATGAAGAGATGGGCTATCTCAGACGACGATACGTGTGACTCGGGTCATCTGATGATTTGTCCCAACCTTCCCGATACATGTAACGAGAGCGGTATGCTGAAGGCAAATGACGGGGCAATATAAGTCGCTGAACACTGGATGAACGCTATAGCACGTGGTAGTTGGACACGGACTTGGTTATGCTTTTTAGCACAACCTTCTTTTCATTTTGAGGTGTGCAATATAATACAAATTAAAATGCCTTTCTATTTCTTTGAGCATTCCATGTACCGTAAGTGTTTAGCTATGTTTTGGTGAGTTGTAGTAGCTTTCTTCACATCCCGAGCGTGCTGACGAAAGTAGACTGTGGTCCACCAGGCGGTTGTGCTATGCTTGGCTTCATCTACGTGTCGTTTACTACACCAGGGATCAATGTTCAGTGGTAGATGTCATGTGCTTTACGTTCTAGAATAATGCTATCCTAGTTTACTCACTTCCAATGGCGTTCTCAAGTAGAAAGGAAAGAATAGGTTCGCTGCATTCTATAATCCTAATGTGCATGTTGTAAACGTTATTTGACATACTACACGCATCATCGGTAGCGTTCCTCTGTGGTACCTAGGGAACAAATACTATGACAACTAACATTCCAAGTATGTAAACTAATGAATGTTGTGCATAGCGCAGACAACATTATCATACACAGCAAGTTGCTGAAAGAAAACGTAATTTGCGTTGACAACATATTCCTAATTGAGATGACACAAGGTGGATATTTGCACACGCCCTTTAGTTTGTAATTGAAAACGAGCTAATTCCGTTTGACTAAGACTGCCAGTGATCGAGCCATATATACACGGCCTACACGTCTAATTATACATGCACACTTCATACTTGCACATATACATGCTCATATGTCACATACAACAGATGTTAAGGTAATACCAATGAGTTTTGTGCACTTGTTCAGACCTGCATCTATTCTGGGCTATACAAAAAGAAAGCAAACACCATATGTGAATTGTACTCCATTTGCTGATACGATATTAATTTGTTTAGTTTTGCAACTTTTAGTTCATACAGTGAATGATACTATATTATTTACAGTTGTAGAGGGAGAAGACGACAACATAAAGTAGTAACCGTTATCCAAAGTATTTATAGCTATGTTGATCTGTCGCTATAGCGTTAGTACCAGGAACACGGAGGCATCATTAATGGCAGGAAAATGTCAAAAGGTCGCGGCTTTTCGTTCCCATGTGTCATCCCATCTGTTCATGTGCCCTCGATTCGTCATAGTCACCGATGTTGTCAAGGTCTGCTCGCGCAGCTAGTAAAGTGACATTTTGGAGGGGTACATACCTTACGCCTGAGTGGGTATAAAAGCAAGGAAGGGAACTGGCCACCCCACCTCACATAGGCTGCGGCTTAGTCCGTGAAGATTTTATCTTCATCCCCGACGGCAATTGTTGCCATGGGACCCACATTTTATACTGAGCACTTGAATATTACGTTGGATGTGCGCATACATGGGAAGGTGGGGAACTAGCGAGCAAAACAGGTGTTTTACAGCTAGGGCTATCTGTTACTTTTGCTGTAAATGTTTACGACTGGGGCCCAAGAAGAGAGCAACGGATAGTTTAAAATAAACATAAAACCTCTACAGTCCAAGGAGAGGAGCGACTGTATCAAGTCAGTGTTTACGACATTGTTAATCTTGAACAAACCTGTACTTTTCCTAACAAGTATCAGGTTCTTATATAAGACCTCTGTCCTGAGAACGTATTCTAAAAATAGTGCGATAGACCCTCGTTAGCCATCTTGAATTGGTGCCTTCAAAGTTCGACAGATAACGTGCAACAGAACTGTGAATTCAAATGATAGTTCGTTCAAATGAGCACTAATGTTTGTTTGTTTTTTTTTTGGTAAAGAAACGAAAAAGCTTTTTATTTTTTATATTTTTAAAAAGACTTAATAGTCCTTTACGATTAATTATAATATCCTACATTTCTAGTAAAGTTGCTGTTTAGCTGTCCGTGCCCGATATCAGTTGCTCGTTTTTGCCAGTTTCATAATCATATATTACTTTTACCAAAGCAACTCCTGATCTTCATGGCTTAGTTTTCTAATTTGGCTCTGCAACAACCACACAATTAGTAAAGCAATTTAGAGTACATCCACTATGGATTGTTACTTGTAGATATACAGTACCGATACTCAGGACATGAAATGTGGGCGAGATCAAAGGCTCCTGTTCTGTTTCCAGCACACTTGTTGTTGAAATGTGGGCGTGAAGTCATGAAAGTAAAGGAAATGTTCTCTGCCGACCCACAGAGACAACGTTTGCACCTTAATTAACCAGCTCCCCATGTACATGAAACTAGGGAGACGACCGTTATGGAAGCAACGATGACGCATGTCCAAATTGTGATGTTAGATCATGCACAACGGATGTCCAGGTACATTCGGGTCATTTAGCCCATAAGACCGATTGTGTAGTAAGTAGTACGCCGCATTCAGTGGCGCCCATCTCTTGTAATTCATATAAACCAATACACAATTATTGTATTATTATTTTAACAACTTGAGATTGTTGTTTCCAGAATGGTAGGAAAATCATTCTGTTAGATTGGGGGGGGGGGGGGGGGGGGAGAATTAGTGTCTGCGGAACAGAATGGCAGAGCACCCGCTTTTCGCTGTAAAGGTATCTGGTTCAATCCCAGCCAGGCTGAGGCCTTTCCATTGTACTTTGGTTGGGCTCGCTTCTGAGAGCGCTCAAACCGAGCATAGGTACATACCGACGCACACATGCATCCAAGCACTGGTTTATGCGTCTTAATATCGCCTAATTGACTACAGTCTGAGGTGGAATAGACGTGCCTCCACCAGTAGAAACTAGTGAGGCAAACACGAAAAATAAAAAAAGGAAGGAAAGTGTGCTGACGTCCTAGTGCAATGAAGTCTCTAACACATCATCTACGATAGCAGTTTCTGCTATAGTACTACCTTTCTGTTGGAGATTCCTTAACAGCTATAATTGTTTTGTAATAGGGCATCCATCCATCTGTGTTTCTCCTTGCACGGTGCCCGGTTTACTGCGCGGTATGAACAGTGGTCGCGGTATAAACAGAATGTTCCATATTTTCCTGACACGATCTTGCGTGAAGAGGTGTGTATAGCCGCCTTTGCTAAATACATCAAGTGTTTGACTGCGGTTTAACCATCGAATGAACAATATGCAGTTGAGCTTTGCTTAGAACACTACACTTGCACCACCATTAATATTGTTTTTATTTTGCTCATAAACTGCCTTTTCTTATGTCTAGACCTGGCGGTACTTACATCTTAATTCACCCCAAACAAAGTTCCCTGGGTTCCAATCATACGTATATGACAACTGATGACTGTAGCGGGACATTCCGTTTTGGGTTAAGGGGAGGACAGGTCGATATAATTTCGTTTAAAATAAATTAGTAAAAATGGTAGATAAATACAGATGTGTAGAAACGATGGTTATATTCAGTGTTACGACCAGGCTTCTGGAAGAATGTAGAGCCATAAAAAGGAGCAGAAGGAAAATTCCTGGCAGGCAGTTGAAATAATTTGACGACCAAAAGCCACAATTATACTTATTGAGGTGGCCAATGCATCGCATATATACGAATCAAGCATATATCCGTGTGTGCCATTTTTGCCATTGTTTCTCTCCTTTGCCATTTTCCAAGAAGATTCGATGCATTGAGTAAGTGCATCTGTGGTAGGGTCAACAAAGTTGGCTGAGTCATTTATTGTTTGATGAATATAGGTTTATTGGCCATCCCGTTATAGGCGCGATGTTTGACACCCCTACAGTTTAAAAAGTGGGCTATTCAGTGACACTACTACCCCCAAACCCGGGGCTTAACATATATATTTTTTGTTTGTGGTAAATTAAGGCACAAGTACCGTCCTGACAATGAGTTTGATTGTGCGTTATTCTGTTTCATTTAAAAAAAAATCGTATGGCTATTTGAGCATCATAAATCATTGATTGTAGATGGCTCTTTACGCCAGTTGCTTTGAATGGGGGCTACCACTCTGTCGAGCATTTTAAACAATTTGTGACTGGCATTTTCAATAGCTATCCTGAAATCTTAATGTATCCGTGCGTTTCGCACTAACGCGTGCTACTATTTGTTAAGAGTACTGTTATAGAAAATAGTATACAGATTGCGACGACTCAGATCTGACCAGTTTTTGCATTAGTAATAGAATATTCTTCTCTTTCTCTCTCTCTCTCTCTCTCTCTCTCTCTCTCTCTCTCTCTCTCTCTCTCCTCCTTCCTCCTCTGTTAAGAGTACTGTTATAGAGAATAGCATACTGATTGCGATGACTCAGAGCTGACCAGTTTTCGCATCAGCGCTGGAACATTCTTGTCTTTCACCTTCTCTCTTTCCTTCTCTCTCTCTCCTCCTTCCTCCTCTGTTAAGAGTACTGTTATAGAGAATAGCATACTGATTGCGATGACTCAGAGCTGACCAGTCTCCGCACTAGTGCTGGAACATTCTTCTCTTCCCCCGTCTCTCTCTGCTTTGCAACTTCTCTCCTCCTTCCCACCCCCCAGTTACTGTTGTATGTATTCGAGGGGGGGGGGGGGTGTCACGCATTCTTGACAAGGACGTTACCGAAAAATAGAAAATTATGTTGTTTGAAAATTGACCTGACTTTTGCACATTTTAATGTTAAATGTTTGACGCTTACAAAGCCAGCATGCCAGGTGTACATGGTGACTGCACAGAAAGACCGACGTACCTATAGAGACTGATTCCACTCATGGTCATCAGCCGTGATAGTAGTGAACTCTTAACGCAGGACTTCTCCAACCATTTACGATTGCGAGCACCGTTCACGTGTAATATTAAGTGCACAAGCACCATACAATCTAATGGGTTTCATTTTTGAAAAAAGTGTACATTTAAAAAACACACATGGTTAATGATATCTTTGAGCTTGAAAGCCACCCAGAAGTTCAGTGCTGTCCAAGGAGAAGTCGCTTGTAGCTACACTTAAACAGTTTTGCAAATGTGAATCACTTAATCGTAATTTGTTGTTAAGGTATTTCATAAGTGAGATAGTCAGCCATTTGAGAGAAACACTACGCATTATTTTGAAATTTTTTTTGTATCTTCTGTCGATCAAGTTGCACATTGGTACTTGGTTACTGTTAGAAAATACACCGAAGAAGGAACTGGCCACCACACCTCATTAAACGCTTAGACCTAGTGCAATAAAGTTAGGCTCTACCACTTCATCTCCGTCAGCAGTATCTGCTATGGGACTACATTTACCGTACTTACTTATACTCACCCACCACTGAGGCTATAGTCACCTTTGTTGTACTCATTGTTAGTAATTCTGGACGGTAACGTGGAAACCGACGCAAATAATAACCACGGCTATGCCATCGATGTTCCTCTAACTATACTTGGAATTCTGATACTCAAACAGACATGTTTGTCTGTTGCCAGGTAGCCGAGACTTCGGCTATGCGTAGTAGGTATTTCAGAACTTCCTGCTGCTTACTAGGCCTGGGGGAAGGTACAACTAATTGGGGTAGATTTTTAACTTGGACTTTTTAAATTTGTCTGGGCAGCGGTCTTTAAGTCTACTCTTTTGGATTTCTAACTGCCAAGAGATTTTTAACGTGCTCGACATTGCACGCGGGAGTCCGATCTCACTACTCAGAGATCAGGGGAATTTTTACCAGAAGATCCACGTGAAAAAAAATCACGTTCTTCGCCGTGATTCTAACCCGCGACCTCCGGCACCCGAGGCGGACAACTTACCTTGAGACAACTGATCCCCCTTCTAACTGTACAAATGAGGTAAAAGCGCTTGGATTAACTGCAAAAAGGATTTGTGACAACAATTCTGACTGCCGACAGGGGTCCATCTTGACGAACACAGGTGCAAGCTTCACCACTGTTCACACGTGGCTTGTACGAACAAACTACTGAACATATATTACAGGACTATCCCTGTATGCTGATTAAGGAAGATCCAACGATCCAACACTAAGCTCACATTTTGTTTTCAGCTAAAGAGTATCTCCAAAGAGTGATACATGTCATTACGTGAACTTGCCTGATGTAGTGATCACAAGAAGTCGTTGATGTTAAGATTCCTTCTGGAGATGATGGTGGCAAACCTTCATTAGCACATAATGACTTACCAGTACCGTCAAAGACAGAGTGGAGTGCTGACCTTATACTCTGGGAAGGTTAAGACACCTGACGACAACTTCTAATAGGTGAACAGACTGATTTAGAGAACAAAGTGTTAACTTTGGTTATCTGATCTGCCTTATTGAGTACCAACATCCCAAATATGACTATGGTAATCTATCTATCTCATAATCTCTGGAAAAGCGAATGACTGACTTATATTCCTGTACATTATTTCGGGTATTGTTTCTAGAACTTTCTTTTAAGCCAAGCATACTAGTCCACGCTAGGCAGCCTGTTAGAGAATGTAAATGGCGGGGTATGCAATATCACTTGAGATATCTGAGCAGGACAGCTCAGATCTGGTCAAAATGCTGTTTTAAGAAATGAAATTCCAACCCAATTCACAATCTACCTTCACACAGGTCTAGTAAGCCGCAGGAAGTCAACATCGTAAAATAAAGAACATACTGAGGAAATCCTTCTGTTTTCTGGCAGAATGCTTTACCTGCCTGTTCGAATACTAGGATTCCAAGTATTTACGGTGTAGTGTGAACACTTATTCCCGACTACAGTGTCAGATATGGGACTACCTTTACACTGTTTAATAAGCTTTCTTGAATTTTCAAATTACCAAGTGTGCATCACGTTGTAACTTATAGTACATTTTTACAGCGGAAACAAGTTGAGATCCATAGAGTGTATGCCACGAACACCATTCGACCAGTATAATATAAACTGATGGTGATATAACTTTCTTGGCAAAAAATCGTAAATATATACATAAGAAATTGATTAATGTGACAGATCGTGGCATACACACAAGCCGGAAATAATGTCCATTCTAAGAAATGCAGCTCACCATAGTAAAGCCGTTATTACTGTTGCGTCCCAAAACGGTTTCCTTTATGAGGCAGACCAGTCTAGCGAGACACATCTGTGGTGTTCAATCGTGAGATGTTGCCAATCAATAACATACTTGTGTTTTTAAATTCTATCAGACTCCAACAAAGTTACGTAATCGAATAATCTTTGCTCCACTCTAAAAATGAAATTTCGGACGTTATAATGTTTTTTTCACTTCCAGAATATGTTACAAATCTGCGTTAGTACAATATGTTGTTTAAATTCATGTTTCTTTATTACACGCACTAATTTGTGCAATCAAGATCATCACCCCTTATATCAGATTCGTAGAGACATTTGACAGCTTAGACAGAATCAATTTGGAAATTGCACATTGCATTGCCACTAAAGTTCACTGACATAATTAAGAACACCCGAAGTGCTGAGTTCTATGAGCCAAGTGAAACACACTGATCAATATCCCACCTCACTTTCTCGATGGGTACCCGAGAACATGGTTTGTCGTAGCAGTTTGCCCAGCAAGATTTGAGATCGACACTGTAATCCCATAGTGGTGAGCTTGCTGAAGAGCATCACATTGCACTACAATCAGAATGTGAGAAGTGCCACTATAACTTGAAACTCACCACTAAAGAAACGCCAGAGTTATAGAAATTCAGCACGAGTGACTTCCGACATTCAGATCAGCTGTCCATTAGGATAAGAACTGCGACAGGGGTGTCTCTAAAAAATGAAATGTTCTGGACTGTGTCGATGTCTTGGCTTCTCTGTTTCCTAACCGTGAGTAGATGAAACATAAAATAAGTACATTTGATGGGAGTTCACATTAATTGGGACTGAGAATACACAGGGCAACCAACACAAAGGCTGTACATGCCACTAACGGTAATCAGATTGTGATGGAAGACAAACAGGATGTTGAATCATTCACATATCTTGTTAGCAATATACACAAAGTAGGAGGAACGTATCAAGATATCCACACACACTCATACAGTACAAAAAGTTAAAGTAACATTTATTTTGTAAGATAAATTATGAATATCAAAGGGAGCTTTAGTCCAGCACATAAATACCAATCGTCTACTCCATTGTATGGGGAGAAGAGACTAACATCCGGTCAAGCAAAGCTAGTTACCAATTGCAAGCGATGATGGCCATAACGTCAGACGGTTTTGTCTTGATGATGTAACTTCCGCTGTATTTGGATTATAGTGAGAAGGTAACTGCGCTGGTTACCAACTTCACTCTGTGGCCTCGAGCTACATTTGACCAGTGGCAAGACATAAGTCAAGACGACTAGAGGTAACTCAGGATGTAGGCACTCTGGTACCACCATCCCTTGAGACCTACTGAACTCGAAAGCCCACCGTATTCGTTCATCGCTTTGAGAGGCGATTGACTTACCTATCGACCACTGAACATATTGGCAAGAGTACCTAACTGAAGTACGAGCGACATTAACAACTAGTACTCTAATGTGAAATATGTCCTGTTGTTTGTCTCCGAGCCATGAAAACAAAAACAACCACTTTCATGTGAAATTGTTCGTAAGAATCAGACAGAAAATAGGGCAACTTGAGGCGAGGAGGCTGGCGTTGGATGGGACAGGACACATATTATGAGAACCAGTGGATAGCAGTACAAGAATATTTCTTTTCTGGAATTCCCAGGGCAAGATAGGCAGAGGCAGACCAAAACACACACGGAAAAGTGATCCCAAGACACATAAATGAAACAGGAAGACATGGACAGTCTTTACTAGACTGGCTCATGACAGGAGGCCTTGGCGTGTCATTTGTAAAGATATGCGCTCGTCAGGGAGCTGAAAATGGATTAATTGTTATAAATTCTACGTTTCAACATTTATTATTTGTCACAGACAATTCATCGTGCACAATTCTGTAGTGTATCCCAGGTACCATATTTGTGGTATCCTGTCATGTCAAACCAAGATAGTAATTTCACACTCAACGGGTCGTTGTATCTGTATGTGGAGCGAAGTGGGCGATTACAAAAATCCGTTGTGGTCTTTTACCGTCTATATGTTTATTTGATGAAGAAGTGCACATGGGTCCTTCAGACTGCCGTGCTTCATCTGCGTTAATCTCACTACTACGGATAACACGTTTATCCCCACCTGAGACTATCATGAAACAACCTGTTTCCACGGAGAACTGCACGGGAATGAGGTTGGCTCTTAGTCAGTATATTTCACTTGACCCAGCCTAATAAGTTTCGTCCGACTAGACGTTAGTCTCCTCTCCCCATCATCTCGGGTGCCTCTGTTGTATGGAACACTTGATTTAGAAACATGGCTAACATTATCGTGTTTCCAACTGAACCACCCATTTAGGACTAGCCTGTGCTGAATGCTGTCATCTGTTGACGTGAGCCACCTTACAACGTAATCGATGCTGCCCGATAGTACATATGACGCAGAATGCTGATGTGTTGGATAATATATATGCGTGGGAGAAAAGTAATAGTGAGGGGGTGGTATGGAAATAATGCATGTTTCAGATTAGATGAGTGTCGACGCAGGAGAAATACAATCTGCAATTTGCACAATAATTTGATGAAATAAATATGAAATTGCAGCAGACGGCATGGTACTGAATGCATAATGAGCAACTGGGTTTAATTGCATATAGACAACATATGGTTGAGACTGATAGTTAAAGTTGAATGACAGATCAAAAGATACTAATCTTATATAGATCAACGCACGGGCAGCTCAGAGGCCAACAAACTGCTTTTAATTTGAAACGGTTATGGTTCTGTGCAAATGGCATACTACTTCTGTGGTAACTGTAAGCATATAGCCGCGTGATCCACCTCCGTTGTGAAAGTTCATTGTGCCAGTAGAGTTGTTAGATTCAGTAATCGTTTCAGTTTTAAAAAGAAGAGTGCGACAGGGATACGTACTGTCCCGTCGTCTGTTTAACATGTGTACATTTGTACATAGTGTACATGTGTACATAGTGTACATGTGTACATAGTGTACATGTGTACATAGTCACATTTTTCGACTGAAAAATGAAATTCTTGGACTCATTATCGGTCTTAGTCGACCTGTACTTCTGCAGGGGCGGATGCCTATGTGTAGTTCCCAGCTTTTGCGTGAGCTGGATGTAGCTGGGAGGAAGATTTTCTGCTTAGCGGGATAGGCTAGCGCAGCTTATTGCTGCGCTGGGACAAGTGCCGTTGAGGGTGGTTGACCAATTTGCAAGTCCATCTTAATAATCTGAAACACTGAAGCAAAGTAGACCCGCAGCCTGTTAGGCGCCATTTATACTACTTTTAACAAACCTCCTGACCTTGGCCGGTGGTATGCCATGTCACACGGTTAGTCGCTTCTTCCGACATTGCTCCCTGTGAAGCAGTGGTGCTATTCATGCCCTTGTCCATACAAATATCCGTTCGTTAGAGTATCAATAAATAATTTAAGATATTTGGATGAAAGTTCTGCTGTCTGAAAGCGAACAAGAACTACCGGAATTGTGACTCAAGTAAAGAACACAAGACAGGTGTGCCAGCGACGAATAACGCTAGAAGTAGGGACATAACATCAAACTATGGACAGCGGAAAAGGCATTACACTGTACCAAGAAGCTAAAAGGCAAAGGGTAGATCCATGCTATCTTACCTTCGATGTGAAGCTGAACTGTACTTTTTGTAACATCTGTTAAATGGTTGAGCTGTTAGCTTTAGCCAATTGACCACTTTAATGTAGGAAATTATTTTTTTTTGCTTAGATGTTTGCCTCACTAGTTTCTACTGGCGGAGGCGCGCCATTTTCCACCCCAGACCGTAGTCCATTGGAACTAAATTTTTTTTTTTTTTTTTTGCTTAGATGTTTGCCTCACTAGTTAAGTTTGCCTCACTAGCCCCACCAACTACATAACCAAGCACGGGCGTGCAAGAGATTTCTAGAGGGTACAGAATAAGAAGTAGCCATAACCCACCACCATGCGTGTCTGGAGTACAAGGTTGCCGTCAGTATACAGGAATCATTAAGAGTTTTAATCCGTTCCACCACATCATGACAGAACACATAGACAACTACTACTTTACTTTCAATTTCCGGCTTTCAGTGAGGCTTTTAGACAAAACACGATCAGCAAACTTCTAATCTCTCTATTGCATACCATACCGCTGTAATGTAACATTCGTTGATTGCTAGAGATGTGTGCAGACTATAATCGAGCAGCCTTTACCTGGTTCGCAAATACTTGAGGTATCCTTTCGGCATATAGCTAGACTCTGTGAACAAAACAGCCCAATTTACTTAAATAAACGATGTGAGCTTAGCAGGGGTCAAAATCAAATGAAGACTCATTGACAAAAATGAAGCGTCAACTTATTGAAAATGACGGTTTGTGGAGTGTTGCACGATGACAAAATGCGAACAGTTTTGCATATTATTATAGTTAGTTCGTTTTCTTTCCACTTGTGCTGTTGAGCGGCGTGGGGAGCTTAAGTCGCCTGTCCTGCGCAAGTGCATTGCGTCGGTCAATGTGAACCCGTGTTACAATCACTCTGTCATCTGTTCACCTGCCTCGTGGTCGAACCCTTACCCTGTAGCCAGATCTACCAGCGTTGTAAGCCATCGGTGGAAGTTGATAAGGGTGCATTCTCATGAGATGACCAAACAAACTTATTTTCGGCCTGAAAATGTATTCTGCACAGGAGGTAGTGCCGAACATACAACGAATGTCGTCATTCCGCATACTGGTATTCCTGGTAACACCGATGGCCTTCATTAAACACTTCATTTCAAACGTCGAAATTCTTATACTTTACAAACAAAATCATTTTGACCCTATCTATGCAACAAAAAACGTGCATTAAAATGATGACCTTGGTCCATTAATTCTATTAAAAATTGAAAGTGCTCGTATTAGTGGATATAATTACCAAAATATACACTTGTCATTTGTTTCTGAAATATCTTCTTCTTTCTTTGAGAAGAATATTTTTTTGTCCCTGTGGGCCTTCATAAAACCACTACAGTTGGTCTCCTTTGTAAGAAGACTTCACCAAGGCTTTTCATGTGAACTTGCAGTGGTGTAATCATCAGTTCATAATATATGAGCGTATTGCTAGTAAACATGCGCAACCCTCCTTAGTCGCTTGAAGATAACCCCATGGGAATATTTGCTACTGTCCCCATTCCCGTGTTCAGGAAAGGGCGCTGAGGGTTGATATTTATGGATCTTTGGCAGAATCAATTACTGTACGTGTGTCTCGAACGTCAAGTTGTATTTAATTTTTACTTTGCTTACAAGCGTACGAGAAGGGTCTGGCATTCACCTATAGTAGGTAGCTTTCAATCTATAAACGGTTACTTAATAACCTCATTACTGCCGTTCTGTTTTCGTGATACAATGGTTTACACGCTTCTTCATTCCATACATCGTGTTGTAGGTCAACTAGCATTTGGCTACAAGTACTTACCTGCAGGAGACGCGGAAGTTACGTATCACGTCATTAGCATTTCATACATGTACAAGTGGCTTGACATAAGTCTTTACCCTGACTATGAAGGAGTGGGAGAAGAAAGTTGAAATTTGGCACATATGTAGCTCATTCAATTTGTACTGGACTTGAGAAGTATGAATGTTCCTCCTCGGCGGGTTTACCCAGTATGGTACGATGCAACACACCTTATTGACCGGATCTGCTACTCTAACAGTTTGTCAGAACAATGGAGAAATCAGAAACCAGAACTGTGATACAATTCTTGATGTTGCAGAGAAAAACACCTACAGATACACAGGGAGATGGAACCAGTGTTTGAGGAATTCTGTCCTTCGTGTACTTCTGTAAAAAAAAAACGCGTAGGCAGTTTAGAGATATCTAAGTAAGCAAAACTGAATGAAAGTACAGTTTTTAGAATTTTATACAGCACACTGAACATGAGAAAAGTGTGTGCCCGCAGGGTCACGCATCTGCTGACATGTGAACAGAAACAAACGAGGGTTGATAGCTGTGGCCAGTTGCTGAAAATGTGTCGGTCGAAAAACATGTTGTCGACCATGGTGACAGTAGATGAGACTTGGGTTCACCATTATAAACCAGATTCTTTCTTTTCCGAAAACTTAAAACAGTGACGAAGATGTCATACTGGCTTGTAATAACTGGGTTAGTTCGAAAAATAGGTTACTTTATTCTGAAGGTATTTTCAAGGTCACGCAGAGATGGTAGAAGTGTATAAATTCAGGTGGTAGCTACATTGAGAAGGAATACGCACTGTGCCAAATTTCAACTTTCTCCTCCTACTCTTTAGTGGTCAGGGTAAAGACTTATGACAAGCCCATTGTATCTTCTTGTAGCGCTATCGGGATTTCATAGTGGTACTTGTTGTACTGGATATGAACACCCGCAACTGGGAGGAACTTGCTACAAACAGAACCGGCTGTAAGCAGGCTTTGTGTGTTGGTCTGCAGGCAGGGGAGGACAAGAGTCGTGAAGATGCAGACTCCAGACGTGTACGACGAAAGAAAGGGCAACAACTGACTGCCCACTCTCTAGCGTGAAGTCCATTGTCTCTCGAGACTGACAGGGTGTCAATCATTCACTTGTAACATTAGTGGTGTCTCATACAGGAAGTGTAAGCGTTATTGGAATTTTGTTCAAGTAGTTACCGCTCGTCCCTCGTGAGTACATTATAGTTGAACCTCAACAACAATTGCCATATATGGTCCACGATTGTCTACTGAATGTGTAAAAATGTATAGATAGTTCCAAAGTACTGCCGTCAGTGATAAAGCGTTATAGACTACATTGTATTAGGTCACATATTTTTGTGACCAGTTCCCTTCTTTGCTGCCTTCTTCCCGTCTAACTCAGGTACCCATTTGCATATGGGTAGACTGGAGCTTATCGAGACCGGATATTGAGCAATGCACCTTTGCTGTGAGAAGCTAGCGCTTTAACCACTCTGCTTGGGACGATGAGGCTAACGTCTGGTCAGGCAAAACATACTGATCAGACAATGTTAGCCAGGGTCAGGAGAAATATACTGGCCAAGACCCTCACCTGACTTACACGTTGGTCGTCCTGGAAACTGGCTGTTGTCGAGGACAACAGTCTGGCTAACAAGGTGAGGTTCTACGTGATCCCCGTAGTAGTGAGTGACACGCAGATGTAGCCAAGCATTGCTTAACCGCCTGGAGGACCCCGATCCACCTTCATCAGCACGCTCGGGATGTAAGGAAAGCTACTGCAAGCCGCCACTTAACGACTTTTTCAGGGCGCACAAAAGAGTAAACCTACTCATTGTGGGCATTCGCAAACAACAACAACTACTCTGCTTCTGAGAGACTAATTCAATATGTACATTTTCATCTACCTAGGTTCTTTATCCTGGCGTCTATTGACGTTTGTGAGTTAAGGGAGTCCATGAACTATAATAAAGAAAATATATGAAATATTTTGTTGTCTTCACTAAACTAATAAAAGTTGTCCATGTCATTCATTTATGGGAATAGACAACAAACCACAGTAGTAACTGCAACTTTGGCACTAATTTAAATCAGATTACCTATTAGATCCGCCACTAAAGCGCGCGACATCACAGTTTATGTCATCTCCATTAGGAAGGCATGTGATCACCAAAGACCTCTGTCTGTTAGCTTGATGGCGAATTCTGACAGATTTAGCCAACTCCATCTATTTATGTTATCCTACACCTATAGCGTTTGTTATCTCCCTCACGTGTGCCCCCTCCCCCCCTTACCCCCACCCTAGCCCCACCCCACCATATTGTTTTAAAGTAACAGTTATTTCATTTAATGTGTTCAAAATATCTTTACTGTCTGGCTATGATTTCGTTGATCAATTCTCTGTGCACCCCTAATTTCTCCAAGCTTTGTGTTTATTGTTTTTTTTTATTCCCAGAGATGTGTCCACTTCCTATACATTCACATTTCAAAGGCATCAATTCTCTTCTCCAAATATGTGTTCATTGTTCGTGTTTCTATGCCACAGAGTGCCAAAATATACTGACCAAGGCCCCCACCTCACTTGACGTAGGTCTTCCTGGAAACAGTTGTATGACAGACTGGCTACGGAGATGGAGAATAGACGTGTTCCCCGCAGTGAGCGACACGCAGATAAAGCCAAGCATATCACAACAGCATGAAGTGCCATGGTCCACCTACATCTCCACACTCGCTTATATATATGTCTTTCTGGCTTCGTCTGGACGTCAATCTTCTACCACATCACGCCCAATATATCAAGTTTCATAACGCTGGCCTCGAAGATTAAATTGTCGTTTGTCCTACCCTTTCAACGTTCTAACATTCCAAGTTCCAGTTTTTACATGATCTGTCGTCTTGAAATTTTATGCATTTTATTCAATGTATTGAAAATTACAGGAAGATTACGTTCCTAACTACGAAAAAACAAAAACCAGAATACAAGGGAAATACAAGGTGAAGTGGCAGGAAACGCTACCAATACCACGCGGATAACGTATACTACCAACTGTCCAGAAAAGACCAGGTTATTATACTTCTCCGAGCTGGCCACAACAGAATAAGACACCACCTGTGCACCAAATTCAAGATAGGCAACACCAGCCTATGTTAATGCGGCCTGGCAAACATGACAGCAGCAGCTCATTACTTCAAGACATCCACCAGCACACATAAATGAGAATAAGGATGGGGCATATTCACATCGAGGAGAAACTCTACGGCGGTATTAATACTGTGACAAACACAGCAGACATCGGATAATCTGGGACTCGTCTGAATGAGTAATGATCGCAGAACAGAAAGTATTTTATCCAGTTTAGCAGACATGGCATTTTTGTCGGTACGATCGCTCTTCCACCTACGTAAAGTAAGGTAACCTACCGTACCACACACCAGTCAAGAAACTTATAGACGCCAAATAGATGGTGATTATAAGAAGCTCCGTTCTGTAAAGGACATTCTACTGACTTTTTGAAGTGAAAATATGTCCACATGTTTCCACAAACTGCCATATGGGCCAATTGCACAAACAAGGTTAAAATCTCACAGTCCAGAGTTTATACTTACCAGTACTCTGTCACATCATCACACCAAATACTCTAACAAACGTAAATGTCAGCTCAAGGTTCCTGACATCCGACAGTTTTTTTTTCATGCATGGAAATATGTTGTGACCTCGATCCGTCATATGGGAGCCGAGATGGATTATCCAGTGTTTTCATATTTGTGCCTTTATTTGTTTTTAAGCTGTTTGTGTTGTTTATTAATAATAATAATATCAATTTTATTATTATTCATTATTTTTTTAGTGTGCAAATAGTTAGCAATGTATAGGTAATTTTTAAAAATTATATGCGTTTCTTTTACTCGCTGATAGTCCTTTACTATTTCAATTTCAGAACGATGACCACGACTGTGATTTGGACTTGGAAGAAGTTCTAGACTTGGATACAGAAAGTGAAAGGCGAGATTATATATTGGTAATTGGCACCCGTACTGTCCATATATCTCTGATTCGTACACTCTCACCATTACATGTTTCTTCTTTCGACCAGTGCACAAATACCAGCATCCACTGATTGTATAGCACTTATGATCTGCACGTCACGGAAGGTCAATAGTTTCTGCCATTAACTTAACATGAACTCTCATAGTTTCCTTTACATTGCTCGATTAATGTGATGTTTTACTTCCCTCCATTTCACCCTACTTGCTTTTTAATTGCCTGGGGCATTCCGTGCTCGTACTCTGCTCGGTGTGTAAGTAAGTGTGTAGTTACCAGCTGAAATAGAAAAGTAGAGCCGCTACAAGATAACAGCAGCGGGAACGTGGGCGCTGGCGCGACTTCCTTGTTTTTCCCACGTCAATCTCTCAACGTTGGTTCTCCTTATCTATAGGGGTTAGGGAGGAAGTAAACATTATGGTCCTCTTACTTTTTTTCATTCGACCTTCCCATCTTTGCGGTGGTACGTTTACTCGCATTTTTAGTTTGAGGCTTAACATCTTTCATCCGCTAACTGTTAAGCATCATCTCACATGATTTCTGTAATTCAATTCAAAGGCCGTTTCCACAATAAAGGTTGGCTGCAATGAATCTGATTGTTTATGTTTCTCTCACTTGTTCTTGTCTTATGGCAAGTCCACGTCGACATTATTTTTGAATCCTCTGAATTTCGTATCCTGTAACACAATTATGGTTGCTCTGTCGATTTGTTTATCTCTCTCTCTCTCTCTCTCTATATATATATATATATAACCATCACGTAGCATGTCCTTTGTAGAACGTCGCTCCCATCACAGTATGTCTGAAAGAAACTCGTTCTCTTGCCAAAACTCCAGCCTCCGTCACAGTCATACTCAGGCATTCCTGGATATCTTGGTGTCATCGTCTTCTTGGTTTACCCCTTCCTCTTTTGCCTGGCACCATACCTTCCATCACTGTTCTCTCAAGACCGTTGTGTCTCTTGATGTGATCAAAGTATTTGCATTTTCTAGCCAAAATGAAATTGATAAACTAGTTCTAATATATATATATATTCGTGTCTGTTTCTTGGTGCTTATTTGAAGCCATATCTTGAATCCTGGTATGCTTTTACGAGTGGAACATCACACGTCACTTTATTATAATAAACTTGGTAAATGGGAGTTAATGCAATTAGCTAATTAAACACTTCATTGGAAGGAAACAGTTGGTATCCTGTTTGCTGTTTTACCAAAAACATGTGGATTCATGCAAAATAAAGCGATGTTACAAAGACCACGCGAGAAATAGGAGAAGAAATAACATAAACTGATCAAGTCTCTTTCTGTTTAATTAAACTTCACATCCACTGAAGAGAGATAAGAAGATGCCCGCTACAAGTGCCACGCGCATTTGTTTATGAGCAGGGCCTGCAGTGGGCATTCCGATTGTGTGCACTGTAGATGGACTAGAATCTTAAACCTGGTGTATATGCTACGGAAACTGTATCTGGGTGTCATGCTCACAGCAGGGGAAGCGAGAAGTTATCATGAGCATACATACATCACATGAACTTATATCTAGGGACGCATGTTCACCCATCTACACATGTAGGCATACACAAGCGCGCTATCGAACACACGATCGCAAACACAACCTCTCAAGAGCAAAAGCTCACATGCACACATATTACACAGCCGGGCACAATTGTGCACACAAGCATATTACATATACAGAAACACATGTGCACACACGCATATATAAAGTAAGTATATATATATATACGCGTGTACACTCGGACACACTCACTTATACACGTAAACTTACATAGGCACAGATACACTATCGGATATCCTTATATGAGTACGCACTTACATACGCTTACACTTCTATTTACTTATGATTAGGGACACACGCTTGCGTACACTTATCCATCTACGCGCATAGGAGCACACTCTCCCATGCACGTAGACATCTACATACATATGAACACGCCTATCCTCGTTCGTACACACACAAACATGCCCATGAACAGACACACACACAGGAGCATATGCTCGATTCCACAGACGCATATGGATACACACTCGCTAACACATTTGCACTCGAATGAATTTATGTCAAGAAATACGGTCTAGAGGGAGGAACTAGTCTTCTTGCTACTGTGCATATTCCTGTAAGGGTTGTCTTGACACCAGACGCGCCCTGGCTAATCAAGTGCTATAAATTCGTATACACGTGCAACACGAAGGGGGGCAGGTGGGCACTAGAAACGCTACGGGCGTCTGGCGTCTGAGTCGTAGAACGATTAAAGTGTTTGTCACTTGTGGCGAAGGTTCTATCTCCACTTCTGACATGCCCTAGTCTAACCGGCTCTATGTGGTTACCAGACTTACACTTTAGGGAAGATAGTACGAGGTTCCACCTTATGAGGAAAACACAAAAAAAGTGACCTAGATGTCTGTAACACTTTATCCCCGACAGCATTGTCTTCTAGGAAGCTTATTTTATCTTTATTTCTCTCAAACACGTCCTATCTCTCTTTTCTTCTTCATTTGCCCTTATAATAAAAACGACCCGCTCATGATCTAGGAAGTCCGTCTCATGCTTCAGTTCTCACCATACAAATTATCTCTTCTCACCATACATATTATCTCTTCTCACCATACAGATTATCACTTCTCATCATATAGATTATCTCTTCTCACCATACAGATTATCTCTTCTCATCATACAGATTATCTCTTCTCACCATACAGATTATCTCTTCTCACCATACAGATTATCTCTTCTCACCATACAGATTATCTCTTCTCATCATACAGATTATCTCTTCTCACCATACAGATTATCTCTTCTCATCATACAGATTATCTCTTCTCACCATATAGATTATCTCTTCTCACCATACAGATTATCTCTTCTCACCATACAGATTATCTCGTCTCACCATATAGATTATCTCTTCTCACCATATAGATTATCTCTTCTCACCATACAAATTATCTCTTCTCTGGGTTGGAGAGGGCCAATGTATACTTCTTATCCTTCGTGTAATATACGAATATTTTATATTTTTCTTCCAACTTCCATCAGAAGCTCGTGTCGTGCATTTGTGTATGTTTCTAATTTGTTGACCGGATAGATAGTACATGCTTCTCTGGTAGTCTGTTCACAGTATGAATATCGCGTTTGATTTATTCATGGGTAAGGTGTCCGCCTCGAGTACCAGAGGTCACTGGTTCGAATCACGGCGGAGACCATCGTTTTTTCACGTTGATTTTCTGGTAAAAATTAGCTTGATCTCTGGTTAGCGAGGTCGGACTCCCGTATTCAGTGTCGAGTACGTTAAAGATATCTTGGCAGTTATAAATCCAAAAGAGTAGGCTTAACGGAATGACAAAAAAATATCTAGTTACAAAATCTACCCACGTTATTTGTATCTTCCCCCAGGCCTAGGAAGTTGTCAAAAACCTACTACATATAATTATATAGCCGAAGCATTCGGCTACCTGGCAAAAGACATTAACATGCCTGTTTGAATATAAGGATTCCAAGTATCCCCAGATTTATTCCTGGTGTGGGGCAGTATTGATCTTGTTATATCAGACTCCGAGAGTTATCTTTGCCATCACATTTCACGTTATGCGAGGAGGCCATCAACATTGTTGTGCTGTGCAATAGCGGATCTCTATATCTTTAGTCAACCATCCCACCTCCGCCCAATTGGGCGGTCCGTCCGTGGACGTGCGTAATCATAAGGCTAGCAAAACGTTGCTCGCCGTATCCATCTGTTGTCAGACATGAGTACCACGTATCTAGCCCAGCAGTATTTGCGAGAAAATGCTGTTTCAACGACGTTTGATGTGGAATTCCTAATTTGTTATCTTATTCCATATCGATATATTTAGTAGACGCCGCCCATAGCTTTTTAAAGAACTCGGAGCTAATCAGCATCTGCCTTGCGCAGTTGCCACACTTCACAGCTGTCAATCATTGTCAGTAATGACCACGGAATTACAAATGTGTGCTCTTGCTGTGATTTTTCTCATCTGTTGAAGTATCGGTTTTATGCAATTGAATCTACACAAACTACTGTTTTCCGCCTAGAAATGTCAGTATCGTGGTTGGCATTTATTTCTTGTCACAGGTAGACGTTGGAGCTAACATTGTGGATGGTGTAATCCCCCAGCTTGATTTCCTGATGTAGGCAGTAGGGATTTTTCGTGCATTGTGTTTTTTAAAATTTTATTAAGCTTAAGACCAGAAGCTCTGCCATCACTTGCATTTATTTAAAAAACATTGATAGTCAAGGTATATAAAAAGGCATACCACGTTGGTGAAGACCATATTAGAGGGTAAGGTGGAAGGCAGTCGCCCAAGTGGTAGACATCGTAATTGGTGGTCGGCTAACATCAGGAGATGGACTGAAAAGAGTTGTCAGATTGCAACATATAGAGTATGCTGGAGATCCACTGCAGCTTTGTTGGTGGCACCTGAACTGAAAGACAAGAGACAGTGCAGATTACAGAGCAATATATTTATACACGTGAATGAGAACAGTATATATACTACTATTGAAGACGGTGTGTCGATGCTGGCTAGCGAACTTAGCTACGAAGCACTGATGGCGAACTTCCGGTGTGTTTCGAGTCTCATGGTCCCTTGATTGTAATCGTGTAATGACTCATTTCCTACGCCCTTTCGTGAAGATATTTGTTGTATTACAATTCATCATTACGATGTTTATCCCAATTGATTTAGTAGCGTCGTGGTGTCTAAACTAGGTTGTTATTTCACCCCGATATGAAGAAATTTATGAAGCAACGAGGTTTTCAACCCGTGTTTCTTTAGTCTCGAGGCATATATCCAAACGACATGACCACCCGCAATTCAAAGTATCGCGACCTATAAATCACGCATTTCATTTGTAGTCTTTACTTCACCTTCGGCATTTGTCTCCCTCCCCCTCCCCCACCAGTACGATCATGGGGCTGTACTGCAGGTGGCCTTCTTTACATGGAAGCCTGCATCCAAGCTTTTGTATGCACTAGTACTAGTGTTTATTTTTGTTGTTGTTTGTTGTTGAATCGATATCCTACACTTGATGAGGTTACCAACCTACTTGATCGGCTTGTAAGAGGGCGACGAGCAACATCAGGGACAGGTGAAACATACTAATCAAGACCCCCACCTCACTCACTGGCTTGGCTTCAGGAAACAGGCTGTGTTACAGCAGTCTGGCCAAAGAGGTGGGGATCAGCACTATAATCCCCATAGCGGTGAGCTTACGGAGGAGTCTCACATTGGACTACAGCCAGGAGGATCCAACCCACCTTCTAAGTACAGCACCAAAACCGCCACCAAAGAAAACGTAATTTCGTTAAACGAATGCGTTCCGGATGGCTTCCGATAATAACTCGATTTTTACGACATACAAAATAATGTGTAATGGCGTTCTTTACTTCACAGTAAGGGGGTACTGTGTCCACACTGGAAGTCTTTATTAATTGAGTATACGGTAAAATGTACCCGAGTAGTAATTGGGATTTAAAGAATAGGACAACTGACCTTACATTAGAACGAAAAGGTGTTGCGTTCTGTTCCTAAGCATCAGCTTCATTGCACTCCGGCATACCCATGGGTGCTCAGTCTTTCTCAGTAAATATCGAACGGTGTTGATAGTGATAGTTCTTGCAGGTAGCAGGTTGTACACATTTCTTCTCCGTCCTCACTAACGACCATCGAACCTCTGTCGATATCAAAGCTTTGCAGTTTGTGAGTTGGTGATTCAACTATTGCTGTGTTATCTTCTAAGCGGCAGTCATTGATAGACTTCAAAACGCCATCCCTATCCTATCTATCTATCTATCTATCTATCTATCTATCTATCTATCTATCTATCTATCTATCTATCTATCTATCTATCTATCTCTGTGTGTGTATGTGTGTATATATTTATGTGTGTGTGTGGTGTGGTGTGTGTGTTCAAAAAGTATCCGACTTTTGGTCCTCAAAAATAGTCCTCACCAGGAGGTTTCAAACCCTAATTCCCTTCAAAGTACTCACCTTCGGACTCCACACATTTCTCCCTTCGTTACCGTCATTGTTGGACGCATTTCAGGAAGGCCTCTTTAGAAATGGAGCACAACTGAGTTGTCGCATTCCCTTGTATTCGCGCAAGCCGAATCGGGTCTCTTTCAGTGGAATTTTCATCTTGGCGAATAGTCACAGATCGCAAGAATTCGTGTCGAGATAATATGGAGTCTGGCGAACAAGATGAATGTTGTGTTTGGCCAGGAAAATCTGAATCAGATACGAAGAATGGACTGGTGCTTTGTCATGATGGAGCTGCCAAGTTCCTGTTGGCCACAGGTCCAGGTATTTGCGTCCAACAGCATCATTAAGACCTCCAGGTAGTACTCTTTGGTAATGTTTTGAGCTTGTGGTGTGTATTCGTGATGCACAATCCAACGGGAGTCAAAGAAAACGGTCAACATGACTTTGACATTGCATGATTTTGTGGAGAATGAGTGTACACTCAACACAGAAAGGCTGACTGTTAGTGACTGACGCAATTTGCGGGCCTGAAAAAATTCACGCGTACCGGTCCTCCATACCTCCATACCTTCCGACCCTCCATACCTCCCGACCCTCCATACCTCCCGACCCTCCATACCTCCCGACCCTCCATACCTCCAGACCGTCCATACCTTCCGACCGTCCATACCTTCCGACCGTACATACCTCCCGACCCTCCATACCTCCCGACCCTCCATACCTCCCGACCCTCCATACCTCCCGACTGAAGGACGACACACATGCTTCATTTGTTTCCGCGGAACACAATTAAGGTCGGATACTTTATGAACACACTACCCATATTATATATATAAGATATCTCTTTCGTTTCCCTGAACCCCAGCATGACCAGTACATGGTTTTTCCTGCTGGTACGAAAGGATGAAGGCTCAAATACTTGAAAACTGACTTCCTTTAAAGGTGGTCATCTGCAGTGAAGGCCTATGTTCTACGGAGCGAAAACGGAAATGATGATAATGATGCGGTAAAATGCTATTATATAATTTTTTTTAAATAACAATTCATGCCCAAATAATTTAATAACAAAACAAAATGGAAACAGTGTTTGCGAATGCCCATAATCAGAAGGTGACTCTTTTCTGCGCGCCGAAAAGGACGGCGTGTTGTTGAAGGTGGACCTGGGTCCTCCAGGCGGTTGTGCTATGCTTGACTTCATGTGCCGGCCACTCACTACTACGGGGCACACGTCAATCCCTCACCTCGTTAGTCAGGCTGCATGAAGGGAAAACAGCCCATTTCCAGGGAGGGCTGTTAGTAAGCCGAGGTGAGGATCTTGGCCAGTACGTTTTGCTTGGCCCTGAGTAACAAATCTGATCAGTATACTTTGCCTGACCAGACGTTAGTCTTGTTGCCCTTATGGAAACATTAAAAGGAAGGACTAAAATTTTCAAATATTGCTCACACCACGAAAAATTACTTATCCTTATTGTTCCCCTATTTTCTCCTAAAGCGGAATGGGCTGTACTGCGTTTTTGCGTCGAACTGCCCAGTGCATCCGATTTCAACACGCATTGTTAAACAATGTCACTAACCACCTAACTGCGCAACATTTTGTTCCATTTTTCTCATCCCCTTTCTCCTAAATATCTCAAGCCTACATGGACCACAATTATGTTTGCTTAAAAGAAGCAGTAGTTAAACGTTTCCAATTGTTGGAGGCTTAGATCTAACGATCGACTCTAATAACTGGCTCTCACAGCCAGACCTATCTAACCGAGCCCTCACTTATCTGCTCACATTCTCATCCAGTGAAACACTTGACCCGTGAGTAATTCTGTTGATGATGGGAATTATTCATGAAGTAAGTCACGTGAACTGGAAGTTGGAAATTTTTGTTTTTTTGCGTTCGCCTTATTTCTCTATTCCCCAAGGCGGTGTGCGTTGCACTGTGGTTTTTATTTTGCGCATGTCGGCCCAGTGCATCCGACTTCAGCACGCATTTTATGTAAGGGTCTGCTTCCTCCTGCATTTTCTAAGGGTTTGCTTCCCCGGGGTAACGGCCGGTGCTGTGGTGGGGATCGAACCCAGCACCTTCGGGTCGTGAGCCGTGCCACTTAACCACTAGGCCACGCCGTCCCCTGGAAGTTGGAAATGATTATTGTTTGTTTGTTTTGGGGTTTAACTTTCTTTTACTTTTTGCAAATGTACGATTCATACAATGGCGTTTGGTTATATTAGAGCGCGTGAACCATCCATCAATGTTCAACAAGCAGTGATAAACTCTTGTACATGGCTGGAAAGTACTTGACCCTGAAAAGGGCTGCAGTTTAAGCAAATGAAGTCCTTAAACAGACTTAAACGCAGGTCAGGAATGAAGTGTTGGAGCCTTCAGTATACTATGCCTCAGCTTGTGAAGTGGGGTGGCCAGTTCCCTTCCTCCCTGCCTTTTCCTTCCCAACCCGTAAGTCAGGCACCAAATTACTGCTGGGTTGACTGAAGCTGCGGGTAGTGGTAGTTGAACCCCGTACCTTTAATTAGCCGCTCCTGCAAACGAAAGAGAACGTCGGAACTCAACAAAATTGTTGCATAGAATGATGTATTGGGCCTCCTATGATAAATTGAACACGATAAGCTGCTGTCATAAAAGGCAATGCGGCATTAGGTAAAGATACTAAGCAAAAATAAATCATTGTTTGTCTAATCTTTCATTGTCGTGTTCTTTCCATTTGCGTTGTTCCCCCCTCTCTCATTGGCTCTCTTTTTTTTTACATTTTCTTTTACGTTTCTTGTTTCATTGTTGCACCGCAACAGTCACCGCTGAACAAAGTAAAGTTTTCGACATTTCAGTTTACGAAACAGAGGAGCTGCTAGACGAGACCTTTCATGTTGGTCTACTGACCATAAGGACATGTGCTCAAAACCCAGTTGTTGTTGTTGTTGTTGACGGAATGCCCACAATGAATAACTTAACTTAACGTCTTTATTTATACTGGTTTAGAAGACCTTTACTCGTGTACCGGAAATGTGCATATGATATGCTCTTGATGCAGACTGGTCATAATACATTCTGACCAAATGACCATGCCACTTGATTGGTTGAATCAATGTAGGCACTAAATGTGTTTATCTCCACTGTCTTGTCTCAGTGTGCTGCTGAGGATTCGGTCACATATTGTCTTTCTGACTGCGCATCTCACAGCTCTGGATTTTTTACTCTTAGGTATTTCAAGGCAGGGTCCAGATTGAGATTGGTAACAGAATGTAGAAATAAATAGTGCATTTATCAACCTCCTCTTAGTTTAAAAAAAAAGCACTCTAGTGTGTTTCAAAATTGGTGCAAATTGATAGTGGACACTGTTCGTCTTCTGAATTCTATGTGCAATCTCTCTGTCCACTCCGTCATTGAACATACTACCTAGGTATTTGAACTCCCGTACTTGTTTGATAACAGTCACTGATGTGGAAACTTCTCTGCAATTGTTCATGTGAAATCAATATAGTCTCTGTCTTGCCTGTGTTGATCTTCATACCATATTCGTTATAAGCGAAATGGAGATAGTTCAGGTGGTGTTGTAGATCTTCTCTATGTTAGTAAAGGATGACTTGCTTACCAGCAAACAACAGTTCGTAGAGGGACTCTTCATGAGCAATGATTATTGAGCTTAATTGGAACTGGTTACTTAGTCTTGTCTGGTTTTATCCACTTGTGCCGTGAGGCATGGTAGTTTTCTGTCCAGGGCCAGGCGCGTCTCTGATGTAGTCATCATCTCATGATGATTTAGAATATCCGCAACATTTCCTATCCATCTAGTTTTTGGTCTGTTACGGTTGCGAAAACTCAATCACCGTGCTTTATATACACACAGGGGTAGTCCTTCAGTTTGCATTCACTTTATATGGCCAACCCACTTGATTATCTCCATATCAACATATTTAGTGCATGGTCTTGCTTCAATGTTGTTTCCCACCTCTTCATTGCACATTTTGTCTCTCCTAGTAACGTTATGGTTTTTCCTGAGGGATCTCATCTCACATGTCGTGATCTTTCTCTCTAGGTATTTAGTTAAAGTCTCCGTTTGGTACTGGTAACAGAGATTTGGCATGCATATTCTATTGATCAGCAGTCTTTTTATGGACATGTTTATGTTAGGGTGTTTCAATAAATGGTGACAGCTGGTATGCAATTGCATTTATTTGTTGGCACCTGATCTAATTTTTTCTGTCTAGACCTTCGTCCTGCGTGACAACACTGCCCAAGTACTTGAATTCCTGAAGTTGTTTAATCTTGTTCCTGTTTACCATAATGTTCATGTTTTCAGACGATCTTATCTGCATAGTTTCTGTTTTGGATTTGTTCATTTTCATATCGTATCGTTCGTACATATATTTGACTGATCAACCTCTGTCCTTTTTTCCACTGCATTTCTTGGTAGATGTTCTTACTACACTTTGCCACCATTGGTCCTTTGCCACCATTGGTCCAGTGCTCTAAAATTCTCTAATAACTGACCCTGTACTCTAGGTTGGTCCATATTTGATTTCTGTCTACAGTGTGGAAAGCCTTTTCTTGATCTATAATGGAACATTGAGTTTCCGATCAGATTAGTTAGTACTGAAAGATATTTGCCTCATTTTTATAACAATGTAACACTTTGAAACATCCTATGTTTGTGTTGATTACTATATACTTTTCCATCCAGTTGTGTCATTGCGTGTTGTGTGTTGTGGCTGTTGTTGTAAACCTGTGTTGTAGAATTTCTCTTATGCCTTACAGCCAGATCATCTTATTAGGGAAGTGCTGGTTGATCAGATTGCATTCTCATGAGATGACCGAACCTTCGTATTTTCTGCCTTGAAATATATTCAGCACAAGAGATAGTACTCACCATATTATGAATGTTTTCATTTGATCTCTACTGATGACACCAATGACTTAACATTTCATGAAACACATTGTAAATTTCTTCTCCTGTGCTATGGAAAAGGACTAATTTTGACATTGGTAATACAAAGTTGGTATAAATACATTTGTCAGTTGTTGCTTTGTTGTCAAACTGATGTTCAGGTGTTTAAGCAAAGATGACAGTTGTAAGTCATAGCAGTGGTTTTCTAACATCAAATGTCAATTTCTTCAAGTCTTTCATCTTATGTCAAAATTCTTCCCAGATATTTGATCTCCTGGGCCTGCTTAAGTTGTATATTGTTTATACTTATATTCAGTGGACTTTATGTTCTCCTAATCCTCAAAGTTTTGTCTTTGATGTGCTTATCTTCATAGTGGGCCTTTCGCAGGCTGTGTTTTGCACATTCCTTTGATTATGCAGTCAATTTTCTTTCTCATACATTAGGCTTTGGTCACATGCAAAGATTTATCACTTTATAATTATAAGAAATGTTGGTTGACGTATTGAACATAACTTTTTATACCAATCGTTCACTTATTCATTTTCGACAAAGTAGTTAAAGGCTTCCATTCATTCGTATTCAGGAGAATAGTAAAACCTCCTATTTGGTGCATCCCTAACGGAACCTCCACTGCTAGAGTGCAAATAAGGGCTTTGATACATGCATTATTGGGCCTATGCCTTTTATGGAGTTAAAAATGAGACAAGAAGAGAACCTACAACTCACATGAAATACCTGTAGTTTGGAACACTGGTACAATTTTAGGTTATGTTGGAAATTGATCAGTACCTGGAGGATTATCTTTATGTGTTACTGCTGTCCTCCATGTGTTGATACCAGTGCCCATTGTGTGGATATCGGTGCCCCTTGTGTGGATATCGGTGCCCCTTGTGTGGATACTGGTGCCCCCCTTGTGAAGGAAATAGTAGAACCAGTGTATCCTACTATAAGGTAAAGGTGGTCTCATTTCAGGCACTGCTGACAGGGATGAAGTGTTGGACTTTTAGGCATCAGCATTTTATGATGTGAGGTAGCCATTTTCCTTTTTCCCTGCCTTTTTTTTCCTTAACAGTAAACTTGGTACCTCTTAGACAGCGAAGTTGACCGGAGCCTGTCGATAATGAAGATTGAACCTTTCACATATGCTGTGAGATGTGTGCACCCTGCTACCAAGATATTTATACATATTGTAAATGACTACTGAGAAGGGTTGTGCATGTAACGGGCAAACTCATCATACACAACAAAGCACCACAGAAATGACCACTACAATAGCACATATACTCTAGCACAACCTTACTACTGCAAAAACCAACTATAGAAGTTACCCCATTCTCTTATTGGAGTGAAAAAGGAAAGATGTTGCTAATGCCACTCATAACTGAGTTTGGTACTCTTGATGACTTTCTTTGTGGTAGCAGGTTACCGTGACTCTCCTCACATCCCAAAGAATACTAGAGAGTATGGATTTGGTTCCTCCTGGCTGTAGTGCACTACAAGACTCCTGAATAAGCTCACCACTAAGGAGACCACAGTGCAGATCCCACCTAGTTAACCAGATTGCCATAAAACATCCCATTTCAAGGGAGAACTGCAAAGAAGTGAGATAGGGTCTTGAACAATATTTTTCGCCTGACTCTGGCTAACATAGTCCATTCAATATGTTTCACTTGACACTGACTAACAAAGTTCAATTAGTTTGTTTCACCCGACCCTGACAAACATAGTCTGATCAGTATGTTTCACCCGACCCTGACAAACATAGTCTGATCAGTATGTTTCACCTGAACTTACTAACATAGTCTGATCAGAGTTAGTGTTCTCTCTTCCCCAGGAATGAATGATAATGTTACTATTTATCATCATAGGTTCTACACAAAGATTCTCAAACTCTTTCAACTGGAGACAAATAGTTTGCTAATTGTTCCTGAAGCTTGCTATATATACTACCAACTTCTAACATATAATGTAAATCGTATATACAGATGGCTCAGCTAACACATGCAATGAAGTTGGAGCGGTCTATTATAGACTAAGGAATGGAGAAAACAAAACTCCAGTACAAACAGCCGAAACATACAAGGGTCGTTCAAGTCAAACTAGGACACTTTTTGTAGTGAAAATGTTTTTTTTTTTCAAATAGTCAAAATGCCATTATTTTTTGTATATAATCTCCTGCAAGGTTTATGCACTAATCCTAAGATTTAAGTAGTGAAAAGCTTCAGGGTAGAAAGATTTGTCAGTATGTCTGAACCAATTCAGGATAGCTTGTTTCACTTTGTCATCAATACTGAAATTCTGACCTCCCAGGAATTCTTTTAGGGGTCCAAACAGGTGGACATCGCTTAGAGCAAGGTCTTGGCTGTAAGGCGGATGTGGCAATACCTCCAAGCCGAGTTGCTGCAGATGGCACATAGTATGGTGAGCCATATGAGGTAGAGCGTTATCTTGCAGGATCAGGATGGGATCATCGCTCACGTTTTCACCATTCAATTGTCTTACTGTGGCTGAGTGTCTCATCACCGTATTGTAATTTCTGCAGGTTTCAAGCCTTCTTTCTCAAGAAACTTCATCACAACATGCCAGCACTAACAGTGTTGTCCGCCATTTTTATTATGTCATGTGACTGGCC
Source organism: Ariolimax columbianus (assembly GCA_036924085.1). Lineage (NCBI taxonomy): Eukaryota > Metazoa > Mollusca > Gastropoda > Stylommatophora > Arionidae > Ariolimax > Ariolimax columbianus. The sequence goes on along the minus strand of JAVGWX010000013.1, from coordinate 23,831,713 downwards.
CATGGCAGGTGGGCCACCTAGCAGTAATAGGACACAAGTGCCCCTAACTAATGATAATAGTTCCAGCACGCTATAACCCATTCAAGTAGAACCAGAACAAAAAGTCCCGGTTTGATTTGTACGCTCCTAGTACTTCAATAACTTCTGTGCAGAAGCACTGAAGGCCGCTGTAAAGCTTGTAATCCAAGATAAAGATATCCACCAAGGAAACATAGAATTCCTGACTGATGCACTGTCATTATTGACATCTATAAAACAACATAAAGATGGATATTTCGATCAATGCATGTTCTCCCTGGCGCATCTCTCAGCAGAAACATCCAAGGTTGGTCATTCAGTGTATCTCCTCCCACTGCATTCTTAAAGACAATGAAGCTGAAGACAGACTAGTAAAGTTAGGAAAAGTTTCCCACAAATTGGCATGAGCATCATGTATTATGAGGCCAAGACCATTCAGATGAAAATGGGCTCATCCCCCCCTTACCGAAAGGTAGACAATTGCCAGGGCAATTTGACAAGTTTTGCCTTTGAGAAGATAATTTATGTGCAAGATTTACACATGAGCTATACATTTTCTTAAAGTTTGGAATGCTATTAGGTGATGTTTCATTATTTTTCAACATAGTCACCATCGCCATCAACACACAAGTGCCAACATCAATCATGTTGTTGCATCTCGTCGAGAACAAAAATCAGACATCTTCTCCCTAAACCGGTCCTTGCACCTCATTATCAGAAGCGTAATGGTGTTCCTTTGAGATGAGGAAGAAGTCACAAGGTGCCAGATCGGGGCTGTACGGTGGATGCGGTAAAATGTTGTCAAACTTGACACGCTCCAATACAACTACTGTTTGTTGGTTCACGTTTGTGAGCGAGCATTGTCGTCCTGAAGAATTGCGTGCTTGCCCACACAAACACACAGCAATCCTGCTCAAAGTTTCTACAAAGCTTTTACATATCGATCAGAGTTGACGGTATTGCCGTGCTCCTAAGATTCAGTGTGGTCTACATCTTCGTAGTCCAAAAAGATGGACATCATCAGTTTTCCCTCTGAGGCGATGACCGTTTTATTTTTTTTGGAGGTAGGTGAGCTCTTATGCCTGTACTCCATAGACTTGTGCTTGTTTTCTGGGTCACAATGATATGCCCATGACTCGTCACCAGTGACAGATCTGCGGGTACAAGCACCGCATCAGAAGGCCTGACACAACTGCTGTCGGCGCTGTTTCATATCCAGTGTCAGCATGTAAGGGACCCATTTCGCACACACTTTCCTGTACCCATACAGGGCATGGATAGTGTGGTGGACTTACTCAATTAAAATCATAGGTATTGCTGCGACATCTTTCTCCTTGACGCAGCAATTGACGTGAATCAGTTTGCCCATGTGAGCTTGGTGCTGTGCATCCATAGCTGTAATTGGACGTTCGTTGTGAGTCGTGTCATGCAGGTTTGTCGTGACTGGATTGTTACCTTTTACAGCTATTCCCACCTCCTGACAGTACTGACATCCACACAGGTGTCACCATATACCGCAGTTATTCTTCGATGCATGTCGATGGGCACACAACCTTTCGCTGTCATGAGTTCAATCACAGCACATTTCTTAACCGTATTTCCATGTAGACCGCCATTTTACTGTCTGTTGTGTGCATGCGTTATGTTCCAGGCACATGTCACTATATGTCCATATAGTCACTCCATGACATATTATTTTAACATACTTGTCACATGGCTCTGAGCACTGTTGTTACAGTTAAGGCGATAGAGCTACAATCTTTCAAATCACCCTCGTACTTCTGTGATTTAACTAGAGAAGATCATGTCATCATCTTCAGACTGAGAACTGGGCATAATAGACTCAGGGGTCATCTTTACAACAAAACAAGGATTGGGACACAAGACAAGTGTCCATGTGGGGAGCATACCAAGACCGTGGAACACATCCTACAAAACTGTGAAGTGGTGTCCATGTGGGGAGCATACCATGACCGTGGAACACATCCTACAGGTGTCCATGTGGGGAGCATACCATGACCGTGGAACACATCCTACAAAACTGTGTGAAGTGGTGTCCATGTGGGGAGCATACCATGACTGTGGAACACATCCTACAGGTGTCCATGTGGGGAGCATACCATGACCGTGGAACACATCCTACAAAACTGTGTGAAGTGGTGTCCATGTGGGGAGCATACCATGACCGTGGAACACATCCTACAAAACTGTGTGAAGTGGTGTCCATGTGTGGAGCATACCATGACCGTGGAACACATCCTACAAAACAGTGCGCTCACGCAGGAAGAGAGAACGATACCGGCCTATCGATACACATGAGACAAAAGCTGTGTGAAGTGGTGTCCATGTGGGGAGCATACCATGACCGTGGAACACATCCTACAAAACTGTGTGCTCACGCAGGAAGAGAGAACGATACCGGCCTATCGATACACATATGAGACAAAAGCTGTGTGAAGTGGTGTCCATGTGGGGAGTATACCATGACCGTGGAACACATCCTACAAAACTGTGCGCTCGCGCAGGAAGAGAGAACGATACTGGCCTATCGATACATATGAGACAAAAGCTGTGTGAAGTGGTGTCCATGTGGGGAGTATACCATGACCGTGGAACACATCCTACAAAACTGTGCGCTCACGCAGGAAGAGAGAACGATACCGGCCTATCGATACACATATGAGACAAAAGCTGTGTGAAGTGATGTCCATGTGGGGAGCAAACCATGACCGTGGAACACATCCTACAAAACTGTGCGCTCACGCAGGAAGAGAGAACGATACTGGACTATCGATACACATATAAGACAAAAGCTGTGTGAAGTGGTGTCCATGTGGGTAGTATAGCATGACCGTGGAACACATCCTACAAAACTGTGCGCTCGCGCAGGAAGAGAGAACGATACTGGCCTATCGATACACATATGAGACAAAAGCTGTGTGAAGTGGTGTCCATGTGGGGAGTATACCATGACCGTGGAACACATCCTACAAAACTGTGCGCTCACGCAGGAAGAGAGAACGATACCGGCCTATCGATACACATGAGACAAAAGCTGTGTGAAGTGGTGTCCATGTGGGGAGCATACCATGACCGTGGAACACATCCTACAAAACTGTGTGCTCACGCAGGAAGAGAGAATGATACCGGCCTATCGATACACATATGAGACAAAAGCTGTGTGAAGTGGTTACCATGGAAATCAGAATCTTCATCTGAGCATGGACAAAGATGAAGAAATAAAACACAATTCTGTTACTTGTGTTACGTTGTTCACCACCAATCATCATCAAAACTTTCAACTCCCTATGGGGCATAGGTATTCAACAAATACACACCAAGTTTACCTGTCCTGGGCCATCTATTCCAACTCTGTCTTTGTTTTCTCTGTCTTGAGTTCTCTTCTCCATGTTCTGCCTTTACTGCTCCTGTCTTGATGATTCCAGAAGAGAGACTGTCTTGTGATGCAATCAACTGGTATCCTTAATGATGTTGACTTTTTAAAAATTTCCCAGAAACAATTACAGGATGCAAAACAGCCTCCAGATGTTGTCAATGTAAGTAGATATTTTTGTTACAAACTATTCTCATTAAAATCTAAATGTACACCCAAACTGTGCACCCAAAATACCATGTCATTAGACTAGCAAATAGACATTATTGTTCTTACATTTAAAAAAAAGAAAGATCTTTTTTGTGTTTGTCTTATTTCTCTACTCCACAAGGCGGTGTGCATTGTACTATGCTTCTGTTTTGTGCCTGTCAGCTCAGTGCATCCAACTTCAGCATACATTTTATGTATGTTTCCTCCTGCATTTTCTAAGGGTTTGCTTTCCTGGGGTAACGGCCGGTGCTGTGATTGGGGAGCGAACCCAGCACCTTCGGGATGTGGGCAATGTCACTTAACCACTAGCCCACGCGTCCCCTTGTCCTTAAGTAAGTGTCTTTGTCTTGCCTTTACAATCAATTATTGTTTGTGTAAGCTTACATTAGTGGGCAGAATCAGGTGTGCATAGCTGAGGAGAGTTCTCTCAGCAAAATAGAGTATGTCAACCCTAGCATGTGACGTCTGGCCTCCATGGATCGGGCAAAAGAGACAAATAGCACGTCCAACAGCCAAAAATGCTTGGCTATTTTTTTTAATAGAATATGTAGACAAAGTGCTAAAACAATAAATAGTTTCTTGTCTGTTTTTTTGTGTGTTTATTTTTGCAGAAATTTGTTGACGAACTACTGAAGCGTGCCAAGACCTTGTAGCTTCTTTGGATGACTTATTGGTATGCTTACCATCACCACTTATACCACAAGTATACAGATACACTACATGCTGTACCAAATGAGCACACATTAGATTCTTTGGCATGGACATTTCTAACTGAACAGAGCATATACATGCTGAAGATCTTCAGAGCACATCATGTCAATACAATAAATGTCTGAAAGAACAAATGCTAAAGGAATATAAGGCAGCCTTTGACCAAATATATATATATAGATGACTGAATTTTGAGTGGCTCTAAAGATTGGACTAAAAATGCCAGGTGTGGTGTTGTGGATGTATGTTTGGTGTTTATCTGTAGAGAGGTTTGAAGAGAGCCAGACTTGTTGGTACTGGTGTTAATGAGGCACTTAACTTGCAGGAATGTTTATAGTTTAGACAGGAAGTCTTAAGTTTTTTAGTTTTAATGCTTGCATGCAACACATCTGGGCTTTACTGAAACGTGTAAATTTGTGTAAGACAAAGTATGTTACTCTTGTGAGAGATGTTTGCTCCATTGACGATACAGTACTTTTTTGGGGGGTTAAAACTTGAAAACTCTTTAATTATCTTTCTTGCATGACTCTAACTACATTGCTTAAAATCTTGCATACCTGTTTCTGATAACTTAACTTAAAGGTTAAAACCAAGGTTAAAATTTATGTACCCATAATAAGAGACCAGTGACTCTGATGCCCCTCCTCCACCACCACTTTTCATTGATTGATTTATTGTTCCTTGCTAAAATGTGCATGATTGATTAGGTGAAATGTATTTAAAATCCAAAATTATTTTAAAAAAATAAATGTGTGTTCATGCACTGCTGTAAATTTGTATGACAATGTATTAACTGCTGTTAATTGCATGATTAAATAATGTATGTTTCATGCTCTTTGACTTACCTCTGATGGTGTCAACTGATAGGTGTTTGTTTATCTACCTGTAGCAGTGCAAATTGAATACTGCAGTTGGCTTCATGAATAGTCACTGCTGTTTATTGTGTCCATTTTGTGTCTATATCCTTCACTTACCAGGACTTTTTCTTGGTCAGTAGCTTATCTAGCTGGTGTTCTATGTGTAAGGTATGTACTATCCATCTCCATTTGTGTTGATGCAGAACTGACACAAAATTGGCTGTGTACTATCCAGCTCCATTTGTGTTGATGCATAATTGACACAAAATTGGTTGTGTACTATCCAGCTCCATTTGTGTTGATGCAGAATTGACACAAAATTGGTTGTGTTCTATCCAGCTCCATTTGTGTTGATGCAGAACTGACACAAAATTGGTTGTGTACTATCCAGCTCCATTTGTGTTGATGCAGAACTGACACAAAATTGGCTGTGTACTATCCAGCTCCATTTGTGTTGATGCATAATTGACACAAAATTAACTGTCTGTGATATTCAGACACATAAGAAACATTTTTACATAAAATAAATTCTTTACACTTTTCAAGAAAAGGTAATAAAATATATGTTTTCAAGAGAAGTAACAGAAATATGTGACACAAGATTGGCTTGCATCACATACATAAAGTCATAGCTGTATTGCAGTTTTGTGGGAACAGACATAAGCTAGGTATGTCTTGTGTCTGTGCCCAGATCATAGTTGAAGGTTATACTTGTTTGTTTCTAGTTTGGGCTACTCTGTAGATAGATCATTTGAATAATAGATCAATGAAAAATATAGGGTATCTGAACGTAACTACTTTGGAGTTGATAGATTTATCATGGATATATTATGATATAAATACATAAGAGTTATAGACATTGTGTTTAAAATATGATCAAGCTAGTGGAAGCAATGCTTATTTTAAAAAAGAAATGTTTTTATGTGTATAAGTTTGAATATGTCTCTTGTTCTTTGACTTGGTGTCATGCAGATGAGGTTATCTGCTAGTGGCCTAGTTGCTATGGGCACTTCCCTTTTAGTATGTTGCATGAAGATGATGTTGCTATGGATCATATGACAATATGATTCTTGCCCTTTGACCTATGGCATTCAGATACTCTAGATGTTCCTATGGATTCAGGTGCTTAATAACTCTGTTTTGGACTGTATCATACATATGTGAGTACTAGCTGTCATAGGAAGCCATTTTGCCACATTTAGTATAATGAGATGTTCATGAGGTCATGGCTGATTTGTATCAGTTAGCATTAGAAATGTGCCAAATCCGCTAATTGTTTTAACTTTGCCATCTCAGTAGAATTTTCTTCTTTTTTATGAATTATTCTCCCATATAGATCAGGAGCCGGATATTGAGAAATTAAAATGCCCATTACCTGACTATACACATTGCGATAGACAACTAATGAAGGCTGTGCCTCAAGCTGGCAAATTACGTTAAAAACAAAAAGTAATACACATACTACAAGAAACAAGTAATACAAGGAAAAAGACCCACATAATTGCTATGTCTCTGGCTTCCTGCATGGATGCTAAATGCCTCATCCTCTTATTAAAAGAAAGATGATGAATATTCAGTCTTCTTGGCATCATAAACATGTTTTATTGCTGATTTCTTTTATTATTTACATTATTAATATACAAGGGTTGTTCAAAAAGTGCTGCCTTACATTTTTCTCTTTTCTCAGAATAAAGAGAACAAAGTGAAAATTTGTAACACTGATGTTTTCTGTGAACATCTGCATAAATGCACCATCTTCTGGCAGATAGGGCTGCTCTATTAGTCCGCTAAAATGGCATAATTGTTTTACATGTGTTGCAAACAACGAGCGGAAATTAGCATTGTCGCTCCAACTCTGGCAGAAGTCCAGGCAGCCATTCACAAGCTTAAAAATGGACGTGCTGCGGGCCTCGATCTCATCCTGCCGGAACTGCTCTACACCACCTCTTCCTTCAGGTCTGGAGAACAGGAAGTTTTCCAGTAGATTGATGTGATGAAATAGTTGTCGCCCTTTACAAAGGAAAGGGTAGCCACAATGACTGCAACAATTATAGGCCTAAATTGCTGCTTTCAGTTCCAGGAAAAGTATTTGCTCACATACCATTGGCCTGACTGAAACTGTTGCTGGTCTCAGTCGGGTTTCATGCCAGGTTTATGAACAGTGGATGCCATTCTCGTGGCAGAGTTACACCTCGCATTTCCTCGCCCTCTTTGCGCTGTGTATGTGGACATAAATGCGGCATTCGACTCGGGGGATAGATCGGCGCTGTGGAAAGCCATGCAAGGCATCGGAGCTCCTGCTCCGCTTCTAGACTTGATTAAAGCGTTGCATACGAATACCAGTGCCAGATTCCCCATCGGGGCACTCTCTCTGAAAGATTTCCAACATCTACGGATGTCAGACAGGGCTGCATCCTTGCTGCCGATCTCTTCTGTCGGGCTGTTGATTGGCTCCTGTGCCGCCTCAGCTCTCAGCACCATGGAATCACTACCAAACATGCATCACTGACCTCATCTACGTGGATGACATAGTCCTGCTAAGCCCGGATAGCACAGCGCTGCAAGTCTCTTGAGTATCTGGATAGCACAGCTCAAAATATGGGATTATCAATCTCATGGACAAAGACCACAATTCAGTATTTTGGCTCTGATACAAGGTCCCAGAACATATCAGTTCGTGGTCACACAGAGGAGAGTGTAGTGGAACTTTCTTATCTCTGAAGCACAATGTCATCTGATGGACGCAGTAGCCCAGATATGTCAAGACGGATTGATCAGGGTATGCTTCCACATACACCAGCCCAAACATGCAGGATGTCGATGCTATTATCCATGAGGATCGTCACTTCATAACACTATAATTGGATTTACAGTTTTTAGTTGGCAATGGAAATGCGATGGCAATTTTCTACAATCATGAATTTTGCTATGGTAATGGTTTCCTTGACGTTTCACAACTGACCACAGATGTCAAAGGAACATGACTACGTCAACAGAAAACTTGCTAGCACAAAAACAACATGCATCCGGTTGTTTCATACTAGCATAAAGCCGTAGAAGTGGACAGAGATTGTGTCGAAAAATAGCATGTGTAATGGATTCATTCAATTATACAGTGCATGAATTTTATACATCATTAAATAATTTCAGAAATTTTTTTAATAGAGCATTACTTTCTGAGCAACCCTCATTACATATACACACACACTATTACCTTCCTGGTATTTAACTTGCTTTCCATAATGACTAAACAGCATTGATGATTAACTCAGTCTTTGAGTAATCAGTTCGTCCATCTCCTGTATACAGTGAAACTTATTGAGGCTGATTTTTATTTCTGTTTGCCAATTTTGGTCTTATTTGATTTCTTAAAGATAAGTTCTCATTCTTTCATTGAATGGATTGAACCATACTACTTCTGTTCCAGTAAATTAATTTTTGTATATACATATGCTGAACAAGTTACATAGTTTTATTTTTATTAGCAACGTTTTTGTTTGGGAGATTTAAAAAAATCATTGTGTGTGTATTAATGGAAACTAATAGTTTAAAAGTGTTGTTTTTTTTTGGGGGGGGGGGGGGTGTTTGTTGTTGTGGAAATTGTTTTATTTGTAAAGTTTAAAAAAATATATATTGATGTCAAAATATAATCACGTTCTAATGCTGTTCAAAGTTCACTAAGCCAGCACCGTAATGATTAGTTATCTACCTGTTGCAGTGTTAAGATATGCACTGAATTGGCTTAATGAATAGTTACCACTTTTGTTGTTTCTATGAAGCTTTCGATGCTGACCTAAATGCTATGAGTGTCATTGTTGTTAAAGGAGCAATTAGGGTAGTACAAGACAAAAGATGGCCAGTACATACAGACGATCTGTATTTGAGTGAGGGAAAATAACGATGGTCTGCTCAGAGGTGTTTACTGACAGCTTTTGAGAGAATAAGTGAAGCTTTATTTGTCTAGTGTCTCTAATAAAGAGGGTTACCCGCACTCAAGAGTCTATTATGTGTTCTGTTATGTTGCAATAGGAAACATTTTTACATTTTCTCCCCACTTTTTCTGGGTATGTTAAATCACCTCTCTCAGATGAAGTGCTTACATCAGTGTGTTGTCACATGATTTCTGTTTTGTCTTCTTTCTTTGAGATAGCAAAACCCATTTTATTGTCTGTCTTTCTGCCCTATAACCAGGTCTTCTATTGTAGGTGCACAGTAACAGCTTAGATAACTGAACCATTTTATTGTCAGCCTTTCTGCTCTATAACCAGGTCTTCTGTTGTAGGTGCACAGTAACAGCTTAGATAACTGAACCATTTTATTGTCTGCCTTTCTGCCCTATAACCAGGTCTTCTGTTGTAGGTGCACAGTAACAGCTTAGATAATTGAACCATTTTATTGTCTGCCTTTCTGCCCTATAACCAGGTCTTCTATTGTAGGTGCACAGTAACAACTTAGATAACTGAACCATTTTATTGTCTTTCTACCCTATAACCAGGTCTTATACACTATTTTAACCTCTGCCATTCTGCCGTCTTCTTTTGCTTCTGCGTTCGTTCTCAATCTCCTGCTACAAAGTCCTGAACAGAGCTTTGCAAGTAGCAGGATGTAGTCCAGAGAACGGAATGCGCTGTGTCGCTAGTTTACAACTTGGCTGCGATATTTGCACCTTTTGGTCCGACACATCCATCTTCAGCAGGCTTTCTGCCCTATAACCAGGTCTTCTGTTGTAGGTGCACAGTGGCATTTCATCTTGCCCAGTGCAACTTATCTTTCCTGTGCCTTGCTTATGGACTGTAACAGAAAGTTGGTAAGACTATACTAATTATCCATTTTGGTTTAGTTATCAAACTGATGTTAGTTTAGTTATCAAACTGATGTTTGTTTAGTTATCAAACTAATGTTTGTTTAGTTATCAAACTGATGTTGGTTTAGTTCAGCTAATGTTTGTTTAGTCCATCTGATATTTGTTTAGTCCAACTAATGTTTGTTTAGTCCAGCTATTTGTTTAGTTGAGCTGATGTTTGTTTAGTTCAGCTGATGTTTGTTTAGTTATGTAGCTGATGTTTGTTTACTTACCAAGTGATGAAAATATGTTCACTGATTAGAGCTGCTAAAGGAAAGCATAATATTCTTCTGTTGAACATGTAAATATTTAACAAAAAGGGCCGTTATACGAGAAGGCAGACAAACTTTATAACAATTTTACATTTCTAGCATTATAGTATTGGTGTGTTTAATGGTGTTTTTGATCTGGTGTGTGTGTGGTTTTGTTGTTGAACTGGTGTGTGTGATGGTACTGCTAAATCGTGTGTATGGGATGATGTTGTTGAATTGGTGTATGTGACAGTGCTGTTGAACATGTGTATGTGTGTGAGAGAGAGTGTGAGGGACTGAGTGAGATCTGGTGAATGTGATGGTATTGTTTTGTATGTGATGGTGTTAACTGGTGTATATGATGATATTGTTGAACTGGCGTGTGTGATGGTGTTGTTCTATATATGTATGTGATGGTGGTGTTGAAATGATGTGTATATGTGATTGCATTAAGCCTATCACATCAGTTATTGTTTGTATTTTGGTAGGTAGTCCGTCGAATACATTTTGAATTGCTCCTAACCTGATTAGATTCATATAATAAGAATGCAGACTTGTGTAAAGTATTGTTTCTGTACTTTTTTAATGTATCATTTTTAAATGTCTTGCCAATTTAGTTTAAAATGTTGGTTTGTTTGTCTCAACTCAAAGAATATTTGTTTATCTAAGTGTTTCAAAAAAAGTCCATTTTATCATTTTCACCTGAAATTTTAATTTTAAAAACTGACAGTATACAAAAATCCATGTGCAGTAGATGTTTTGTGACTGGAGAACAAATTTGTTATATGACAGTCAACTAATCTTTACCAGGTTTATAGCCTGAAGCCTTGCAATATAGTTTCAGATAAGACAATATTAAAAAACATTTAAACATAAAAATAATAACAGGTGGGTTCTCATGGGTCGTCTCAACCTACGATGGTCATTTTAACATCCTTGACCATAATGTCCGTTAAACTAGTAACAATGGTTTCCGATGTTTCAATCTGTCATGTTCTGTATCATGTACTTGATAATGACCTTTATAGGTACAGATGTCAGAACCCATGAGTTAATCATTTTATTTAAAGCTATATTTCAATGTCCTTTCATGATTCATCTCATGATTGACACAATCACACAAACTGCTTTTTTTAGCCCAGTCATTTGATATATTTATCACATTACAACATACCCCTAGTTCCTTCATTACCTTCGTAATTTACGGTAGCACATGTACTTCAAAACTGCCCCAGTACACAGATCTGAGGAGAAGGATGTGGTCCACGCAGACTCCTTTCAAGGAGAAAAACTGTACAACAGCGTTGAGAAAAAAATGAGTAACGATCGCAGAAGAAGTATTTGGGCTTTGAAGTCATCCCCAGACACAGTGTATATCCATTCCTGCATTCTCATTGTGATGTTTTAACATTCTTCCAGATGCAAAGAATATCTGCCTTAGGATGTAGTCTTGTCATTCATCATGGAAGTTTGGAGAGAGATGTATGTCTAAATATCTTGCTCATAGTTCAACATGAGTAGTGATGTGATCATTGAATGAAACAAGATGAAATTTTGCGAACACTGTTTGACAGAATTGTCAGAGCTACTGCCTACTCTAGGTTCAGTCATAAGGTTCGATCTTGCTATTCATTGAGTATTGGAGATCTTCTTCTTCTTCGTTCATTCTCAATCTCCCACTACCAAACCCTGAAAGGGCTTAAGTAGCAGAATGTAGCCCAGAGAACGGAATGCGTTGTGTCATAGTTTACAGCTTGGCTGCAATATTTGCACCTTTCGGTCCAACACATCCGACTTCAGCAAGCATTTTTTGAGTACCGGGTTAGCATTCCCTCTTCGATCCCTTCTCCTTAGCCAGTCTGCCCTGCTGCAGCCTGTTATCCAGGATAACCGCGTGGAGGTGTAGAAGGGTCTTGGCAGCTATGGTTCGCTGGCCCTGATGCTAGCAGTCAGCTATGGGTCGCTAACCACTGCAGCTCATGTGCTGCTCAGCATCTTCGAGTATTGGAGATCAACTTTGCTTAATGCATTCTTCTGAATTCATTTAAATTTGAACATGATGTTTATAGAATGTGTCATTGAAATGTTGTCACATGGACTATAATAATTAATGTAATAAGGAAATCAGTACATACATAATCAGTACATACGTGGAGCCGCGTAGCGCAGTGGTTAGCGCGCTGGCTTCGCATCTGAGTAGTCCTGGGTTCATTCCCCAGTTGAGGCGGTAATGTTTTTTTTAGACCGCAATGGCTCCTGGGTCTACCCAGCCTTAAATGGGTACCGGTTCAGTCCGGGAAGTAAAAGCGGCGAGGGAGAGGAGATGGCTACCACCCTCATATAGCTGAGCCTTTGAAATGTGAGATCGCCAACACCTCACCCCCCTACGGCAGTAATGCTATGGGATACTTTACTTTTACATACATAAATACGTAACGATTCAACAGCTGAGAGGTTTGCACGCCTCTCAATAAACCAATGAACAAAATATTGAAATTGTCAGGTGTTCAAATCCTGCAACTTTCATGAGTCCCCTGGTATCAACAGAAGATGAATTACAATGCCTCGAACTATCGGAGATGAATGATAATGTCGGATGACTTGTTGTACATGCAAGGCAAGTAAAAGAAAGAACTCTTAGCAGTTGAAAATTTAAAAGAACAGGATATTTACTGCTGCCCAGTTAAAGTTAGAAAATTCATGAAATTCCAGGCAAGTATGCCATCTTCCTAAGCCTAGTAAGTTCGGGGGAATCTGAGAAAAATAAATCTGCATTCTATGCTACCTTTGGTCGTCTTGTTCAACACATCTTGTCACTGGATCAAGGTAGCTCAGGATAAGAGAGTGTGGCTGATAATAGTGCATATCTTTCTCGCTTAATTCTAATTAAAGTGCAAGTTATAATATCAGACCATAGACGATTTGCAAACCATCCCTATAGTGTGAATCGTCACTTACTAAAGTTCACAGCATCCTTTGAAAATATGTATAGGGTGTCAGCCATTTTTTCGTGCCATTGGTACCTTTAATAGTGAGATCTTTAAACCACTTTGGCAGTCCAATGAAGTATGTGTGTCGCTTTGGTAGTGTTGTGAGGCCTTTGAGCCACTCTAACAGTCTGGAGAGGTCTATAAACCTAATAAGCAGTCTGGTAAAGCCTATAAAAGCATTTGGCAGTCAGGTAATGCCTTGAACCACCACTCAAAATATAGACTTTAAATACATGTTCTAAAATATGTTGGATTGCAAAGAAAATGAATAACACCTGATATATATAAAGTATTTTAGAAAACATTAGATTATTTGTGTACATGCTCCTATATTAACACATCAAATATTTTTTTAATGCATTGAATAAATTATCAGTAAATTTTTGTAAATTAAAGGGTTAGTGGAAATAAAAATGTTTAATTTCTTTCCAGCCAAGTTTCACTTCTCTCCACTCCAACACCTGAGATCTATCCTTGTATCTTTGTGGATACATAGAGCTCAGGTCAAAATGCCTGATGTAGTATGTGTGTGGTTATATTATTGAGCAGTTCATTTTCTCTGTAGTTCCAGTCTTGGATAAATGCTGATATTTATGAGACTGTTTATAACATGTATGTTGTTATCATGTTATAACATTAGCCACTGCTGCTTTATGTTCCAGATTATATCACTATATTTTGAAAATATTATTTAAGTGATTTGTGTGAAACTTTCAGAGCATGAGGAAGAGCTTGACAAAAATGTGTTACTGATAATTCAACTAGGAACATCTTCTGGTATCTGGGGAAAAATTGAGTTATTCTTCTTCTGCATTTGTCCTGAAAAGAACATTTTGCTACTGTGTGTGTTGTAGCTACCAATGAGGATGCAATATCTGCTTCTTTTGGCCTGCCACATTCAATTTTAGCAATGCATTTAAGGACCAGGTTTGCCTTTCTGCTTTGTCCCTATTCTTTCAGCCAGGCTGCACTAGTGCAGTCTGTTTCAGGACAGCAACTTGAAGGGTTCTGGTCAGCTCTGTTTTGCTGACCCCTAGTGCAAGTAGCCAGCGATGAGTCACTGACTGTGGTCAGCTCATTCACTTCTGCAGTCCCATATTACTCTCTCTTTTGTTGTTGTATTATATATGGACTATTGTTTTCAGAGCTTTCTTTCAAACAGAATACTATTCCACACTTTGATGGCTTTTGACCTGTATGAAAGTTGGAGAGTGTGTATTGTCATGAGTTGGACAGTATTGTACCCTCCAGGGCTTTGACCATACTGTTGGTCACTTTTTCAGTACTACTTTGAATGTGGCAGCAGTTCTAACCTCGTCTCTGTCATACAATCATCTTAAAAAATGCTATGCTATTTAGAGAAATGTAAATTGAGCCACAGTGTATATACTACATGCAGATCATAAACCTATGAGGTTTAACGATGTTGATGTTCAAATGATTTTATGTGAAAAGTTGAGAGGACTAAAGGGAGATTTACAATATATTCAGACATAGAGTATTATTTGTTTATGACAAGCTGAAAATTCACTATGGTTCATAAACCTATGAGGTTTAACAATGTTGATATTAAGGACCATGTCAAATCTTGTTCGATGAAAACATTCACAGTGCACACTTCATGAGGTTAATAAACTCACACAGTTTAGCAGTGTTGGTGGTTTTTTTTTCACAGCGTTCTTTTTGGATGTTTGGTCATTGATCGACAAAGTTATCAGTAGCAATTATGCTTGATAGCATCTCTAAGGGCAGCTGCAACCTCTTTACTTATTCTTCTTTTTGTTCATTTTCAGTCCAACCAAAGTAAAGGATCAACACTACAGTTGACCTCCTTTAGAAACCAGTGCCAAAACAGTTTGAATGCTTTTGCTGGGGTGGTTTCTAGAGCAATTTGTTTTACATGATGATATTACCCATGCACAAGCCACTTTTTACAACATACATGTAGGGGTCCTGGATCAACTCTCTTCACTTCACCTAATTAGCAGTCATTCTTCATATGGTCTGATTCAAGATCTTCATATTGGCTTCTATAGTTCCTTCAACAAGAAGTTTTAGGTCAACCTCTCTCTTACCTCCGCTCTGGGTTCCGTAACATCGCAGTTCTAGTCATGCTATCATCTACTCTTCCAAGGAGATGAGCCACCTAATTCCGGCAATGGCTAATTGTGGCGGGATATAAATATCTTCTTGGTTGCTCTACAAGCAGCTCATTGTTGGTAGTGTTGTTTAGCCAGAACATTTTGTGTTGTTGATATTAACTTAACGTCTTTATATTGGTTTAGAAGACTCTGAAGAGTCTATATACAACCAGTTTCATTTACATTTCCTTGCTTTAAAATCTATGCGCATCTAATTTATTCTTAAATACATTAATTGTCCCTGCCTCCACTACCTTCTGTGGCAATGTATTCCAAGCATTCACCACTCTCAGAATAAACAAATATTTTCTAATATCTGAATTTGACCTCTTTTTAGTTAATTTGTAGCTATGCCCTCTTGTTCTTGTGGATGGTTGTATTTTGAAAAATTTCTTATAGTCTAATTTATCCGTTTCTCTGATCATCTTATAAACCTAAATTAATTCACCTCTAATTCTTCTCTTTTCTAGACACTGTAGGCCGGTTTTTCAGGTCTTTCCTCATAACTGTAATTCTGGAGTCCCACTATTAGCTTTGTCACTCTTTTTTTAAATTCTTTTCAGCATGTTTATATCTTCTCTATGATAAGGACTCCACACCTGTACTCCAATCTAGGTCTAACTAATGATTTATACAGTTTGACTATCACTTCCTCACTCCATAAAGAGAAATATTAATTTCTTTTTATTATACCTAACATTGCATTTGCCTTTTTCACTGCTACCTGAACTTGCTCACTCACTTAACCTGTATGATCTTTTATAACCCCTAGGTCCCTTTCCTTATCTATCTTTCTAATATTGTTTTCGCCCATTCTGTAATTATGTTCATATTGGATCTACCCATGTTTATGACTACATTAAATCTCATTAAACTACCATATGCCAGCTTACAGACCATTCTTGAATTTTATCTAAATCCGATCTCAATATATCCACTTCTGCTTTAGATGAGACACTACTGCATAGTTTTGTGTCATCAGCAAATTTTGCAATCATGGATCCCATATCAATGTCCACATCGTTTATATATATCAAGAATATTGTAAGAATCAAGTACAGATCTTACGATTGTTATAACAACTTGTGTATCAACATTTCTTCTGATGAACTGACAGGATGCGAATTCAAGGACCAACCTAACAGTTTCACTAATAGAGTACGTTCTGTCAATTTGTTTCTCATTGTTCTACAGTGTTGATGCATTTGTCTATATGTACCCAATGTAGATGCAGAAGCCTCTTTTTTCAAGAGAATAGAACTACCGTAGTTTATTATACGTGTTGTAAAAGGTGACATATGGTTGGTTGTGTATGCGGAATTCAGACCTCATCATGTAAAATAAAATGCTGCAGTAACCGCTTCTACAATATAAATGTTGTTGCATCAGTTACCTACAGGGAGACCAGCTATAAGATAGCCTAATACTTCTATTGTACCCATGAATGAATGAGAATCTCTATCTGGATGACCTTTGACTTGTCATCTACTCAATTTTTGGTTTTATAAAGATGATTGTTTTATGTGAATTCTATTTTCCAAATTGTGTTTTAAATGACAGTGTCAAAATAGCAAAATAGTAGATGTCTTAAAACACTGCTGTCATAGAGGATGTGGTGTTAGACTTCATTGAACAAAATGTGAGCTCTTTGTCAGATGTGGTGACAAGTTGCTTTTCCTAACTCTATAGCTGAGTTGACAGAAGTATGATATGGCAAAGTTATATAGCTGGTCAGTTTTACACTGCATGTTGTTCTAAGACAATTATGCAGTATTAAAACAACTGTATACGCATTCTGTTAATATTCGTACCTTTCACCATTTGTTAAGAGAGACTGAGCATTTATGGTACTGTTCAGAATGCGATTTTATATAATATAACACTTATCAGCCTGTCTACACTGCAGTGGTTTCGATTATGTGTAATATAACACTTATCGTTATGTCCAGAGTGCAGTGGTTTAAATTCAGTGTAATTATAATACTTATCAGGCTATTCAGAGTGCAGTGGTTTTGATTCTGTGTAATGTAACACAGCTGGAGCGTGATAGAAACTTGCAAAATAGTTCCAGCACTGACATATGTTGGAAACTAGTATCTATTTTGGTGAGTAACAAGTGAAAGGTTTTTGGTTTTTGAAACTGCTTCCATCGACATTAAATGAACTATGCTTTCAGTGTACAATATTTCTTCTTCAGCATTTGTCCTGAAAAGGATGTTTTATGTTGTAGTTGACTTCAGCGCTGGGATATCTGCACACAGCTGGCTTTTTTTTAGTACAGAGTTTGCCTTTCCCACCGTGATCCCTATCCCTTGGCCAGACTACACTAGTGACTAGTGCAACCTGTTTTCGGAGCCACCACGTGGAGGCGGAACAGGGTCTTGGTCAGCTAAAGTTTGCTGACCCTGGTGCAATCAATCAGATATTGGCCCCACTGTACAATTGAAATAGATCTCCAAGAACAGGCTTCAGAATAGATAGTATGGCATGTTTGAAGTCATGGCATGTTTGAAGTCATGGCATGTTTGAAGTCATGGCATGTGTATGAAGCCATTAGAAGTTTGGCGTAGACACTATAAGCCACAAGAAAAATCCAGAATAGCCCTCCCGAACATAGTAGAGTAGGGACAAGTAAGTCACAGCAAATCCTTGTGGACATGGCGTCTAGACAAACATTTCAGGACCAGTTTTAGAATGTAGTTGCACAATTTCCCCTATATAGTGTGTACAACCAACAACACACACCCCATTCTCTCCTCCCCATCTTAAGGGACACAGAATACAATATTTGTAGCGTGTAATATCCTCTCCTTCCACCAACTTCCAAACATTAAAGACTATCCAGGTATTTTACAGTACATTTGCTACCATGGCTAAACTACAGTATTAGATATAATATGCATTATTATTTAAGTATTGTAAGTAGAACTTGTATTCATTATTATGCATGTTTGTATATGTATGTGTGAGCGTGTGTGCATGTGTTCCGTTTGATATCATTATATACATATTGATCAGGGTTCTCAAACTCATGACCTGCCAAGCCTTTATCTTGCAACCATCTGCATGATGAGCCATCATAATGTGGGATACAAGATGAACTAAAAGTTTATTATCATCAAAACATTTTCTGCTCACTGTGAGGGAACATAGATCTTCAATAAATACACACAAAGTCAAAAGATTTGACATGTCTACATCTAATCAAGTTTTTGTGGCTTAAATTTTCTACAGGATAGAGTAGCCATCCCCATGCCTAACCTACATGAATCACCTTTTATGACATACCTGATTTTGATCGATTTGAATGACACTGTCCTTAGTCCACCTGTAGTTCTGGTATGAGCTGGATGTAGCCTGGAGAATGGTTTCCTGCTTAGCCGACTAGACTCAAGCAGCTTAATACTCCGCTGCATTTGGACAAGTTCTTACAGAAGGTGGTTAACCAATGTGCGAGTCCATCTCAACAGACTCAAAAGCTACTCAAAAGTAGATCAGCAACCTGTTAGTCACCATCTATGCTGCTCTTAACAAACCACCTAACCATGGCCAGTGTTATGCCATGTCACACAGTTGAAATAGAATGACACTGTAATAGAACATAATTCAATCATTTTTATATCTAATTCCATGCCAAATGACATATCATCAAATGGTTATAACCCCTTGATATAATCTAAAGGACTCAGTCTGTGGGGAAAAGTAACATATTTCACCAAAATGAGACAAGAATATCCTTGCTTTATGCTTAGTTTGACACTTGAATATAGACCTTGTTCGATACAGACATTTGTAAACTAAATCTCAGTAATTTCTCAGATACATTGGCTGTAGCACCAGAGAATATGTGAAGGGGACACCTAAACAAGTATAAGTTTATATGAACTATTGATAGATACCTCTTAGAACAGTATAATATGAGTAAAGCCACACAAAAATTACATATTTATCTAAGTGGGTAGTCAGCTGGAACCATTGAGCCATCAAAATTGTCTTCATCTCTTCCTTGAATCATTATCTTGAGCTTTGGTTATCTTGGCTTCATAGAGGCTTTGGTCCAACCACTAAGCTGACTTCATGTAGGCTTTGGTTCAACCACTAAGCTGACTTCATAGAGGCTTTGGTCCAACCACTATGCTGACTTCATGTAGGCTTTGGTTCAACCACTAAGCTGACTTCATAGAGGCTTTGGTCCAACCGCTAAGCTGACTTCATGTAGGCTGTGGTCCAACCACTAAGCTGACTTCATGTAGGCTTTGGTTCAACCACTAAGCTGACTTCATAGAGGCTTTGGTCCAACCACTAAGCTGACTTCATGTAGGCTTTGGTCCAACCACTAAGCTGACTTCATGTAGGCTTTGGTTCAACCACTAAGCTGACTTCATAGAGGCTTTGGTCCAACCACTAAGCTGACTTCATGTAGGCTTTGGTTCAACCACTAAGCTGACTTCATTGAGGCTTTGTCCCAATCATTAGACTTTGATGGAGGCTTTGGTCCAACCACTAAGCTGACTTCATGGAGGCTTTGGTCCAACCACTAAGCTGACTTCATGTAGGCTTTGGTCCAACCACTAAGCTGACTTCATGGAGGCTTTGGTCCAACCACTAAGCTGACTTCATGTAGGCTTTGGTCCAACCACTAAGCTGACTTCATGGAGGCTTTGGTCCAACCACTAAGCTGACTTCATGTAGGCTTTGGTCCAACCACTAAGCTGATTTCATTGAGGCTTTGTTCCAATCATTATACTTTGATGGAGACTTTGGTCCAACCACTAAGCTGATTTCATGGAGGCTTTGGTCCAACCACTAAGCTGACTTCATGGAGGCTTTGGTCCAACCACTAAGCTGACTTCATGTAGGCTTTGGTTCAACCACTAAGCTGACTTCATTGAGGCTTTGGTTCAACCACTAAGCTGACTTCATGGAGGCTTTGGTCCAACCACTAAGCTGACTTCATGTAGGCTGTGGTCCAACCACTAAGCTTACTTCATTGAGGCTTTGTTCCAATCGTTAGACTTTCATGGGGGCTTTGGTCCAACCAACCATTAAGCTGACTTAATGGAGGCTTTGGTCCAACCACTAAGCTGACTTCATGTAAGCTTTGGTCCAACCACTAAGCTGATTTAATGGAGTCTTTGGTCCAACCACTAAGCTGACTTCATGGAGGCTTTGGTCCAATCATTAGACTTTCATGGAGGCTTTGTTCCAATCATTAGACTTTCATGGAGGCTTTGTTCCAATCATTAGACTTTCATGGAGGCTTTGGTCCAACCACTAAGCTGACTTCATGGAGGCTTTGGTCCAACCACTAAGCTGACTTCATGGAGGCTTTGGTCCAACTATTAAGCTGACTTCATGTGGACTTTGGTCCAACCATTAGGCTAACTTCATTCAGGTATTTGGGCCAGCTGATATGCCGGCTTCATGAAGGGCTATGGCCATGCATTAAATTCAAGCAGCTCTTGGTCCGGCCTTTAACCAGACTTCATATGGCTCTTGGTCCATCCACTTGGTTTTGTGAAGCCCTTGATCTATTAACCTGACTTCATGTTGCATTTGATCCATTAGCGAGCTCTTCAGACCTTTAGCCACTAACCTGACTTTATTCAGGCATTGGGTCAGTCATTTACTTAACTATATGTATTCATTGTGGTATTCCGTGGCAAAGTGGTTAAGCCGTCGGTCTCGTGATCAGGTGATGTGGGTTCGACTCCGGAATCCGCCGTCTTTTTCACGGGTGCTTGATGCGGAGTCCCCTGCATCACGTAGTCGTCCCCTAGTAGTCTTGTCCTTGAATTGCCACTCGGGTCGGGCGGCACGAGACGAGAGAGTGAGGATAACAAGTAGCGCAGTTAATCCTTACTAAAAATAGCGCTAACAAAATAAATTATGCCATCATCGTCTAAGATAGACGGCGGCCTTTGCCTTTGGCTGTATTCGTTATAGTGGTTATGAGTTTGAGATCCCTGACCTTGAGAATGTAGCACAGACGAAACGATGTAACAGTGTACACTATGGTAATGTCAATCAATAATAATACAACTGGTTACTGCTGAAAATTGTCTACCTTTTGTTGCATTTATAGTAATTTTTGTACATCAGAAATGTGAGACTGCTGTAAACATCACCAACTGTACGTGCTATTCAATGCATTGAATATTATAAGGGTAGTTGCTTTTTACCATATATTATACCGTGTCCGCGCGTGTGTGTATCAGGGCTAACGTCTACTACCTACAGTAATCACACAGCTGGATGTTGTCATCTAATGGCACCTTTAGAAACTACCTATTACATTTTTCAGCTATCCCATATCAGTTTGTGAGCTACTTACTGGCTTATCATCGTATACACTCTTGTATGTGTGTGTGCGTGCATGTGTGTTTCTCTCTTTCTCCCATTTTTATCAATTCTGAAGCCCAGATATTCAAAGTGATGTATAGGGGACGGCGTGGCCTAGTGGTAAAGTGGCACGGCTCACAATCTGAAGGTGCTGGGTTCGATCCCCATTACAGCACCGGCCGTTACCCCGGGGAAGCAAACCCTTAGAAAGTGCAGGAGGAAGCAGAGCCTTACATAAAATGCATGCTGAAGTCGGATGCACTGGGCCCAGAGGCGCAAAATAAAAACCACAGTGCAACGCACACAGCCTTAGGGATTAGAAAAATAAGGCGAACGCAAAACAAAAAACAACAACAAAAGTGATGTATGTAATAATAAAAATAGTTGCCCATAGCAGGTGAAGATGGCGACAGCATCAGACTTGTGCTGCAATATCTATAGAGACAAATCCTGGCACAGCAGAATTTCCGCACTTTAGGCACTTATGCGAGGAGTCGAATGTGGAAGCGTTCTTTCGGGTAGCACGCTTTCTCTGAGCCTTGCGATTGAGTTATCTCATCCGAGCACCCTGCGTGATGCAAGTGTGATAGGTGAAGTGTTTCTGTTCGTGCAACTCCCAGGAGGTGACATCAGTGAAACTTTTCAGAGACACTTTCAAGAAGTCTCTATAGCTTGTCTTCTGTCCTCCTAATGAGCGATTGCCTGTCCCGATCTCACCTATAAAAGCTGATTAGGATGTTCTCAACTGGCATGATGCGAACATGTCCTGTCCACCTGATATGGGCTTTTTGCAGAAGTGTGTGGATGCTCAACTTGTTAGTTTTATCAAGAATTTCAGAGTTGTGCACTTTGTCTTGATCTTGAGCAGCCTACATAGAAACCTCATGTGAAAACGATTTAACTGACTGGTGTGTCTGCTGTGTATTCTCCATGTTTCGCATATATGCAACAGAGTGGATAACACTACAACACGATACACTTGAATCTTGGTGGCGAGACTGATGCATGTCGGCTCCAGACGTCTGCCTACAGTCTCCCAAACGCAGAGCTCACCTTTGCAATCCTGCTGTAAACTTTAAAGTCGATGTTCGCCTCACTAGTGAGTCTACTGCATAGGTAGGTGAAGCTATCAACTGCCTGAAGACGCTGGTTCTGAACGGTAAAGTTTGGTTCAATGTACGGCTTCCCAGGAGCAGGCTGGGAGAAGAGTACTAAAGTTTTTCTAACGTGTTTAGGGATACCAAAATTGCTGCATGCAGTCGAAAACTCCGTTTTGGTGAATTGCATATCTTGTTCTGTTGAAATGTTACTGCTGAAACACAAATAACCTTAAGAAATGTGTTTTTAATCTCCTGGAAACCACCGGATTATTTTCAAGTTTAATCATTAGGGTGAGAATATGAATGATCACCTACATTTTCTCAATTTCAGTTGGTGCTCAAAATGTCCGCCTTCAACTGTAAAACATACGTGAAGTCGGATACGCCACTTTTTCACTCATGCTTCAGTTGTGGGCTATTCTAGCTCATTCATGACTGCTTTATCCACTCTGTTGGCTCATACTTGCTGTCAATCTGTTTTCGGTAGATATTCTCTTGTAAAGCACACCAAATCTCATAGTGCGCAGGGTTAATATCTGGAACTATTTGGTGGCCACAATTCGGTTATATGAAATTAGAAAGAGCACCACAACTGTATCCCTAGCACGATGAAGAATTTGGAGATATCCTTCATGTCAGGAAAAAGGCACTTCATCAACCATTTCAAACGTGATGCCAGGTTGAACAAAATGACTTCCAGCTAAGAGACAACAACAGAAACCAATATTAATTTGTTGAACTTTGGTTTTGTCCGCAGCAACCGTTTAGCAAATACCTCTTGTTCTGACGTCAATACTCGATCATATCACTATGCATATTGGTAGGTCGGGAATAGTCAAATGTTTTTCATCTGTGAACAATATGAAACTCACTTTATGCTCTGGGAAACGACACAGAAGATCTTGACAAGGGGAAATCCGTTACTGTTTTGTCGGTTCAAAAGGAATATAGATTTGACAATAGTTGGGCATAGTGGAGAACTGGTTCATGAATTCCACCGTGACCAGATAATTGGAAATGATTTATCGACATCAACAGACACAATGTTGGTCTTGAGAGAACTGTAATGGAAGGCATGATGCCGGACAAGGGAGGCAGAGGTAGACCATGATGGCACCAAGATGTCAACCAATGCTTGGACATGACTCTGGAGATTTGCCAAGAGATGGACTTTCTTACAGACTGGCTGGGATGGGAGCGACGTTTTGTAAAGGACACGCTACACGATGATTAAACAAAATATATATAATATAAATAGAGAGAGAAGTCATTGTCACTCGCAGTAAAAGCGCTGTGTTCTTCTCGATCTGACATACTTAAGCCTACCCAGCTGTAAATGGGTACTTACTTGTAGTTGGGGATGCAAGGAGGCGCGGAAAGGAACGTGTCACCCCACAGTATATAAAGCTTCGATGCTATATAGGATTTAGCTGTTTATCCTCGAGGGTTGTGTTTGCTTATGGTACATATTTGTAGCAGTTTACATAAAATAGAATGTACATAGTCTCTGTTACAAAAGGATGCCTAACTTGCTTTACTTACTCGACTCTATCCTACCACTGATACCGTGGGGAGCTGCAGGTCTCGCACTTGGGCTAGATGTCTTGTTGTTGTTGCAAGACCATGTTGGTATAGGATGTCTTTGATGTCTTCTATCCATTTTCCTCGTGGTCTTCCCCTTGCTCTGAACCCCCATCTCCTACTGTTGTATGTTTTTAATGGCAGCCGATCTGGTTTCATTCTCATGAGATGACCAAACCACTTATTGTTCCCACAAGTTTTCTGATGTCTTCATTATGTCTGACGTTGATGACTTTTCTCAGATATTTCATTTCACGGGTTGCCGTTGTCTTTTCCTGTGCCTTGTTTGGCACTGATAGCACAGGGTTGGTAAGAAAACAATGTTTATCGGTTGACGTTTTGTTGCGATACTGATCTTTTGATGTTTGAGTAGTGGCGAAAGTTGGTAGGTCATTGACATCTGGTTTGAATTTCCCTGTCCAATCATCCATCCTCTATGAACAGGCTGCCAACTCCGTTAAGTTTTCTTATAGTGGTGGTATGTCAATACACACTTACATCTGACGGGATTGGGTTCTGTGAGTGTTCGATGACAGATGAGTAGAATAAGAGTACTGCCACACTGAGAGAACGTCATGGGTTGGAACGACTAACGGCGCTTCTAGTCCCTCCACCAGGAAGAAAACTCTGATTGACATAAACGAGAAGAATCTACTGTCACAAAGACAACAATTTATAAGATGCAATTAATAGTGCAATCTAATAACTAATATATATATATATATATATATATATATATATATATATATAGAGAGAGAGAGAGAGAGAGAATTGTCCCGTAGCAGTAGCTACCGTCGGAGATGACGTGTTACAGGCTTCATTGTACTAAGCAACCGCTTGTGTGAAGTGGGGTGGCCAGTACCCTTCCTCGCTGTCTTTCTTTTCCTAACCGTAGGTCAAGTAACCATAAACAAATGAACCTATACAGCTGGATCGACTGAAGCGTGCCGGTAGTGGGAGTTGAACCACGCGCCTTTGTCTTGAACCACGTATGCTCAATCACCACACTGTTATTGGTCCATTACAATCGACGAGGACCACTTTGTCACTGTTCGCATGGGTGCGAAGACGGCCTTAGAGCAGCTCTTTCGGTAGACGTTGATTCAACATGCGTACCACATGGTCAGCCTATCTTAGATGTGCTGCACATATCATGACACCATGTCCTGCCATCTAATCTTCAGCAGTTTCCACAGGCAGTGAATATGAAAATGGTTAAATTTCCCGACAAGACGACTAGAGACTGTTCAGGTCTGACACGCATATAAGAGAGATAGGTAGAACAGCTGCAGAGTGGACCTTCATGTTTGTTTGAGTTCTGATCCCTTGCCTATCCCACACCTTACTATAAAGTCTACCAAATGCCGCACTTGCCATAGCTATAAATGTATTCATCTCATTATCTGTATGATTAACCTGAGACAGTTCACTACCTCTTTTCAATATATTCCTTGAAGGAATTATGAGTGAGGCACTTGGAGGTCACGTTGGTACTGTCAAGATAGGGGGCCGAACAATTACTAACCTTCGTTTTGCAGATGATATCAACGGGTTGGCGGGTTCAGAAGCAGAACTCCAGGAATGGGTCAGAAGGCTCGATGAAACAGCTCTTGACTATGGTATGGAGATGAACGCTGGAAAGACAAAACTAATGACAAACAACGCTACGGGCTTCAACAGCAAGATAAAAGCAAACGGTCAAGAACTCGAAGTAGTTGACCGTTTTAAATATCTTGGGTCGATTGTCAGTGATGAAGGATCAAAATGTGAAGTATTGGCCAGAATAGCACAGACAATAGCGGCGCTTGCACGGCTTAACAAAATCTGGCAAGATAAACGGTTAGCACTTCGCACGAAAATCAGATTAATGCGTACACTGGTCCTGTCAATATTTCTCTATGCGTGTGAGACATGGACAGTTACAGCTGACCTTCAACGAAGGATACAGGCCTTGGAGATGAGATGTTTCCGAAGACTTTTAAACGTCACGTACAAAGATCGAGTTACAAACGAGGAAATCCGAAATAGAATTACGACGGCAATAGGGCCTTTCGAAGATCTCTTGGCAACTGTCAAAAGAAGGAAACTCACTTGGTACGGTCACATATCGAGATCAAATGGTCTTGCAAACACAATCCTCCACGGGAAGGTGCATGGCAGACGACGAAGAGGCCGGCCCAAAAAGAGATGGGAAGACAACATAAAAGAATGGACCAGTCTCCGACCAGAAGAGTCACAGGCAGCGG
Source organism: Ariolimax columbianus (assembly GCA_036924085.1). Taxonomy (NCBI): domain Eukaryota; kingdom Metazoa; phylum Mollusca; class Gastropoda; order Stylommatophora; family Arionidae; genus Ariolimax; species Ariolimax columbianus. The sequence goes on along the minus strand of JAVGWX010000013.1, from coordinate 23,805,029 downwards.
CTTCTGACAGAGAGGAATGGCGTGGAGTTGTGAGGATGTCTTTATGTGTGCCCCAACGACCTTACCGGTTACGGGATGACCTGACCTGACCCGACCAGATCACTGCCAGGGTATGTAAATCTAGTAACATTGTTAAAACAGTGGTCGTGTACCGTGATTGCAGGTTCTGAATGGGCCATATCTGGAGCAAGTTGATGTAGAACCTCTATTTTTATTATAGAGATGACGAGGCGGAAGTTTTCGCAAGCTGTAGTGAACCGGTTCATGCATGCGTGCATGTCGCCCCACACTCCTTATGTGAATGCACCATCATCCGCATAAAGTAAATCACTTATAGTGGATTTGGGTTTTGGTCTTGAACCTTCTCAGGTTGAATAGCCGTCGTCAGTTTGGTAGTGACTCCCAACCAACGTTGCAATGACTATGCATTCCACAGCATGGCAGAAAACATCGCACTGAAACGAGCCTGGGCCAGTCAGATACTTATATACCATAAACCAAATAAAAAACAGATTTGCATATAATATGAAACATGCAAATTCATGTTAGTGTCATGTCAAAAACCCATCAAGAGTTCATGCTTGAATGCCGATTATATTTTGATATACCAACACACCCTGATGTTACCAGAGAGGACTGAAGGGGACGAATTTTCACTAGAAAGGTTTAACTAATTGCAGCGCAATGGAGACAACTCAATAATTCATTTTTAAACGTTCAAATATGTGAGTAGTGTTCCTTGATTGTTTCTCAGGTATGCTTCTAGATATGCTAAAGAAGGCCATGAAGTAAATAACCTTCTAGGGACTGAAGAATAGGTAATTGAACTGCTCTGTCGTAGAAGCTGAGTTAAGAGAGTAGTGCATGGAGTTGGCAACATCATCATGTAAAACAAATTGCTGCAGAAACAATCATTGCAAGAGGATTTAAGGTGCAGTGCTTTGGCGCAGACTTTCAGAAAAAGGTCCTTTGTAGTTGTGGCCCAATGCTTCAACAGGAGTGAATAAGGTCAAGAAGTTCTTTGTTAGTAATGTAACTGTTTGGTCAAGTTTTCTTTTTAGTGATTTAACTGTTAGGTCAAGATTTTCTGTTAGTGATGTAACTGTTAGCTCAAGATTTCCTGTTAATGATTTAAATGTTAGGTCAAGATTTCCTGTTAGTGATGTAGGTCAAGTTCCTTCATGAGACAAATTAAACTGTTAGTTTAGAAGCTCTATTAACGATGAAACTGAGAAATATCATATTAATTTTCTTTACAATGTACCCTGTCAGTTAAGTAATGCTTATATTTTGCAATCATGTACAATTTAATTTAAAGTTTAAAGTGATCATGTAATATATAATATATGTATATATATAGATTTATTATATATATATATATATATATATATATATATATATATATATATATATATATATATATATATATATATATACACACTTGGGCACTCACTTGGAATCCTGGTACTCAAGCAGGCATGTTAATGTCTGTTGCCAGTTATCCGAAGGCTTCGGCTATACGTATTAAGTATTTTACAACCTTCTTTGGCTGACTTGCCTGGGGAAATAATTTTGGTAGATTTTTAACTAGAATTTTAAAATTTTGTCCGGGCAGCGGCCGTTTAGCATATTCTTTGTTTTTTTATTTCTAACTGCCAAAGGATTTTTAATGTGTTCTGAACACGGTAGTCCGATCTCACTACTCAGATATCCGGGAAATTTTGACGCGAAGATGCATGTGAAAAAATCCCAGTCTCCCCCGTGATTCGAACCCGCTACCTCCAGCACCGGCGGCAGACACGTTACCGCAAGACCACTCAGCCCTATCTCTTTCCCCATCTCTCTGCTTTTCTCCCTCTCTCTCTCTCTCTCTCGCATCCCGTATGTGTATGTGTGCACACTTTTTTCATCCACGAAAGAAAATGCACACGATTGGCAGTATATTCATACCAACTCTGTGATCAGTGTCAAATATGGACTTTGACTAAGACACAAGATAGAAAGATTTCAACATGTGAAATAAAATGCTTTCGAAAAGAAGAAATATAAATGATAAATTAAGGAATCCTATTGAACGTGGAGACAACTCCATGCAAGGCATTTATGACCTGCATTCTAGGTGGTTTGGTTAAATGACAAGAATGTCTCCAAACCTTCCCGTCTCGAGAGTCAACAACAACAGCCAGCAAGCTTTTCCAACAAGAGGAAGACAAAGATCAAGATCAATTGACGATGTTAAAGAAATACTAGAGAAATTAACTGAAAATAATCAACGGCTACACCATTGCAGCACACGAAAGAGGATCGCACGTCCTCATGTCGTTTAATGCCAAACTTTAACAGATGACATGAGTTGAGATTATTCCTATAGCACATCTTTCCTGTGCCTCATCCATTTCCATGTGATTCAAGGTGACATAAGTCGTGTGGTCCTAGTTTGTCTACCTGTAATGCTGTCTCGTGATCTTAGTTTGTGCAACTGTAATATTGTCTCAATATCCGTAGTTTTGCTACCTGTAATGTGGTCTCATGGTCCTAGATTGTCTATCTATAGTATAGTTTAGTGCCCATAGTATATCTACCCATAATGTAGTCTCAATAACCCTAGTTTATCTACCCGTAATGTAGGAGCTGTTGTCATGGATACAAAAATGAATACAACTAATACGAATTTTGCAGACTATAAACTTCAATTTCAACTTTAGCGGAATTTGAAATAACTCACAGGACAGCAAATTCATTGTTTATTTAGCTACTCAAATGCCAAAATAATAAATACATATAAATAAAGACAGTTGAATTCGGCTGAACCGGCATATCAAAGTGATACGATCTTAGTCAAAGAAAAGTACCAAACTGAAAATGAAAATATACAAGACATTTCAAGCAAGCAATTTGATGTCATGAAATGAATAATTAGACGCTACAAAGAATTGCACAATCAAGTACTTATGGCAGAATATGAGCCACTAGAGCATCTTTATCATAAATAAAAGGTTATTTAAATGTAACCTTTCTTTATTAACTTATAAATAATACCCAGTTTAAAATAATTTATTGAACGAAATGATTAATTTTCCGGTTAAGGTCGAAATCAATTCATGTGTCTTCATGACATTTTCTTCGATGACAGTGAACTATCGCTGTCATTCGATACCATGACGTGCTTTCAGTGTCAGAACACATAGCCATGTAAAACAGTTTGCGCATTAGAAATGAAAACATTAATTTCATTTAAGTAATGCAAAACAAATCGTGGTTTACCTGGAAGATTCCCAGTCCCGGTCGCAATAAGAATTATATTAAAGATAATACGAGTGTCTATACAGATCGATTATATTCTCTTAGAGCGAATGAAAGGTAAGATAAATATTTGTTAGAATACTTAACCTAGGTCTAGTTATGTGAAATGTTTTAGAGCAGACATGTGTAACGTATGATGGCCGACGGAACGCAACCGGCCCTCGCCTTAACTAATGTGACCCGCAACACGTTTTCAAATGTCACTGAATCTGGCCTGCATTACCTTGATTGGGAGAACCTAAACGGGATATCTACCAATGGGTTTTCAGCCATCGGGCGATCAAACGTATGAGTTATTGCCAAAATCTGATCAGGTATCTGATATGAACACACATACGGAAGATTGACGTGTGTTTCCAAGAATTTTAAATTAAGAAAACGTCTGTTGAAAGTCAAACTAAATTCGTTCATGTCATAACCACGATAATCTCATGCATGAATTTCCATAAGTCGAGAGCACCAAAGCGAAGGCCAGATTTAAGAATTTCTGGGAGATGTTCGTTGAATCCGATCATGAAGAACTCACCTTTTACTATGAAGTGCGTTGGTTAAGTAGGGGAATATGCTAACGTGTTTTGAAAGTTCAGGTATATGTTTTTATGGATCTGAAAGAAAAACTTTTGCGGAAATTTGAAAACAAAAGATGGGTCCCATAGCAACAGTTGCCGTCGGGGATGAAGATACCGCTTCCTGAACTAAGCCGCAGTCTATGTGAGGTGGTGGGGTGACCTGCGCCTGTTCTTCCTGTTTTTACCTTTCCCAACTCATACGTCAGATACCCATTTACAGTTCGAGCGACTGGAGGAGTGGTCGCACCAGGCACGAACCACGGCCCTGAATTTTGTGTTCTGTCTGCCCGTGAATTCGAACCATGTCGCGCTATAATCCAAGTCTAGCAACGTAATATAGAATTTCTTGTGGACATAATTCATCTTAATGGACGCAATATTATGTTTCAACTCAAGGTCAGTTGGTTCATAAGATGTGCGAACACATTCAGTTATTTAGGAATAATCTCCAACCCTGGGGGGAGCTAACTTAAGGATAAACAATACTTTCCCACATTTCCCACACTTGTGAGCCCCAATAACGTTGTTGGTTATGATTCTTTTGCGGACCAGTTGGTCTGTCTATGAATAAAATTCCAAATTTTATATTAATTTTATTTGTAGAGAAAACAACAAAATATAGTCATTCAAATAAACATGAAATAACAAATAAGTGAATAAATATATCATGAAATGTATACCTTATTGTTAATTTACTCGGACATACTAATCACATAACTTAACTGACATAAACTAAAAACATATTTTTTAAACGACAGATTTGTTTTCAAATAAATACAAACATCTTAAAGTGTTAAAATAACAACATAAGGTATGCCCCATCGATATATTTAACATTCGCAATCTCACCCAGATTCAAGATGAAGTACACACGTCTCCCACCCACGTTCAATATGAAGTACACACCTCTCCCACCCACATTCAAGATGAAGTACACACGTCTCCGACCCCACGTTCAAAATGAAGTACACACGTCTCCCACCCACGTTCAAGATGAAGTATTCATTCAGTCCAGCCATGGTCATAGTCCAGCCAACCATGAAGTGGGCTCTTACTAAATCTTGAACGACACTGGAAACGAAAGTGTTAAACATGCCCTGCTTCAACTTGATGCTATGCTCAAAAGAAACTTTAAATAACACTTTATAAAATAAAAGTTGTGAATGTGTAATGAATGCATTAAAAATGTAAATTATTGGAAATGTGTACAATAATATCATTCAAAGTGCGCTGTACACAGACGATATGAGCTTATTTGAGTACGAATCGGGAGTGCATACAACTATCAAGCTACAGCATAATCTTAACACTTGTATATCTACTGAGAACCTATGAGACTGTCCAGAGTTCTGTGATAGAGATTCTGCTAAAGATAACATAACATATACAATAGTAATTTCAACTCGGGCCACAGTTGTTTTGTTGTATCATTTTCATTTGCCCTGATGCCAACCGACGAATGTTGTTTTGTTTCATCAACACCGTAACTCGGTGTAAACGATTTCATTTTCTCTGGGCTAGTTCTAATATCAGACATTTACATTTCTCGTCTGCTCCTGGCGCAGAAATATCTATCTGGCTTGTTTATGAGGCCTAGCTTCAAAACTCTTTTACTTCATTCGCTCTCAAAAAACTATTCGTATATTGATTTCATTCTTTAACTTGGCTCCCAAATATGTACATCACTTTCACTCATAAACTTGGCTTAAAAAAAACTACTTCGCTTTCACTCATAAACTTGGCTCCCAAATATTTACATCGGTTTCACTCGTTAATGGACAATTTGGTACAATTTTAGACAATGATATCGGATCCATGTTTCGTGGATGACACAAAAATAGGCAGTAGTGTTTCCTAAAGCAGACGTGAATATAATGAGGTCGGATTTCGATAAAATTCGAAAATGATCTGAAAGCTGGAAAATGGAGTTTAATTTATATAAATGTACAGTCATCCACATGAGTAGATCCAATATGGAACATAATTACAGAATGGGAGCAAACAATATAAGAAAGATAGAAAACGAAAGGAACCTAGGGGTTTTAAAGGATCATAAAAAAGGTGAGTGAGCAAGTCCAAGTAGCAGTGAAAGAGGCAAATGCAATATTAGATATGATAAAAAGAAATAGTAAACATAGGAGCAAGGAAGTAATAGTCGAACTGTAAAAAGCATTAGTAAAGCCTAGATTGGACTACTGTGCACCTGCATGGTATCCTTTTTGTAGAAGGGATATAAACATCCTGGAAAGGATACAAAGAAGAACGACAAAACAGATAGTGGGATTCAAGAATTACAGTTATGAGGAAAGGCTCAGAAAACCGGCCTACAATGTCTAGAAAAGGTAAGAATTCGAGGTGACTTAATTCAGGTTTATAAGATAATCAACGGAAAGGATAAATTAGAATATAGCAAAATACCAAAATACAACCCTTCAAACGAACAAGAGTGCACAGCTATAAATTAATTTAAAAAAAGGTCCAGATTAGATATTAGGAAATATTTTCTTTAGTCAGACAGCGGCTAATGCTTGGAATGCATTGCCACCGGAAATAGTGGAGATAGGGTCAATTAATCCATTCAAGACTAGATTGGATGCGCATAATTTTTAGATCACGGCAAAGTAAAAGAAACTGGTTGTATACAGACTGCAGAGTCTTCTAAACTAGTAGAAAGACGTTAAGTTAAGTTAATTTGCCTCTCAAATAGCTGCATCGATTTCATTCATACACTTTGCGACTTGTCTTAGAAGCTTCTCTCGTTCCCATAAAACGTATCAGTCAAACTGTCAATCTGCTCCTCCCGTGAAATCGACATAGTAAGTTGAAGAATATGTCTAAAAAAAAGTCCACTTTGTTTTTGTAAAATGGCCAACACGTTTGAAATATACAAAAGGAGCATGTCTGTTGTTAAATGGACTTTACTCTATCAAATGAAGACTAAATAAAAAAGAACGGCCACAGGCAATCAATGGGAAAGATTTAACGTAATACAATACAACACATACTAAATGCCAAGAAACATAGTTCTAGTTCAGCGCTTCCCAAACTTGTCAGTGTGACAGTCCGTGCATTGATTTATCCATTGCAGCAGGGGTCGGTATCCAATATGTTGATTATTGCACTTTTCTGATCATCTTAAATTTATATTTACATCTGTTTAAATTCACGCCAACTCTATGACTATATTTATAATTAGTGGTGAGTGGTCTTTGTGAATGACAAAAACACGAATAGACCAGTATCCCACAGAAAGCATGTCGTGAGATGCGACTGTGTGACATTGCATATTCACCGACCATGGTTAGGAGGTTTGTTGAGAGCAGCATAAGTGGCGCCTAACAGGCTGCGAGTCTATTTTGCTCCAGTTTTTTAGACTATATTAAGATGGAATTGCACATCTTGTTCCAATTAAGCAGAGTAATTAGCTGCTAAAGCCTATTCCGCTGAGCAGGAGATTCTCCTCCCGGCTACATGCAGCTAACACCAGAGCTGGGACTTGAACAGACAGCATACACCATTGTAGAAGTACAGGTCGACTAAGACTAAGATATCAGTTATTAACGTATTTTCTTACCGCTGTTTAACAAATTTAATTAATTGTTTTAGTAATTAAAATAAGAAATGACTATATAATACGGAAATTCGGTGGCCTTAGGGTCGGTTTGTAATCTCAACGTACCAAGTTCGAATCACGCCAGACTAAATTTGTAAGACACTCAATCAACCTAACTGCAAATGGGAGGCTACTGAGCTCGTGCTCTGAAGTAGACAATTTCAGCAATGAACGCGACTGAACATATATTCAAAGAAGTCGGTTCTTTCAACCATATTCCATTTTGTTCATTTATAAAGCAAATTGTGTGCCAATAATCTACAAGTTTGGGAAGCACTGTTCAAGCTAACGTATCAATGATTCGATGAGCATACACGCATACAATTGCGTTGTACCAGGTGGCAAGAATAGGTCCACTGTTACCTTCATGTTTGTTGTAAAAAGTGATAAAGAAGATTGAGCATTGTGCTTGCAACATCATAATGTAAAACCGTTGTTCTCGAAATCGCCACTACAATGTGTTTTCATCATGGTGGTCAGTTGGAATGGCGGCACACAATATTTTAAAAGAAACAAAAGTTTGCTAAACAATATGGTTGCCTGTACTTAGACGAAAACTACAAGAAACAAGAGAATGTGTTACAAGAGAGCGCGTATGTGAGGAACTACATATAGCAACAGAAAAACATAAACGTTTAAAATGTCTTTTACTAGTTGGATGCAATAAATAACCTTAATATGCCATATTCTGCTAATTAAAACATATGACGGTTACTTTTGTACTCGGCTCGTATATTAGATTCCTTCGACAACTACAATAGTAAAACTCGTTTGAAGATCATGAGCGAATAGCCTTCCTCAATCATTACTGACTATGGAATGATGCGCCCTTTTGGTGATATTGTTTGTTGTTCTTTTTTTTTTGCACGTTTCCTTTTCTCCGCTGCTTGTTGCAAAAGTCTATCTTCGCCCAATTTGAGGTGGAGCAACAGAAAACTTCCACTTGGTGAGGTCAACAGCTTCGTCGTCACATGATTCTGAATCTATTTACAGTACTTTCATGTCTCTTGCACAAATCCTTGAATCTCAGCTGCGGTGTCTCGACGGTCCTCTTGGCATCCACCAGCTGGCCGTAGGGAATTGTTGTTGTTGTTGCTGTTTAATGTCCCGATTGTCCTCTTGGCATCCACCAGGGAATTGTTGTTGTTGTTGTTGTTTAATGCCCTGACTGTCCTCTTACCATCCGCCAGGTGGCCGTAGATAATTGTTGTTGTTGTTGTTTAATGCCCATGATGAGTAAGTTTACTCTTATGTTCGCGCTGCAAAAAAGACGGTAAATGGCGAGTTGTAGTAGCTTTCCTCACATGCTGATGAAGGTGGACTGCGGTCCTTCATGCGGTTGTGCTTTGCTTGGCTTCATCTACGTGGCGCTCACTACTACGGAAATCACATTGATCCACATCTCGTCAGTCAGGCTGTCTTGAAAACAGCCTGTTTTGCTGTATTGAAGAGAGATTGTGGTCTTGGTCAGGGTACTGACCCTGATGCGACGTCCTGGTCAGTATGTTTTGCCTGACTGGACTAGCGTCTCAATTAAACGGCCGTAGAGAATATCTTTGAGAATATGTCCGTTGTCCATGCGTCGAACATGGCCGAGTCATAGTTATCTGCGTTGCCTGAGCAATGTATACATGCTTTAGAGGCCAGTGCTGGTCAGCACCTCGACATTGGTCAATCTGTTCTCTCACGTGACCCCAAAGATGTGACGCAGGTATAGTAGCTGGAAGGTATTAAGCTTCTTTTCCTGGTATGCAGAGGTTGTCCAATCTTTGCTTCCTTAGAGAAGTACACTGATGATGCAGGCATTGTCTACTGCGGACTTGGTTTTTATTGTGAGTTTAGAGTTTCCACAGCCACGTGACTTGCGGCGCGCAAAGACAGTTGCCGCTCTGCCAATGTGGCCATTTATTTCTGGGTCCAGACGGCAGACGACAGATGTGTGAAATGTCGCATTACCAAGAATACGTATTTGTTGATTATAATGACTAGTGCAGAACTCACGTCCTGGCCAATCATATTTATCTTCTGGAGGCTTATCGTGAAGCCACAGTCACTGCAGGCTGGACCGAACCAGTTTATCAAGTACTGGAGCTCAAGCTCGCTGTGTGTGACAAATGCATTGTCTTCAGCGAACAGTACGTCCCTTATGGTGTTATGGAATTTGATTTTGCGAGTACAACCAGTCTGCTATCCGACCTGGTATGGAGGTGTATTGATTCAGTCGCATCTCCAAAGGCATTATTAATGAGCACAGCAAAATCAAAATTCCAAAATGGGATAGTGCCTTGTTTGACACCGTTGCATTTGTCGATGTATTTCTGGCATGCAAAAAATAGGTGTGAAATTTCAAAGTTGTATCAAAATCTTTTAAGATTTTGCATTATTTTAATCTGTTGTAGATGATGTTTGAAGCTACTCGTCTGAGCTCTTCACTCCTCGCGATGTTCCTTCGCTGAAGGTTGTGGTGATTATTCCAGATACATGCTGACTGTAGTGCAATGTTAGACTGCTCAGGAGATCACCTGCAGAGATTGTAATGTCTATCCCTCACATCGCTGGGTAGGCTGAAATAGCAACCTGTCTATTTGTGTATGGCGTGAGGTTACACATGATCTTGACGTGAGCATTTGACACAACACTCGAATCAGTACGATCGCTTGTAGTTCCTAACGCAGTCTCCGTACGAATATATGTACGTAGTTGTGTAACGAATATTTGGTTCAGCTCTGAGTTATTGGCTTGGCTTGGCTTCGTTCGTTCTCAATCTCCCGTTACCAAGCCCTAAAAGGGCGTAAGTAGCAGAATGTAGTCCAGAGAACGGAATGCCTTGTGTCGTAGTTGCTTGACTGCAATATTTGCACCTTTCGGTCCAACACATCCGACTTCAGCAAGCATTTTATGAGTACCGGGTTAGCATTCCCTCCTCGATCCCTTCTCCTTAGCCAGTCTGCCCTGCTGCAGCCTGTTTTCCAGGATTACCGCGTGGATGTGTAGAAGGGTCTTGGCAGCTCTGTTTCGCTGGCCCTGACGCTAGCAGTCAGCTTTGGGTCGCTGACCACTGCAGCTCATGTGCTGCCTTTAAGTTATTGTGACAAAGCAGAACAAACAGAGAATGACTACCATACGTCTTGAAACAGACAACTTGTCATAATGAAGTCACATATATCCGTATCTGCCTTATAACTAATTTGTAGCGGTCACACGCACATATGCCAGCGGTAACGTCTGGTCACGATATGTCCCAACCAAGTAACCAGTTCTCATGTACATAAAACTGCTTATATACAGCAATGTCTTTAATAGCATGGTTATTTCAAAAATTGTATATGGCCGTGGGGTATTGAACAAGCGTAAAACAGGTGCAGACAATCTAAGAGCCTTACAAAGAAGATTAGAGGTATCTCAAATGGACATGATCCACAATATCTGAAAACTGGCAACAATCCACAAAATAGATACATCATTGCTAGGAAATAGACATACGTCCGATCTGTGGTACACACACGTGAAAATATATGGATATGAAAGGTGATTTTATGGTGGCTCTACAACTAACTATAAGCGTCGACTACGTCGCAATTAAATGAGATGAAGAAACTGATTTTTAAAAACTAATTGGCCCAACAATGAAGACAAAAGACGGACATGAATTTGAACAGCTTTTGGAGACCTAATATCATACACAAAATCTGTCTGATTGAATATAGACTTAGCACGATACACAAAATCTATCTGACTGAATATAAGGATTAGAAATACGGAGCAGAGCAACACTGTGACGTTGTTGCAAGAATCAGACTCGCAGTTGCAAGAATCAGACTCGCAGTTGCAAGAGTCAGACTTGTGGTTGCAAGAATCAGACTCGCAGTTGCAAGAATCAGACTCGCAGTTGCAAGAATTAGAGTAGTAGTTGCAAGAATCAGACTCGCGGTTGCAAGAATCAGACTCGCGGTTGCAAGAATCAAACTCGCAGTTGCAAGAATCAAATTCGCAGTTGCAAGAATCAGACTCGGCGTAGGTGTAAAAATCAAACTCGTGCAGCATTTCCATTGGACATCATCAGACTCATGACAAGCGGTTGTTTATAACAAGCATTAATGTCCTTGTGTACATGTGTGTATGTGTATGGTTGTGTGTTTGTGCATGTGTGAGTGTGTGTGTGTGCATGTGTGAGTGTGCATGTGTGAATGTGTATGTTTGTGTGTGTATGTGTATATTTGTGTGGGTTTGCATGTGTGAGTGTACATGTGTGTATGTGTATGTTTGTGTGTGTATGTTTGTGTGTGTATGTGTATGTGTGTGTTTGTGTGTATATTCTGTATAATAAAGACTAAACGTGCTAAAGACGTATATTTCTCCTGACAGCTCAATAGACTATAAATGACTTTAGTTTTGTGACATTTTACAAGCAATAGAATTGTAACTATTATTAGTTTGCACGACGACATTTAAAATTGTAATAGCGTACCCAGATTTTAGAGTAAGGAAGATTCATTGAATGTTCTGGCTGAACATCATCACCAACAGATAACTGCTTGCCTAGAAGAACCAAGAAGATATGAACACTATCATAAAGCTGGGATTGAATCAGTCTTGTCCAAAGAAGAGAAAAAGATGCCATCACAAGAATCACCCCACTATAGACCACCGGAGGAAGACGAAGGAGTGGTAGATCTAAGAACACTTGGCAAGGAAGCACATCAGCCGAAATGGAGATCCTGGACCAACTCTGAGTCACGGTTTCTGTTGTTTTTTTGTTTTTTTTTGCGAGTGCCCACAATAAATAGGTTACTCTTTTGTGCGCACTAAAACGGGCGTTAGGTGCCGGTTGCAGTAGCTTTCCTCACATCCCGAGCGTGCTGATCAAGAATGGCCGCAGACCGAGTGAATGGAGACGGGGGTGGGAAGGCGGGTTTGCTGCTGCCCTTAAATATGTCACCAGGCCGTGAGCATCCCAGATCGCTTTGCCCACAATTGACATAGGACAAAAGAAGAAGCTTCTAGAGTTTAAGGATAGCTGCATGGATCCAAATTTTTGAAATACGAATTTGGCTGTCGTTAACAAATATAATGCCAGTGTGTGTGTGTGTGTGTATGTGTGTGTGTGTGTGTGTATGTGTGTGTGTGTGTGCGCGCGCACATGTGTATAACATTAATAATACTGTATAAAGACATGCTCATATACACACACACATATCCACTGACACATAACAACTAATATAGCGATTCATTATGGATGTCACAACAACACATTAGCATCGCCTATTCTCCTGGGGATATTTCATCTGTAACTCTTCTCTGAACTTCAAGAACAGCTGTTTGTTATGATCGTTCTCTACGTCCTTGCTGGCATGGAATCTTTCTTTGACCTTGAACCCTTTGTGTACAATGAAAGCATTGTCCAGCACGAGAAACTTGAACCCGACCACGTACATCTCACACACCTACAAGAAGAACAAAAGAACCAATATGAATAACGTCAGACAAATTTAATTTACTCAAATACTCGTATTCGATCATAAAACAGATACGTGTCTAATGCCAGATAATAAAAATTATCCTTTTGTTCAGCAAATTTATCTAAACTTAACTTAACTTCTATATACTGGTTTAGAAGACTCTGCAGAGTCTGTATACACCCAGTTTCTTTTACTCCACATGATCTAAAAATAACTATGTGCATCCAGTTAATTATTGAATACAATAACTGACCCTGCCTTCACTATCTCCTTCGGAAATGCATTCCAAACATTCACTACTCTCTGACTAAAAAAATACTCCATTACATCTAATCTGGACCTTTCTTTAATAAATCAATAGCTGTGCATATGGTAGGGGCTTACCGATGTCTTCCGTGGTCTGTCGTTCGGACTTTTATTTAGATAGTAAGTTTGTGGGTGGTTTCGTTCTAACGGTTTACTGGGACTGGGGAAGGTGCTGCTCTGAGATGTCAGTCTCCAGGAATCTACCTGCTGACAGTGAGCCTACCAAGCAGGAGAGGGTCTGCAGTCTGCCTTTGGTGGTGCTGTTCAGTTCAATGTCAGGCACACATAATTTAAGTGCAAATAGAAACATGCTGAACTAAAGAAAGACAAACGTTATATACGTACGAAGGAAAACATACAAGTCTCAGGTATTGCAAACATAATATGCATGCACAGAAATACGCATAAGTACAAGATTTGAAGAACAAATGTAAGACATTTTTAAATTTGAAAGTTTTTCAATAACAACATGTTCTGTATTTACAAATGAAGTTTGTATTCTTCCTTGTATCAGTTCTACATTTCAAAAGTCAATGTGTCCAGAAGTTCAAACATTCCGGAAGTTAATAATATTGTTGGCTTCGTCATCGTCTGAACAATCCGGCGATGTCTATGGGAATGCCACAGACAGCCATGATCCTCTAAAGATGTCCGTGACCCAGCCCACTGAGGCCTTATTCTGGCCCCGCTATCCATCTTCGTTTTATATTCTTAATCTGAATTTGTATTTTGTGTCGTTTGTTTTCTTCCACAATTCTATTTTTACGATTACATCATGTTATCTGATCCGAAAAATACAACACACAAATATATGCATTTTGTTGGCATGTGATACACGTAGCTACATGACATGTCCTCTGAACCATGCAGGAGGCAGATTTACCTTAGTATTAAACAGCATATATCTTATTTTCGCGAGAGAAAGCTGCCTAGTCTTTATTTTGGACGGTTTGAGTTCAGAGCAAATGTAGCTTTGTGAATCCCTGAGTGAACATCCTGATTTGTTCCTTCATCTTTGTCGCGTTACTTCCCAAACATGAAAATCTGCTCCTTGATGTAATTATCTGGATTCTAATCTAGATTAGGCCTTTTTTCTCATTACCTTCTTCAAAAAACATTTAACACAAAATGAAAAACAAAAAGATAGAGTGCGCAAAAAATGAGGAACTCGCCATTTAAATAACATGCAACATATGGCCTAAATAAATGTATTTACTGCCAACGCGTTAAAATGTCGATGTAACCCAATAACCTTTTCAAACTGGCATTATCCATTTTTATCCCTACATCTTTGATTGTCCAGTGATTTAAAAGGAGATTCCTGTCCAAAAGAGCATATTTATTGCATTTTTAATCTGAATCAAAGATACACATTAGTGAAGCCTGTTATTTGTTCGTGGCACTTTGAGGAAAGGTGAGAGGTGAAAGACGATATGTAATTTTAAATTGTGTTCATATCAGCCCTGTTTGTTAGTTTTGTCAGATTCAGACTTCTTACATGACTAACAGGTACATACACACATATGTATTGACAGTCAGATAAGTATCCTATACTTCACCTGAGCATCTGAGTAAAGCATTTGTACATTTTCTATTCACTATATAATAAATACTATTTTGGGAAGTTCTTCCAGTTTCTGTTTTTAACAAACGAGGTAGGCAATATGTAGTCGGTGATGTGTAGTCGGTGATGTGTAGTCGGTGATGTGTAGTTAGTGATGTGTAGTTAGTGATGAGTAGTCGGTGATGTGTAGTCGGTGATGTGTAGTTAGTGATGTGTAGTTAGTGATGTGTAGTCGGTGATGTGTAGTCGGCGATGTGTAGTCGGCGATGTGTAGTCGGTGATGTGTAGTCGGCGATGTGTAGTCGGTGATGTGTAGTCGGTGATGTGTAGTCGGTTATGTGTAGTCGGCGATGTGTAGTTAGTGATGTGTAGTCGGCGATGTGTAGTCGGCGATGTGTAGTCGGTGATGTGTAGAACCCAATTGTCGCAGGAAGTTCCACTTGGGAGATGTTTACATGAGTCTATGCAACGGTTAAGCATCTGAGGAGCAATGCGGTGAGAACCATTGTTTCTCGCGACAGGGGACAAGGTTCGCTTCACGATAGCGAGTCGTTTCATTGTAATCAGCTGTAAACGGGTACCCTACTCCCAGTTAAAGAAAACAAGACGACAAGGGAGGGAATTGGTCCCGCCAGATCTCACAAATCTGAGAAATAGTACAATAGAATATCTAACACGTTATCATTGACGGCATTATCCGATATAGGACTACTTTAACGTTTTATTTGTGGTTCTGACTTCACTTCGTTCGTTCTCAATCTCCCGCTACTCAAGCCCTGATAAAAGCTAAAGTAGCAGAATGTATTCCAGAGAACGGAATGCGTTGTGTCGTAGTTTACAGATTGACTGTGATATTTGCACCTTTCGGGCCGACACATCCGACTTTAGCAGTCATTCATTTTTTCAGTACCAGGTTAGCCCTCCCTCTTCGATCCCTTCATTTTAGCCAGTCTGCAATCTTGCAGACTGTTATCCAGGATCACCGCGTGGAGGTGTAGAAGAGTCCTGGCAGTTCTGGTTCGCTGGCCCTATGTCAGCTATGAGTCGCTAACCCCTACAGCTCATGTGCTGATCAGCTTCTTGATCCGAGTTGATACAAGCAGGTGGTGTATGAACGGCGGCATGGACGGTCCATGATAGATAGGGTCGTCTCCCATCTGTAAAGTGTAAAATCCCTAGTCTGCTTTAGGAGCTGATGGGCGGGACGCATTTCGCAAAACGGGCCACATGTCCGAAACGTTCCAAAAGTGACGGTTTGGTTTAGTAAAGGTGCTACCTAGGCCTGGACTCCGCTGTTTGCGACCCGGTCGGCCTGAGCGCACAATAGGTACTTGTAGATGCACACATGGAAGACACCGACGCTTCTGAATAGTCAAAGGTTCAGAAAGAAAGAAATAAACATTAACTTCGATTTTTTTTAAACATTTGCTTTGTTGAAAAAAATTTTCATAATTTTCTTTCTGTGTGCGAACGTATTTCAGGAGAGACCAGTCTTGTTTTCCTTGCTTATGAACTTTTTCTGTCTTTTGTTTGATGCACCAAGCTGTAGAGGTCGTTTTATATAGTTCACTAGACAAACTAATTAAATATGCCCAAGTCAGCGGTTCGTGGCAGTTTATGGCATCAAATATTCATGCCACATTTTCAATAAATTTTGGGATGTTCTCCATAAACAGAGTTTTATGGAGGTTTGATATGTTCTCTACTTACAGACATAGTTTTATGGAGGTTTGAAATGTGTTGTCTATTGAATGTGAAGAGCACTTTACTTCTCCACTTTAAAAAGGATTTCGACCAAAACTGTATTTTTATTAATATTTTAGGGATCGTTAATTTTGTTCCGGGATTTTTTGACTTGGGATGATGACAGTAAAATAAGGATATTGAGAAAATTGTTACAGGTAACTAGATACACCTGTTGGATTATCATTCCACATGCATTAACTATATAGATATACAGACAAATAGACAGAAATACAGATGGACACACATACGGAGAGACGGACGACGGACGGAGGGATAGACGGACGGACGGATGTAGGGACGGACGGACACCTACACGCCCACCAACCCACTGAAAGACAGACACAGAAACATATATACGCATTAGATGTTCGTCCAGCACGTGTGATGATGGCCACTCTATATGTTCAGCCGTTTGGACAATGGCTTCCTTTGCTCTGCTCGATGAATTGTGCGAAAGCATGATTTTCTCGGTGATTTCGATTAAAATAAGGAAGTTTTGCGCAATATGCCAACCTAACTCTCTCGTCATCAGCTACCTTTTGCCAGTGGCAAGAACTTATCGAGACGACGGGAGATGGAAATAGAATGCGGATTTTTCTTCAGTGTTTACTCCCGAAGCCATTTCCGAGTAGGTAGCGGGGGTGTGACATCCAACAGGTTAGAAATGTAGGATGACCAGGACCAAACCTCTATGTTCATAACAGATGTCATGGAAGCTGTAAGAACAAAATAATGTTCCAGAAATTCACAAAGTGTTGTCACAGTCAAAGCCAACCATGTAGGGGCAGACGTACTATGATTCAAGAAACTCACAAGAGGCAGGGGAGGTAATCCAGCCAAATTGTGATGATGTGCGCCAATCAAAGATACAACTCACACAATTTTCACCAATAACAATGACAACTGAATAACTAGTCGATCGGTGCTTGTAATCCACTTGCGCCACCTTGAATATGAAATATTACACGGTATAAGGATGACAAGTATCTGAGACAAGGTATTCAGTGTTACAGTAGACAACCATCAAATCCCCACAAACTTTAGGTTCATATCACATGCATACACACGTTCACACACATCCATACATACATAAATATACAGACACATACATACATACATTCATACAGGATGGCAAAGACATATGTGACCTTGGAATATTTTTGGTTAACTCTGCCAAATTATGACTCGATTATTCAATAATTTGGGGACAATAATGAGTAAATGATTACTCCCAATTTTGTCTTTTTAAGTTGGTGCTCAAATATCCTCTGTCAGCTGCAAATACATGCCTCACTTGCCTCACGATACCACCTCACTGACGCGTCCGATGTGCGCTGTTCTAACTCATCCCATTCCTTCGTAATCTCTTAGCTCATCCACGTTGACCATTTTCTTGTTGTTGATCCGGCGTGTGGAACTTCAGAAAGAGCACGGGCAGGATGGAGAATGTTAAATATATCATACCATTTGGTGTCAATTTAACATTTAAAGTTATTGGTGTTTATTTGATACAAAATCTTTAGTCTTTATAATTTTTTAAACATGTATGTCGTTATGTTGTTATGGTATTAGTATAACAAATGTACGCTTAGATTAGCAGTGAAACATACATTTCGTGGGAGTTTAATATAGTGTTTTATTACTTCATATTTATTTTAATGAATACAATTTGTTACAGTTGGCTCTACAAATAAAATGGAGTCAGCTTTAGACAGATCAGATGTATTCAGTGGGACGTTTGGGACGATGTCATGTCAAGAAAGTCGATATTCGTGGAGATAACGAAAGTTGCTATCTCATCTTTCAAATCATAAAAGGTCTTTAGTATCTTCGCTTAACTGAGCCAATGCATTTCCAAGTAAAAGGTGAGGTTTCATAACAAACATGAACGTCTTCCAGAAATTGCTAAAATTGACAGTGGGTTAGTGGTCTCGAAGTCAGATAATTTGTACAACTGTGGTCATGACCTGTGTGAACTTGATTTATTTTGCACGCATGTGTTGTTGGCGTAGGCTGCAGCGAATCGCACACGGGTCTTCAGGACTGATATTCATATCAGATATTTCTGATTTGATTTTAGCAACAGCGCATAGATTTGACCAAATCATTGATGGAGCCTCATCGGTCAATATCCAGTTAAGAATCTCCCACTCAAGAAAAACCACAGAAAGCCGGATCCTACTGGCCACACATAGTATATGCTTGCTGTAGACATTCTCTTGTACTTTAAATTCCATGATCCACGGGGTTAAGATCTGGACTCTATGGAAGCTACAAATCCATGTATTTCCTGAGTGAGCAGAGTAACTGTTTTCCTGGGGCGATGAGCAGAGTCTAGACAAAAGATGATGAATTGATCTCATGCCAGAAAGAAGGCACATTATCAGCAGTTCCTTGCGGTAGTAAAAGCCATTTTTCTTGATTCCTGGCTGAAGAAAATGAATTTCGGTCTGGACCAGTGGCGATACACCAACATAAACCGTTATTGATTTGCTGAACATTCGTTTTGCTTTTAACTAATTCTTTGCATGCCTTGTGACACATGAGGTTTCTACAAGGATTTCCCTTGCAGTTCTGTCTTGGGCAGCTTTTCGTGCAGTGCCCCATGTCAGAGATGTTTTCGTGCAGTGCCCCTCATGTCAGAGATGTTTTCATGCAGTGCCCCCATGTCAGAAATGTTTTCGTGCAGGCCCCCCCCCCCCCCCCCCCCCCCCAATGTAAGAGATATTTTCGTGCAGGCCCCCATGTCAGAGATGTTTTCGTGCAGTGCCCCATGTCATAAATTTTGTCGTGCAGTGCCCCCATGTCAGATGTTTTCGTGCAGTTCCCCCATGTCAGAAATGTTTTCGTGCATTGCCACCATGTCAGAGATATTTTCGTGCAGTGCCCCCATGTCAGAAATGTTTTCGTGCAGTACCCCCATGTCAGAAATGTTTTCGTGCAGTACCCCCATGTCAGAAATGTTTTCGTGCAGTGCCCCCATGTCAGAAATGTTTTCGTGCAGTACCCCCATGTCAGAAATGTTTTCGTGCATTGCCACCTTGTCAGAGATATTTTCGTGCAGTGCCCGCATGTCAGAAATGTTTTCGTGCAGTGCCCCCATGTCAGAAATGTTTTCGTGCAGTACCCACATGTCAGAAATGTTTTCCTGCATTGCCACCATGTCAGAGATATTTTCGTGCAGTGCCCCCATGTCAGAGATATTTTCGTGCAGTGCCCCCATGCTAGAGATGTAAAGCGCAGCTCATATTCATCGTGCGTCTCCAAGTACTTCTTAGTCTACCATTCTTTCTTTATGTTACCCTTCCCCCATCCCTTCCCCCAATGTCAACATAAGGGTTGTTTTTACGGGCATGTACGGACTTATTCTCATGACATGCCCCAACCATCTTAATCTTCCTTCTCTTATAATGCTATCCATATCTTCTCTGTTTCTTTCCTGTAATAGTTTGTGATTTGATATTTTGTCTGGCCAAAACATTCTAAAAATTATGCGAAGACATCTATGGTGGAAGTTGTTTAATCTCTTGGTACTATTCTGTGTCATCCTACAGCGTTTCGAACCGTTTTTTCCCATATTCATTCAGGTTTATCACGCTCCTAACACATCGCCCCTTTGTGCCCTAGGCGGCTGCTTTGTTGACTTAATGCTAGCACTGTCTGTGGGGACTTCCTAACTCTTCTTCCCTCGTCGCTTCATCCACCCTAATCCCGCTGCTGTCCTCACAATCGGCTCATACACGTGCTTGCTCACTGAGGCATTTCTTGATGAGACCCTAAGCCAGCGGTTCCCAAACGGTGTGGCACGGAACACTGGTGAGAGATGAGGGAATAACAGACGAGGCGGGAACATTCAAAGACAATCTAGATTTTAGTTACAACTTCTAACAAATTACACACTGAAAATGTTTACGAACATCAGTTAATGTTTTACGTTATTTCTCGTATTTTGTTCACATGTGATTTGAAATGGGAGATGTGAGTATTGAAACTAGTAGTGTTCTGATTTGGGAGACGTGGGTATTGAAACTAGTAGCGTTCTGATTTGGGAGATGTGGGTATTGAAACTAGTAGCGTTCTGATATGGGAGATGTGGGTATTGAAACTAGTAACGTTCTGATTTGGGAGACGTGGGTATTGAAACTAGTAGCGTTCTGATATGGGAGACGTGTGTATTGAAACTAGTAGCGTTCTGGTATGGGAGACGTGGGTATTGAAACTAGTAGCGTTCTGATATGGGAGACGTGGGTATTGAAACTAGTAGCGTTCTGGTATGGGAGACGTGGGTATTGAAACTAGTAGCGTTCTGATATGGGAGACGTAGGTATTGAAACTAGTAGCGTTCTGATTTTGGAGACGTGGGTATTGAAACTAGTAGCGTTCTGATATGGGAGACGTGGGTATTGAAACTAGTAGCGTTCTGATATGGGAGACGTGGGTATTGAAACTAGTAGCGTTCTGATATGGGAGATGTGGGTATTGAAACTAGTAACGTTCTGATTTGGGAGACGTGGGTATTGAAACTAGTAGCGTTCTGATATGGGAGACGTGTGTATTGAAACTAGTAGCGTTCTGGTATGGGAAACGTGGGTATTGAAACTAGTAGCGTTCTGATATGGGAGACGCGTGTATTGAAACTAGTAGCGTTCTGGTATGGGAGACGTGGGTATTGAAACTAGTAGCGTTCTGATATGGGAGACGTAGGTATTGAAACTAGTAGCGTTCTGATTTTGGAGACGTGGGTATTGAAACTAGTAGCGTTCTGATATGGGAGACGTGGGTATTGAAACTAGTAGCGTTCTGATATGGGAGACGTGGGTATTGAAACTAGTAGCGTTCTGATATGGGAGACGTGGGTATTGAAACTAGTAGCGTTCTGATATGGGAGACGTGGGTATTGAAACTAGTAGCGTTCTGATTTGGGAGACGTGGGTATTGAAACTAGTAGCGTTCTGATATGGGAGACGTGGGTATTGAAACTAGTAGCGTTCTGATATGGGAGACGTGGGTATTGAAACTAGTAGCGTTCTGATATGGGAGACGTGGGTATTGAAACTAGTAGCGTTCTGATATGGGAGACGTGGGTATTAAAACTAGTAGCGTTCTGATATGGGAGACGTGGGTATTGAAACTAGTAGCGTTCTGATATGGGAGACGTGGGTATTGAAACTAGTAGCGTTCTGATTTGGGAGACGTGGGTATTGAAACTAGTAGCGTTCTGATATGGGAGACGTGGGTATTGAAACTAGTAGCGTTCTGATATGGGAGACGTGGGTATTGAAACTAGTAGCGTTCTGATATGGGAGACGTGGGTATTGAAACTAGTAGCGTTCTGATATGGGAGACGTGGGTATTGAAACTAGTAGCGTTCTGATATGGGAGACGTGGGTATTGATAGTAGTAGTGTTCTACCAAGGTTTTTCAATGCCCTGGCTAATTATGAAAGTTGTTCCTTTTTTAAACACTCTCCCTTACTCCTTTCCTCCCTCACGCACCCATTTCACTACAATCGTTCACCACGCCCATAAGACAGCCCATCATCTGTTAATCTCTTCCTACCGTCAACGCTCCTTCACTCCCCCCCCCCCCCATTCTATCTATGGACCCCAGATTTCGGGTTAGGTAATGAGAGTCACAGTTATGATTTCTCTATGATGTTTTTGTCAATATTTTGACATATCAGTTTCTGATTGTATGCAACCGTATCATGTGTCAGAGGATGGAAATCGGAGAAACGTGTCGGTTATTCAAATGTCATGTAGCCAGAAATATCTAAGTGTCGGAAAAAGAACCAAGAATAACTAGGTCTCAATTGGTGGAAACGTTCATAATTAAATAAGGAACAGATAAAAAAAAAAGACTTAGTCCTAGTCGAAATGTACTCCTATAGAGACGAATGCACACGTGCAGGTCCCAGCTTTGCATCAGCTAGGTGTAGCAGGGATGTGAATTTCCTGCTTAGCGGGCTAGGCTCCGAGGAGGTTATTACTCTGCTGTGTTTTGACAGTGCCGCGGAGGGTAGTTCAAATACATACACGGATGTGCAAGTCCATCTTAATAGATTCAAACTCTACAGCAAAGTAGATCCGCAAACTGTTAGGCGCCATCTATGCTGCTCTTAACAAACCACCTAACTGTGGCCGGTGTTATACTATGTCACACAGTCACCTTCTACGACATACCCTCTGTGGGGGGCAGTGGTGCTATTATTGTCTCTGTCATACATAAAGACTCCAGCAGGCAACTTAGGACTAACAGACTTTCAACTATATATATATAACATTTATTATTTACGACTTCTTCTGAATGATTTTTTCCGACAAAAATAAGTTAATTACAATTGTTTTATGTTTGTTAGCAATGTCCTCGTATCCATGTATAATTGTAGACTTTCTGGATGTCTCTTGGTCATGTTATAAAGTATAATAACGTTGTGTGTTATGTATAAAGATCGGTTATGAGTTGATGATTTGTTTTTGAAAGAATTTATCAATAAAATATTCGGCTGGGTACGAGCAAATTGTTATTCCGATGAGGCTCAGAGAAACTAGTTTGAGAAGCACCGCCCCTAAGCCGTGCCCATGTGTTTGCGGAGACAAGGAAGAAGGAAATTATACATTAACCAGGCAGTTTCAGAGTGCTTCTCTCAGAACCAGGAAATATTTGTTCTGCTTGTCTTCTAGGCTTATCTGTCTCTCCTGTTCTCATATGTATGACCTATGAGGGATAGAATTACCTTCCTTTTTTAGTTGTTGTAAAAGGTTTGCCTCTCTGTATTCTATTGACCGACCATAGTCTTTTAGACGATTTCAGGACGTACTAATCAGTGTTTAGGTACGTGTGTTTCTGTATAACTATGATAGTTATGGTGACCTCAGTTGTCAATTCCAACCAAAGTGCAATGGAAGGACCTTAACCACGAGGACGCGTGATAGAGTAATGTAAGAATGTAAATGTGTAGGTAGGCCCTACCTAACCTTCCAAGTTATCTGAAGCTTGGCTTTCTGTAGATTTTTCATAAAGAAAATCTCACTTTCAGCAGATGTACATACATACATATCATTACATTACACTGCATTGCAATCGCCCTGGAATTGGCACGCGCACGCGCACGCACACATACATACACATACACACACACATGCTATAAATATTGATACATCTATAATACATAAATATTGCACATTACATAATCATTATTTGCCATATTTTATTCCATTAGGGACATAGAGCTACCACTACACGAGTTGTCCTCCTTTGCAAGAAGTTTAGGTCAATGCAATTATATACCATTATAGAAGTGGTTTATGGGGCCCATCCACTACTTTACCTAATCACCGTTTATGTCATGCATTACAGGAGGCAGTGAGCCTATACAATGCTACAAAATAAAGAGAATACAGACCCCACTAGGAATATGTAAACACATATGAGCACATATATTTATACAACGTTTAACATACATATTTATGCACAGCTTCTGTAAATATTTGTATACTGGTGACCATAAATATGCATACATATTTCCACACAAACATAAACAGAGAGAAAAGATACAATACTACTGACACAAGATGACCACACAATAAACAGGCACATTCTCATTTCTAAACACGTCAATACGCCAAATTTTGGTTACAAAGCGACCTGATGAATTGAAGTTTCCTCCATTTAAATCACAATTTAAATTTGCTCCTGTATGTTTTTGACACAGTCGCACTATTTTTAACGATTGCTAACTAAAACAAAAAACTTATGACAGGGCACTAACAAACTAACAAAAATAAAGATCCTGAGGACTTATATCTTCCCATGGCAACGTACTGGTGCGAAACATGGAAAACAACACAAACTGTACGGAAGAATATTTAATATACGACGACATTGGCTAGTAATCAATATTGGTGTAGGACACTAAAGTACTTCAGCCACATCAAACATCACAGTGGTCTAGTAAAAAACTTACTGCAGGGTATGATGGTATCTACGGAGGAAGACTAATGGATGGTCAGGCACAACATTCTGATCAGACATGTTAGTCAGGGTCAAGCAAAATATACTGGCCAAGACCCTCACCTCGGTTTCCTGGTAGCCCTCCCTGGAAACAGGTTGTTTTCATGGCAGCCTGGTTAACGGGTGAGGAATCGACGTGATCCCCATAGTAGTGAGCGACACGCAGATGAAGCCAAGCATAGCACAACCGACCAGAGAACCCCGGTCCATCTTTATCAGCACGCTCGGGACGGTAGGAAAGCTACTGCAACCCGCCACGTAACGTCCTTTTCAGGGCGTACACAAGAGTAAACCTACTCATTGTGGGCATTCGAAACAATAAAATGATGGCACTTGACAAGCGAGATAGAAGCATACCGAGAAAAATATTGACACATGACATCAAAGATGTTATGATGATGACAGTGACAAAGGCGGCAGACTGATCAAAGATGGAAAGTTTTTCAGATCGGCTGTTATGAAAGCGATGTTTTGCAAATGGCAAGCCATATTACGAAGGAACCAATTTTTTAATGTGATCATAATGAGTTCGATATGATTGAATGTCAGATCTTCTTATTTAATATGAGATCACGATGTTAAGTTGTGCATAGGCTGTAGCGTTCAGCGTCTCAAAGCTTACTCCTAGCGTCAGGTCCAGCGACCTAGAGCAATACCCCCTTTTTCTAGATATAGGCGCTATTGTCCAGATCTGCTAAGGTCGTTCTCCATCTCCACTTTGTGATCCTAGATACAAGGCTGCTACAGGGCAGACTGGCTAAGGGAAGAGATCGAAGAGGGTAGGCTAGTCCGGTACCAAAAAAATTCAATGCTCAAGTTCGATGTGTGAATCATCTTAAATAGGTTGTCTATTGTTTCCCACGTCATCTTAAATAGGTTGTCTATTGTTTCCCACGTCATCTTAAATAGGTTGTCTATTGTTTCCCACGTCATCTTAAATAGGTTGTCTATTGTTTTCCTCGTCATCTTATATAGGTTGTCTATTGTTTTCCTCGTCAACTTGAATTTCTAAATGTAGATCATGCACCCATTGACATCTTAGTGGTCTAGACAATCGGGTTCAAACACTGGTTGTTGTTGTTGTTTAATGCCCACAATCAGCAAGTTTACCCTTTTGTGCGCCCTAAAAAGTGCGTTAAATGACGGGTTGTAGTAGCTTTCCTTACATCCCGAGCGTGCTGATAAAGGTGGACCTCGTTCCTCCAGGCGGACGGGCTATGGTTGGCTTCATCTGCGCGGCGCTCACTTCTACGAGGGATCATCTCGATTCCCATCTCTTCAGCCAGGCTGCCTTGAAAACAACCTGTTTGCAGGGAACACCACATAGAAGAGAGATAGTGGTCTTGGTCAGTATTTGGTCATTTACCCGGACACAACGTCCTGGTCAGTACGATGTGCCTGCCAGGACTAACGTCTAAGCTCCCCACAAACACTGATAAATCTAGTAGAATTTCTATGGGAGCTAACATCTAGCCTGAGCACTACGCGACGACGGCAGGAGTAAACGATCTTTATTCTTCATACAATAACGAAATCTTATAGGACGTCTACAATGAGTTTAAGCATGCTTTTATTTACAAATACCTCAACAAAACGGCTCCCTGATAGAAATCGGCAAACAATTTGATTAAATGCTGCTAATCCCATGCTACTAAGGACGGCACAAGTAATGTACGAGCATCTTGAATACCTCTTCCCACATCCTTTTCCCCCCTTTCTGCAGAAACGTTCACAAGAATTTATGAATTTTTTTCTTGTGAATAGGAGGCGAGGTGACTAGTTTCGCACATCAGTTTGTGTTAGACAGGGTTGTAGACTCTCTCCAACTCTTTTCAGTATATTCCTTGATGGAATTATGAGTGAGGCACTCGGGGGTCGTGTTGGATATTATCTAAATAGGGATCCGAACGATTACCAACCTTCGTTTTGCAGATGGCATCGACGGGTTGGCGGGTTCAGAAGCAGAACTCCAGGAATGGAACATAAGGCTTATATAGTCATGCTTACCGATGCCTTGGCCGTAGTCACAGCACCAAAAAGCCAGAAAAATACTGAACTTAATGATCTAAGAGCAGTACTCTGTCAACTTTGCCAGCAGTCCGCTCCAAAAAGGGTAGTGGTGCAGTGGGTTCCATCCCACTGCAACATCCAAGGCAATGAGGAGGCAGACAGATTGGCAAAAGAAGGTGCAAGACTACCACAAACAGATACTAGTATGACATACGAAGAGTCAAAACGGCTTACTAGAGCTAGATACATGACCAAATGGGAAACCGAACATACTGGATACACAAAAAACGATGCCTATTACCAGTTGAACAGAAGAGGGCAGGTCGTGGTCTTCAGACTTCGCACTGGCCCCAATAGACTTAGGTACCACCTATTCAACAAACTGAAGATAGGTGGCACTGACGAATGCCCGTGTGGTACCGTGAAAATGACCGCTGAGCATTTGCTGCAAAACTGCTCGACATATGAGGATCAGAGAGAGCAGATGTGGCCATCACCAGTGGCAACACTAGACAAGCTCTATGGCAGTGTCGACAGCCTCAGGATGACCGCCGCTTTTTTCGAAAAAATAAAGGTTGATGTCTGACTGCGTACGAAGAAAAAGAAGAAGAACATAAGGCTTAATGAAAGAGCTCTTGACTATGATATGGAGATAAACGCTGGAAAGACAAAATTAATTACCAACAACGCCAAGGGCTTCAACAGTAGGATAAAAGCTAATGACCAGGAACTCGAAGTGGTTGACCGTTTTAAATATCTGGGTTCGATTGTCAGTGATGAAGGATCAAAATGTGAGATGTTGGCCAGAATAGTAGAGACAATAGCGGCGCTTGCACGGCGTAACAAAATCTGCCAAGATAAACGATTAGCTGTATCCACGAGAATCAGATTAATGCGTACACTGGTCCTGTCAATATTCATCTATGCTTGTGAGACATGGGCAGTTACAGCTGACCTTCAGCGAAAGATACAGGCCTTGGAGATGAGATGTTTCCGAAGACTTTTAAACGTCACGTACAAAGATCGAGTTACAAATGAGCAAATACGAGATAGAATTACAACAGCAATAGGGCCTTTTGAAGACCTCTTGGCAACTGTCAAAAGAAGAAAACTCGCTTGGTACGGTCACATATCGAGATCAAATGGTCTTGCAAATACGATCATGCACGGAAAGTTGCAAGGCAGACGACGAAGAGGCCGTCCCCAAAAGAGATGGAAGGACAACTTAAAAGAATGGTCCAATCTCCGACCAGAAAGGACACAGGCAGCGACCACTGACAAAGAAGGGTGGCGCAGGGTTGTGAGGATGTCTTCATGTGTGACCCAACGAACTGGTTACGGGATGAACTGACCTGAATGCAGAAAAATACCGTATCTCATTCTCTCGCGCTTTAAGACACACTCACACATTCGAACTCTTTCTCCCGTTGTCGTTTGATGCCACTTTCTAACACACACACGCACACACACACACACACACACACAAAAACATGAACACATAAAAACAAGCACTCGCACACACACACACACACAAACATGAACACAGAAACACAAGCACTCGCACACACACACACACACAAACATGAACACATAAAAACACGCACTCGCACACACACATACATGTGCACATAAAACAAGAACTCGCACATACATACACACTTGCGCACAGAAGAAAAAGCACTCGCACACACACACACACATGTGCACATAAAACAAGCACTCGCACACACACACACACATACACATGGGTAAATAGAAACAAGCACTCGCACACACACACATGTGCACATAAAAACAAGCACTCAAACACATGTGCACATAAAAAGAAGCACTCACACACACACACACGTGCACATAAAAACAAGCACTCGCACACATAAATGTGCACATAAAAACAAGCACTCGCACACACACACATACACATGTGCACATAAAAACAAGCACTCGCACACACACGTGTGCACAGACAAACAAGCACTCGCACACACACACATATACACATGTGCACATAAAAATAAGCACTAGCACACACAGACATGTGCACATAAAAAGAAGCACTCACACACACATGTGCACATAAAAACAAGCACTCGCACACACACATGTGCACATAAAACAAGCACTGGCACACACACACACATGTGCACGTAAAAACAAGCACGCACACACACAAGTGCACATAAAAACAAGCACTCACACACACACATGTGCACATAAAAACAAGCACACACACATGTGCACATAAAAACAAGCACACACACACACACTTCATGCGTCTGTAGTTCTAATGAGGGTGTTGTTGTTTTAAAATGTTTCCCGCTCACTGTCTCATGAGCCTGCATATAGTATTTGTGTGTCATGTGCGTCTCTCTCTTTCTCTCTCTCTCTCTCTCTCTCTCTCTCTCTCCGCGTGTGCGTTTGTGCGTATGTGTGTGTGTGTGTGTATGTGTGCATGCGTGCGTGTTCGGATGTTAGAAAGAACTGTATTAAAACAGACAAATAAATATATTCTCTTTAGCGCTAATATTCGAAATAATTGAGCTGAGTCCACTGCTATTGGTTGTGCTGTTTTCGTTTATCTATCATCTGATAAAGAATTATTTAGATAGAATCGACGGTACGAGCTTGGTGTGAATCTGCGTGTTGAACTTGCTGATTTTCCAGAACTTCCGATCAACAAAGTGTGTAGTGCTTGTTTCTCATTGTAAAAGTCATTGGGTCAATCACCGGTATCGAAACGCTCCAGTCTACTCAAATAGAAATGAGTAACTGAATGAATAACTGTTAGAAAATATATGGCGACTGAGGCCTAAGTTAATGACGTTTCCAACACTTCATCCACGACTCCAGCGCCGTGTATTGGACTACCTTGACCTTGCCTCTAGCTTTCATAAAAAATAGAGTACAGTTTTCAGATAAACATACCGCACTCTCGATTTGTCTTCCATGTATCTTTTTTTTTAGTTTATCAAAAACGCCTCACCCCCCCCCCCCCCTTTTACATATACACACACACAAACAACCTGACATTTGCTCTGTCACTTTCTCTCTCTCTCTCTCTCTCTCTCTCTCTCTCTCTCTCTCTCTCTCCCCCCCCCCCCCCCCTTCCATCACTTGGAAAAATTCATTAGCGCAGTCTTTTTTCCTTAGCCATCGAAAATCTTCAGTATTAAAGTTGAAAACAACAGAGGACCGGCAAACATGTCTGCTTGTTGAAGCCCACAAACTGTGTGTAGTCTGCCAGCCTAAAAGAGGTTATCGATGTTCCTGTAACTAGTGTCTTGTAATGCTCTCAAGGAGTTCGATCAGTCAACACTTTAGCACAGGCAATGTGCCATTTTTTGCTTCGTGACAGACTGATCCTCGCGGTATTTTCTTTCACCAATCAGACGTCTTAAGATTGGTTTTCTATGTTGGCAAGTTGATATGTTACAGCGCATCTCAACCAGTGTTTAGCTTTACCCTCGGGGTCTGTGAATGGTCTCAATGGAGTTCTGAGAGAGATCTCCAAGGGTTCTATGAGAGATCTTACGGTTCTGGGAGAGATCTCCGGGGGTTCTTTGAGAGATCTTACGGTTCTGGGAGAGATCTCTAAAAGCTCTGGGAGAGCTATTTTGAGGTTTTGAGATTAAGGGTTCTGTGAGAGATTTATAGGGATTCTGTCAGAGATTAGGGATTCTTGTAGTGATCTTTAATAGTTCTCGTAGAGATCTATAAGGGTTCTGAGAGAGATCTCTAGGGACTCAGCGAAAAGTCGTGGGTCTCTAGTGGTTCTGGGAGAGGTCTCAATTCTTTCTGGAATAGATATTTGGGGGGGGGGGGGGGATCTTGTTGAGATTTGTAACGTATCTGTGATTGATATTAATAGGTTCTGGGCGAGTTATCTAGAAGTTCTGTGAGAGAACTATCGGAGTTCTTGAAGAGAGGCATCGGGGTTCTGGAAGAGATCTCTACACAGTATGGGTGATGTCTCTGTACGTTTTGGAAGAGATCCTTACCGTCAGGAATAATAATCGTTAAACAGAACCCAACGTACAAGTTCAGTTTTAGTTCAGTTGTAGGAATAGAGTGATCAGCCAATTATACTAATTTACAATGAAAATGCGGTATTGTTTATTTGACTACAAAGAAGAATTATGATACAGTACTCGAGAAGGTACAACGACAACTTATTGCAAGAATCAGAACAAGATCATCCTTGTTGGGCATGTTATGAGAAGAGATGGCTAAGAGCACATCGTGACAACGGGAAAGATAGCAGGAAAGAGAGACAGAGGAAGTCCTAGAAAGAAGATGCCGGACAGCCTGTGAGAATGGCACAGGTGACAACAAGAGAGTTCGTAAACGGCACACGTAATAGAAAAAGATGTATGTCCATGATCACCAACGCCAACCGGCAGGGCACCTGATGATGATGATTGTGTATTCGTACTGTTCTGAATAATAATTGTTGGTATATTTAATATTCACATTACAAATACATTGTTACGTTACATAAAGAATACAATACAACAAACTAGAATAGCTTAGTCAATTATCATTATATTAATATACTTGTAACTGACTTATGATGCTAGCCTGCCTTGATTTGTTAATAACAACATTTGTATGTAAGAGCTGCCAGAGACTTGATCATTATTTCAAGGGTTAGTCTATGTTAAAAAGGTTAAGAAAGCTGTATTTGTAACATTTTGACTCAAGCTTTATTGTATGGTCCGGAACTTGGATGGCATTACAAAGTGGAATAAACGGTCACACATAGGTACAGTAACAGAAAAACCACGTTTCGACCAAACGGTCATTATTAAGTGCATATGCAAGTGTTACTGTGGTGTAAGCCTCGGGGTGTCGACATTGCCTTCTCAGAGTTCCCGCCGCTGTTAATCCCTTCGTTTAAATATGTGCTCCCCTTGATCCATTAACTTGACTTGAAACGACCCTTGGTTCATTCATTTGTTTTCAGATGGCATGATGGCTTGAGTTTGAAACCCCTGCTTAGATACACTGAGGGTCGGCTTGCACGTCATCGCTACTGCTAGATCGTGATCATCTGATCAAGCAGTTCGCATGATTTGTCTGCAAAAGTTCATTCTAAACGGGATATGGAGTCATGCTCTTTCCCGGGCTATTATTGCTTCGACTTTTTGTCGATCAAATTATAAATGTGTGTGTGTGTGTGTGTTTGTGTTAGTGTGTTCGTGTTTGTTTGTGTCTGTGTGTGTGTTTGCGTGTGTTTTTGTGTAAATGTTTGTGTGAGAGAAAATGTGTGAATTTGCAATCGTTCATATAAATTGGTAGCATTATAGACTTAGGAGGTACAGAAAATGATGTTCAGTTAAAAAACCAGAAGACGAGAGCAGCTTTCATTGAATTAGAGACCTTGTGGAAATCAAAATAAATTAAAACTACCAGCAAATTAACAATTTTCAATTCTTAACTTAACTTAACATCTTTATACTGGTTTAGAAGACCCTGCAGAGTCTGTATACAACCAGTTACATTTACATCACCTTGCTCTAAAATCTATGCGCATCCAGTTTATTCTTAAATTCATTAACTGTCCCTGCCTCCACTACCTCCCCTGGCAATGCATTCCAAGCAGACACCACTCTCTGACTAAAAAAATATTTCCTAATATCTAACCTGGACCTCTCTTTAATCAGCTTGTAGCTATGCCCTCGTGTTATTGTAGGTGGCTGTATTTTAAAAAACTTGTTATAGTCTAATTTATCGATTCCTCTGATCATCTTATAAACCTGTATTAAGTCACCACGAATTCTTCTCTCTTCGAGACACTGTAGGCCGGTTTTTCTGAGTCGTTCCTCATAACTGTAATTCTGGAATCCCACTATCATCTTTGTCGCTCTTTTTTGTATTCTTTCTAGCATGTTTATGTTCCCTCTATGATAAGGACTCCACACCTGTACACAGTACTCCAATCTAGGTCTAACTAAAGCTTTATACAGTTTGACGATCACTTCCTTGCTCCTATGTTTAATATTTCTTTTTATCATACCTAACATTGCATTTGCCTTTTTCACTGCTACCTTAACTTGCTCACTCACCTTTCCTGTATGATCTATTATAACCCCTAGGTCCCTTTCCTTATCTATCTTTCTAATATTGTTTTCTCCCATTCTGTAATTATGTTCCATATTGGATCTACCCATGTGGATGACTGTACATTTATCTACATTAAACTCCATTTGCGAGCTTACAGACCATTCTCGAATTTTATCTAAATCCGACATCAATATATCCACTTCCGCTTTAGATGAGACACTACTGCATAGTTTTGTGTCATCAGCAAATTTTGCAATCATGGATCTCATATCAATGTCCAAATCATTTATAAATATCAAGAACAAAATTGGTCCCAAAACCGAGCCCTGTGGCACACCACTTTTCACTTCACTCCACTCAGAGTACTCCTTATTTATGCCCACCCTCTGCCTTCTTCCCGTTAACCAATTTTCAATCCATTTGGCAACTTTGCCACCTGTTCCATGTGATTTTAACTTTCGAAATAATCTTTGATGAGGTACTCTATCAAAGGCCTTTGCAAAGTCTAGATAAATAACATCCACTGGCTCCCCTTTATCTATGATTTTAGTAACCTCCTCCATGAATTCTAAGAGATTTGTTAAGCATGATCTCCCTCTAGTAAACCCATGCTGACTATTTCTAATTAGATTAAATTTTTCTAAATGCATTACAATGTTTTCTTTGATTATTGACTCTAACAATTTACAGACTATGCTCGTTAAACTCACCGGTCTATAATTTGCCGGATCTGATTTTTTGCCTTTTTTGAATAAGGGGATCACTCCTGCATCTTTCCAATCCCGTGGAACAATCCCTTTTGTAAGTGATTGAGAACATAATATAGCCAATGGTTTTGCTAGTTGGTTTCTAATTTCATACAGCAATTTTGGGTGAATACCATCTTGACCTGGACATTTATTCACTTTCAACCCCTCCAATTTTTTAAAAACCATTTCCTCTGTAATACAGATTGATCTTAATCCCGCTGTATCCATGTCTCTTTGAAAAATATCTATAGGCTCTGGGATCTCGGAGCAGTCCTCCTTTGTGAAAACTGTGCCAAAGTACTGATTGAGCAGATTAGCAGCCTCCCTATTCTCACTTATTATTTTCCATGTACTGTCTATGAGAGGGCCTACTTTGTCTTTCGTTCTTTGTTTATTTCTAACATAAGAAAAGAAGCTTTTACTGTCAGTCTTGATCCTCTGAGCAAGTTTTTTTTCAAAGTCTATTTTTGCTGTTTTATTCGCTTTCTGAGATATGTTCTGCTTGTCCAAATATTTTACATATGTTTCTTTTGATTTACCTGCCTCTATATATTTTTGCCATGCTTTATTTTTTGCTCTTCTACATTTCACTACAAATCTAGTTATCCACTTTTTACGCTTGGGGTTTACCTCCCTACATGGAACACATTCCTCTTTTAGCGTTTCTAGAACTGTTTTAAAACTTTCCCACTCCTGTTCAACATCTGTTCCTACAATAATATCTTTCCAGATTATGTGGTTCGCTGCCTCTTTCATCCTCTTAACATCTGCCTTAGAGTAGTCGTATGTTCGCGTGTTTATGTTTACTTCTTTCCCTGCAATAAGATCCCAACGGATGATTTGATGGTCACTTGAGCCAAACAGTTCCCCAACGGTAACGTTTTCAATCATATTTTCCTCTGTGGTAAAAACTAGGTCGAGTATGTTTTTGCCTCTGGTGGCTGCTTCTACATGTTGAATTAAAAAATTGTCAGTTATGCACGTAACAAAAGGTTTTGACTCTACAAGTGCTTCTGCCATATCCCATTTTATTTCTGGATAGTTGAAATCTCCCATTGATAATAATTTTCCTTTACTTGCCTTTGCTATGCTACTAATCAGCTCCTCATCTTCCTCTTTTTGACTTGATGGACATCTATAGCACAATCCAATCACTGTTTTTTCACCCCCACTTTCTATTTCTCCCCATACACTTTCATTTTTGTTACCACATGATAAATAATCTTTGATCGTTATATTAACAGAATTTATACAGTATAATAAAACGCCACCTCCCTTAGTCTTGTCTCCAATTATCCTATCTTTCCTTAACATTGTATATCCCTCAATTTCAAGTTCACTATCTGCAATCTCCTCATATGTCCATGATTCTGTTAACCCTATTATATCTGGTTTTTCTTCTTCTACATACAGTTTCAATTCTTCTCTTTTATTTACTATGCTTCTCACATTTGCATAAAAACATTTTAGTTTGTAATGTTGTTGGTTTTCCTCTTTTTGCTTCTGCTTTATCATTTCAGTGTTTGCTTTTCTACTATGTATTTCACACTTCCCTGACACCAAATTACCCCTTTGACTACATCCTCTATAGCACCCTATTGTAGGCCTATCTTTAGTCTCATACTTCATAGGCCTTACTAGTTTAAATTTCTAACACGATGATAGAACATATACTTTGCTACAACATGCTGTCCTATCTCATTTAGATGTAAACCTCCCCTATCTAACATTTTACTTTTGTCTACTTTAACATCAATAAATTCCATTCACATGTCCGCACACATCCCCTGTAACCTAAGGTTGATACCTATTATTTTGCTATCTAGAATAGTCTGACCCATCTGCTCTGTCTAAAATGCCCATCATTGTGACCTTTCTAAACTTGTTTTCCTTAAGTATTCTCATAAGACTTTTATATTTATCCATAATTATTTCTGTACCATCTCTCTTTACATTATTTGTACCTGCCAATACTACCACATGACTGTTTCCTTTGTCATCTAACCTCTTTATTCTCCCCTCTATGTCCTCTATTTTTGCTCCCCCAATATCCATTCTTTCAAACATGTTGTGTTGTTTAGACAAATGTCTGCCAACCTCTCTCACCATTGAATCTCCTACTACCAAAACTGACCCCTCACATATATGTGCATACTTCTCTCCAAAGCTCTCTGCCCTGTGAGCTGTTTCCTCACTCAAATCTCCCTTACTTCCTTGACTACACCTTGACTGCAGCTTCTTTAAAATTTCCTCCATTTTCACTTGTTTCCCTTCTATTTCCATCTGCCTCTTTTCTATCTCCTCTAATCTCTTCTCATTTTCCCTTATATTGCACTCCATTTGTGCCTGCCTCTCTTCAACTCTACATATCCTACATAAAACGGTTCCTTCATCTTCCAACGTTGTAGTAATACTAACATTTTCGCCACACATATCACATAATCTGACTTGGCCTTTCCTCGCAGCAGTTCGTCTCGTCTTAGTGGCCATACTAATTTTGCTATTTATTTCCGTTAGCCAATAAGTTATATTAATACCTAATAAAATGTATACTTCTTAAAGCAACGCCAAAAAAGGAACAAACAAATGTCGCTGGTATTTACCTTTCTACAAAGTATCAAAACGACTAGGCCTAGTGTTACTTGAGTGTTACTACCGCTCACTGTTACACGCTATTTAATTCTGTCAAGTCACTAACTATCTGTTATAACAAGGCCACTATATTTGAAAATACGTATGCTACAATAAACTACAATCACAACTATGTTATTATTACACAAATTAATTTTCAACACTAATACTTATCTGAAACGTTATAAATCTCTGTTCTGTCAATTCAAACCAACCACCATCTTGAACAACCGGAAACACAGTTCCGCCTTCTTCAGTTCTGCCTTCTTTTTTTTTATTTACAGAAAAAAATGTTTTTTATGATCCCTTATTTCTCTATTTTCCAAGCCGATGTGCGTTGCACTGTGAATTTATTTTGCGCCTGTCGGCCCAGTGAATCCGACTTCAGCATGCATTTTTTGTAAGGGTCTGCTTCCTCCTGCATTTTTTAATGGTTTGCTTCCCCGTGCTAACGGCCGGTGCTGTGATGGGGATCGAACTCAGCACCGTTGGGTTGTGAGCCGTGTCACTTAACCACTAGCCCACGCCGTCTCCGTTCTATTATATTACTCTGAAACATATAGGACAATGCATGCACTTACAGAACGGCACAGACTTCCGTAAATGTTTGCCTGCGCAGATTACACGGCTGGAAATGGTACGCCAAGATCAAAGATGGGGAAACTGTTGGAAAGAACGGGGAAGATACCACTGGATGATGACATACGTAGGTGGCGCTGACTGTGCATTACGTCTACATTATGGACACCAGAGGACAACATTAAAAAACAGTCTCTGTTATGGAATACACATAGCAGGAGGAATAGTGGACGACTGAGACACTATCACGAAAGAGGGAGCTGAATGTCAATATCAGGATGACACATAAGACGTGGACAGGATTGGCTCGGATGGCTCATGATAGGAAGATTCGGAGTGTATTTTTTAAGACCTTTGCTCCACAAGGAGTAGCCAGAATTTTTATTTGATTGATTTATTTATTTATTGATATATGCATGAACTCAGTCACGTGTTGTGTCATCTCTGTTGCCACGTAGCTCTTGTTGAATTCTATCATGTCCTTGGGGAGGAAAGCTAACGCCTGGTCAGGTAAAATATACTGATCAGACATGTTAGTCAGAGTCAGACAAAACATACTGGCCAAGGCCTTCACCTCGGCTTCAAAGTAGCCCTCCCTGGAAACGGGCTGTTGTATGGCAGCCTGTCTAACGAGGTGAGAGATCGACGTTATCCACATTGTAGTGAGTGACATACAGATGAAGCCAAGCATAGCACAACCGCTTGGAGGATCCCGGTCCACCTTCATTAGCACGCTCGGAATGTGAAGAAAGCTACTGCAACCCGCCACTTAACGTCCTTTTCAGGATGCACAAAAGAATAACCTGCTCATTGTGGGCATTCGCAAACAACAACAACAATCATGAACTTGTGTGAAGGTACTCTTTGTTTATATAATGACGTTCTTGGAATCCAGGGGACCTCTTAGTTTCCAAAGACCATCTAACGATTTAGAAACCTTGGGATTCAGTGATCCACTCGGGATCCAGGAATCATCCAAGGACATTTCAAGGATTTAGATACCTTGGGATTTAGTGACTCTCTTGGAATCCAATGACCCTCTTGTTATCAAGTGACAATCTTGGGATTCACGG
This sequence comes from Ariolimax columbianus, assembly GCA_036924085.1. Classification (NCBI taxonomy): domain Eukaryota; kingdom Metazoa; phylum Mollusca; class Gastropoda; order Stylommatophora; family Arionidae; genus Ariolimax; species Ariolimax columbianus. The sequence goes on along the minus strand of JAVGWX010000013.1, from coordinate 23,767,351 downwards.
ATATGGTTGAGATCTAGGAACCCTATTGAAATCCAGAGACGTCTGGAAGAGTAACATGGAAATACTTACCGGAACACATGTGAGTTGTTAGTAGTTACTGACACAACAACCTATTTTACAACTAAACGATCTTCGTTGAGGACAAAGATCAGCACAGACGATTTGAACTCACAAATCGATACCATTCACGTGGAAAATATTTAAGAAATGTTTATACTGTTTGCATTAAATCAACTATAATCCATATGATATAGTTATATAGCTCAGGATGGGTTGAGAAAATAAATCAATGATATTTATTAATGAATGTCCATCAAATCTGACATATCAAACGAACAAAGTATGGATTCTTTACATTTCTAGAAAGGACAACATTCAGTAGCAAGATTCAACCAGAAGGAGATGCCTGCCACAAACCAGCCGTAAAATTATCTTTTCAGAGTCGTAAATCCGGTTAGGATTGAGAGAGATATTTCTCTTGCTGCCAGACGAACACATGATTTAACCCAGCTACTGGCTTACCTGAAATAGGCTGAAGTGGTCAATAAGATCAATCTGAGAAATTGCGAACGGCTTATCCATCTGTCTCAGCCGGAGATTATCTTAACTCGATAAGAATTTCAAGGAAGTGCTACGGGAATGACAGAGGATCGGATGTGGGATGTGCAAGCTTTCTAGGGCAAGTCTAAATAGAAAGGTAGAAAATGTTTAAATGATTACGTCTACTGTATTTTCTTTTCCTTTTCTTCTTTATTTCTTTTTTGTGATAGAAAAATCGATAACCTTTCTTTCTCTTAAGCCAAGATCGCCACAGTTGTAATATATCGGTCAGGTCCAAGAGAGATGTTCACTTCAATATTCACTTCTCACAGAATCACATGAACAGTGTCAGTCCAGTTTGTTTAGTCAAAAACTAACGGTGAGGGAAGCTTCCAATTGTTCTACCCTTTTCTTTAGAGAATGGCATTAGATGAAAGTATATCTTTAGAGAATGTCAGTAGAAGAAAGTGAGTTTTTAAAGAATAAAATGGTTTTAGAGAAATATGTCTGTATATATAGAGAATAGAATGGTATCAGAGAAAAGAGTCTATAGAGAATGGTATTAGAGAAAAGTGTGTCTTTAGAAAATAGAATGGTATTAAAGAAAAGTGTGCCTTTAGAAGATAGAATGACTTTAGAGAAAAGTGTCTTTAGAGAATAGAAGTTATTAAAGAAAAGTGTCTCTTTAGATGACAGTTATAAGAGAAAAGTCTCTTCCAAAAAAAGAATGGCATTAGAAAAAAAGTGTCTTTAGAGAATAGAATGGTATTATAAATAAATGTCTTTAGAGAATAGAATGGTATTAGAGAAAAGTGCGTTCTTAGTAAATGTTATTAGAGGAAAGTGTGTCTTTCGAGAATAGAATGGTGGTAGAAAAAAGTGTCTTTAAAGAATATAATTTTATTCGAGAAAAAAGTGTGTCTTTAGAGAAAAGAATAGGATTAGAGAAAAGTGTGTCTTTAGAGAATAGAAGGTATTAAAGAAAAGCGTGTCTTTAGAAAATAGAAGGGTATTAGAGAAAAGAGCCTTTAGATAATATAACGGTATTCAAGAAAACGATAAAAGTGTCTCTTTAAAGAAAATAAAAGTATTACAGAAAAGTGTGACTTTAGAGAACAAAATGGTATTAAAGAAAAGTGCGTGTTTAAAGAATAGAAAGTATTAAAGAAAAGTGTGTCTTTAGAGTGTTATTAGAGAAAAGTCTTTTTAAAGAATAGAATGGCATTAGACAAAAGTGTCTAGAGAATAGAATTGTATTAGAGAAAAGTGTGTCTTTAGAGAATAGAATGGTAGTAGTAAAAGTGTCTTTAGAGAATGGAATTAGATAAAAGTGTGTCTTTAGAGAATAGAATTGTAGTAGAAAAAAAAAGTGTTTAGAGAATAGAATGGTATTAGAGAAAAGTGTCTTTAGAGAATGGTGTTAGAGAAAAGTGTGTCTTTAGTAAATGGATTTAGTAGAAAATGTGTCTTCGGAGAATCCTTTTATGAGAGGAAAGTGCGTTTATAGAATGGTTTACTGGAAACTACGTATTTAGATATTGTATTTAGACAGTGGCTTTAGAGAAAAACTTAACAGCAGAGTGTCTTTAAAGAACATATTTAAAGTATTCTCTCCATCTCTTCGTCTTTTCTCTGTTGGCACGAGTAACCAAATCTCTCTTTGCACAAACCATCTTTTTTACATCCCTTTTTCAATAACCACGAAACAGCTTTATCGGATCGCATCTGTCCAATGGTGTCGTTGGATGACGCTCACAGATGCAATCATCTTTCAGGTACTAATTGTGTGGCGGTACTGAGGCCTCATGAATGCGTTTGAAAAGGTTCAATATTAGCAATATCAGTCCATCATTTTCTCGGTCTTCTTGTTTCTCTGGAGGTCTGCTGTCTAGTGATATAGACTCGTGTTACGGGTAAGGTTTGTGACATTCTAACGATATTTCTGAACCTTTCAATTATTTATCATCAATATACACAATGCATGGTTTTGTTTCCCAGAGTGTTGCGCGTCCTGCATACTTAGAAACGCGGTATATAATAATGAGGCTGATCTGTATTTCTGTGGAATGTCCTCATTACTGAACCCTCTTCTAGCCACTTTGTCTACTTGTCAAAACCATCTCAACCCTCTTCTAGCCACTTTGTCTACGTGTCACAACCACCTCAACCATCTTCTAGCGACTTTGTCTACTTGTCACAACCACCTCAACCCTCTTCTAGCCACTTTGACTACTTGTCACAACCACCTCAACCCTCTTCTAGCCACTTTGTCTACTTGTCACAACGACCTGAAACCGTCTTCTAGCCACTTTGTCTACGTGTCACAACCACCTCAACCCTCTTCTAGCCACTTTGTTTACGTGTCGCAACCACCTCAACCCTCTTCTAGCCACTTTGTCTACATGTCACAACCACCTCAACCCTCTTCTAGCCACTTTGTCTACGTGTCACAACCACTTCAAGCCACTTTGTCTACGTGTCACAACAACCTCAACCCTCTTCTAGCCACTTTGTCTACGTATCACAACCACCCCAACCCTCTTCTAGCAACTTTGTCTACGTGTCACAACCATCTCAACCCTCTTCTAGCCACTTTGTCTACTCGTCACAACCACCTCAACCCTCTTCTAGCCACTTTGTCTACGTGTCACAACCACCTCAATCCTCTTCTAGCCACTTTGTCTACTTGTCACAACCACCTAAACCATCTTCTAGCCACTTTGTCTACGTATCACAACTACCCAAACCCTCTTCTAGCCACTTTGTCTACGTGTCGCAACCATCTCAACCCTCTTTTAGCCACTTTGTATACGTGTCGCAACCATCGCAACCCTCTTCTAGCCACTTTGTCTACTTGTCACTACCACCTCAACCCTCTTCTAGCCACTTTGTCTACGTGTCACAACCATCTCAACCCTCTTCTAGCCACTTTGTCTACGTGTCACAACCATCTCAACCCTCTTCTAGCCACTTTGTCTACGTGTCACAACCATCTCAACCCTCTTCTAGCCACTTTGTCTACGTGTCACAACCATCTCAACCCTCTTCTAGCCACTCTGTCTATGTGTCACAACCACCTCAACCCTCTTCTAGCCACTTTGTCTACTCGTCACAACCACCTCAACCCTCTTCTAGCCACTTTGTCTACGTGTCACAACCACCTCAATCCTCTTCTAGCCACTTTGTCTACTTGTCACAACCACCTAAACCATCTTCTAGCCACTTTGTCTACGTATCACAACTACCCAAACCCTCTTCTAGCCACTTTGTCTACGTGTCGCAACCATCTCAACCCTCTTTTAGCCACTTTGTCTACGTGTCACAACCACCTAAACCCTCTTCTAGCCACTTTGTCTACGTGTCACAACCATCTCAACCCTCTTCTAGCCACTTTGTCTACGTGTCACAACCATCTCAACCCTCTTCTAGCCACTTTGTCTATGTGTCACAACCACCTCAACCCTCTTCTAGCCACTTTGTTTACGTGTCGCAACCACCTCAACCCTCTTCTAGCCACTTTGTCTACGTGTCACAACCACCTCAACCCTCTTCTAGCCACTTTGTCTATGAATCACAACCACCTCAACCCTCTTCTAGCCACTTTGTCTACTTGTCACAACCACCTCAACCCTCTTCTAGCCACTTTGTCTACTTGTCACAACCACCTCAACCCTCTTCTAGCCACTTTGTCTACGTGTCACAACCATCTCAACCCTCTTCTAGCAAATTTGTCTACGTGTCACAACCATCTCAACCCTCTTCTAGCCACTTTATCTACGTGTCACAACCATCTCAACCCTCTTCTAGCCACTCTGTCTATGTGTCACAACCACCTCAACCCTCTTCTATCCACTTTGTCTACGTGTCGCAACCACCTCAACCCTCTTCTAGCCACTTTGTCTACGTGTCACAACCACCTCAACCCTCTTCTAGCCACTTTGGCTACTTGTCACAACCATCTCAACCCTCTTCTAGCAACTTTGTCTACTTGTCGTAACCACCTCAACCCTCTTCTAGCCACTTTGTCTACTTGTCACAACCACCTCAACCCTCTTCTAGCCACTTTGTCTACGTGTCACAACCACTTCTAGCCACTTTGTCTACTTGTCACAACCACCTCAACCTTCTTCTACCAGCTTTGTCTACGTGTCGAAACCACCTCTACCCTCTTCTAGCCACTTTGATTACTTGTCACAACCACCTCAACCCTCTTCTTACCACTTTGTCTACTTGTCACAACCACATCAACCCTCTTCTAGCCACTTTGTCTACTTGTCACAACCATCTCAACCCTCTTCTAGCAACTTTGTCTACTTGTCGTAACCACCTCAACCCTCTTCTAGCCACTTTGTCTACTTGTCACAACCACCTCAACCCTCTTCTAGCCACTTTGTCTACGTGTCGCAACCATCTCTACCCTCTTATAGACACTTTGTCTACTTGTCACAACCACCTCAACCCTCTTCTAGCCACTTTGTCTACGTGTCACAACCACTTCTAGCCACTTTGTCTACTTGTCACAACCACCTCAACCTTCTTCTACCAGCTTTGTCTACGTGTCGAAACCACCTCTACCCTCTTCTAGCCACTTTGATTACTTGTCACAACCACCTCAACCCTCTTCTTACCACTTTGCCTACTTGTCACAACCACATCAACCCTCTTCTAGCCACTTTGTCTACTTGTCACAACCACCTCAACCCTCTTCTAGCCACTTTGTCTACGTGTCACAATCACCTCTACCCTCTTCTATCCACTTTGTCTTCTTGTCACAACCACCTGAAACCCTCTTCTAGCCACTTTGTCTACGTGTCACAACCACCTCAACCCTCTTCTAGCCACTTTGTCTACTTGTCACAACCACCTCAACCCTCTTCAAGCCACTTTGTCTACTTGTCACAACCACCTCGACCCTCTTCTGGCCACTTTGTCTAAGTGTCACAACCACCTCAACCCTCTTCTATCCACTTTGTCTACGTGTCACAACCACCTAAACCCTCTTCTAGCCACTTTGTCTACGTGTCGCAACCACCTCAACCCTCTTCTAGCCACTTTGTCTACGTGTCGCAACCATCTCAACCCTCTTATAGCCACTTTGCCTACGTGTCACAACCACCTCAACCCTCTTCTAGCCACTTTGTCTACTCGTCACAACCACCTCAACCCTCTTCTAGCCACTTTGTCTACGTGTCACAACCACCTCAACCCTCTTCTAGCCACTTTGTCTACTTGTTACAACCACCTCAACCCTCTTCTAGCCACTTTGTCTACTTGTCACAACCACCTCAACCCTCTTCTAGCCACTTTGTCTACGTGTCACAACCACCTCAACCCTATTCTAGCCACTTTGTCTACTTGTCACAACCACCTCAACCCTCTTCTAGCCACTTTGTCTACGTGTCACAACCACCTCAACCCTATTCTAGCCACTTTGTCTACTTGTCGAAACCATCTCAACCCTCTTCTAGCCACTTTGTCTACGTGTCACAACCACCTCAACCCTATTCTAGCCACTTTGTCTACGTGTCACAACCTTCTCAACCCTCTTCTAGCCACTTTGTCTACGTGTCACAACCATCTCAACCCTCTTTTAGCCACTTTGTCTACGTGTCACAACCATCTCAACCCTCTTCTAGCCACTTTGTCTACGTGTCACAACCACCTCAACCCTCTTCTACCCACTTTGTCTACGTGTCACAACCACCTCAACCCTCTTCTAGCCACTTTGTCTACGTGTCGCAACCACCTCAACCCACTTCTAGCCACTTTGTCTACGTGTCACAACCCCCTCAACCCTCTTCTAGCCACTTTGTCTACTTGTCACAACCACCTCAACCCTCTTCTAGCCACTTTGTCTAAGTGTAACAACCACCTCAACCCTCTTCTAGCCACTTTGTCTACGTGTCACAACCACCTCAACCCTCTTCTACCAACTTTGTCTACGTGTCGCAACCACCTCAACCCTCTTCTAGCCACTTTGTCTACTTGTCACAACCACCTCAACCCTCTTCAAGCCACTTTGTCTACTTGTCACAACCACCTCAACCCTCTTCTAGCCACTTTGTCCAAGTGTCACAACCACCCAAACCCTCTTCTAGCCACTTTGTCTTCGTATCACAACCACCCAAACCCTCTTCTAGCCACTTAGTCTACTTGTCGCAACCATCTCAACCCTCTTTTAGCCACTTTGTCTACGTATCACAACCACCTCAACCCTTTTTTAGCCACTTTGTCTACGTGTCACAACCACCTAAACCCTCTTCTAGCCACTTTGTCTACTTGTCGCAACCATCTCAACCCTCTTCTAGCCACTTTGTCTACGTGTCACAACCACCTCAACCCTCTTCTAGCCACTTTGTCTACGTGTCACAACCATCTCAATCCTCTTCTAGCCACTTTGTCTACTCGTCACAACCATCTCAACCCTCTTCTAGCCACTTTGTCTACTTGTCACAACCACCTCAACCCTCTTCTAGCCACTTTGTCTACTTGTCACAGCCACCTCAACCCTCTTCTAGCCACTTTGTCTACGTGTCACAACCATCTCAACCCTCTTCTAGCCAATTTGTTTACGTGTCACAACCATCTAAACCCTCTTCTAGTCACTTTGTCTACATGTCACAACCATCTCAACCCTCTTCTAGCCACTTTGTCTACGTGTCACAACCATCTCAACCCTCTTCTAGCCACTTTGTTTTTGTGTCACAACCATCTCAAACCTCTTCTAGCCACTTTGTCTACGTGTCACAACCCCCTCAACCCTCTTCTAGCCACTTTGTCTACGTGTCGCAACCACCTCAACCCTCTTCTAGCCACTTTGTCTACGTGTCACAACCACCTCAACCCTCTTCTAGCCACTTTGTCTACGTGTCACAACCACCTCAACCCTCTTCTAGCCACTTTGTCTACGTGTCGCAACCACCTCAACCCTCTTCTAGCCACTTTGTCTACTCGTCACAACCACCTCAACCCTCTTCTAGCCACTTTGTCTACGTGTCACAACCATCTCATCCCTTTTCTAGTAACAAAGACTGCGTGTCGCTACCATCTCAACCCTCTTCTAGTGACAAAGACTGCGTGTCGCTACCACCTCAACCCTCTTCTAGTGACAAAGACTGCGTGTCGCTACCATCTCAACCCTCTTCTAGTAACAAAGACTGCAAGTCGCTACCATCTCAACCCTCTTCTAGTAACAAAGACTGCGTGGCCCTACCATCACAACCCTCTTCTAGTGACAAAGACTGCGTGTCGCTACCATCTCAACCCTCTTCTAGCCACTTTGTCTACGTGTCACAACCATCTCAACCCTCTTCTAGTGACAAAGACTGCGTGTCGCTACCATCTCAACCCCTCTTCTAGTGACAATGACTGCGTGTCGCTACCATCTCAACCCTCTTCTTGCCACTTTGTCAACGTGTCACAACCATCTCAACCCTCTTCAAGCCACTTTGTCTACTTGTCACAACCACCTCGACCCTCTTCTGGCCACTTTGTCTAAGTGTCACAACCACCTCAACCCTCTTCTATCCACTTTGTCTACGTGTCACAACCACCTAAACCCTCTTCTAGCCACTTTGTCTACGTGTCGCAACCACCTAAACCCTCTTCTAGCCACTTTGTCTACGTGTCACAACCATCTCAACCCTCTTCTAGCCACGTTGTCTACGTGTCGCAACCATCTCAACCCTCTTATAGCCACTTTGCCTACGTGTCACAACCACCTCAACCCTCTTCTAGCCACTTTGTCTACTCGTCAAAACCACCTCAACCCTCTTCTAGCCACTTTGTCTACGTGTCACAACCACCTCAACCCTCTTCTAGCCACTTTGTCTACTTGTTACAACCACCTCAATCCTCTTCTAGCCACTTTGTCTACTTGTCACAACCACCTCAACCCTCTTCTAGCCACTTTGTCTACGTGTCACAACCACCTCAACCCTATTCTAGCCACTTTGTCTACTTGTCGCAACCATCTCAACCCTCTTTTAGCCACTTTGTCTACGTGTCACAACCACCTAAACCCTCTTCTAGCCACTTTGTCTACGTGTTGCGACCATCTCAACCCTCTTCTAGCCACTTTGTCTACGTGTTACAACCTTCTCAACCCTCTTCTAGCCACTTTGTCTACGTGTCACAACCATCTCAACCCTCTTTTAGCCACTTTGTCTACGTGTCACAACCATCTCAACCCTCTTCTAGCCACTTTGTCTACGTGTCACAACCACCTCAACCCTCTTCTACCCACTTTGTCTACGTGTCACAACCACCTCAACCCTCTTCTAGCCACTTTGTCTACGTGTCGCAACCACCTCATCCCACTTCTAGCCACTTTGTCTACGTGTCACAACCACCTCAACCCTCTTTTAGCCACTTTGTCTACGTGTCGCAACCACCTTAACCCTCTTCTAGCCACTTTGTCTACGTGTCACAACCACCTCAACCCTCTTCTAGCCACTTTGTCTACTTGTCACAACCACCTCAACCCTCTTCTAGCCACTTTGTCTAAGTGTCACAACCACCTCAACCCTCTTCTAGCCACTTTGTCTACGTGTCACAACCACCTCAACCCTCTTCTACCAACTTTGTCTACGTGTCGCAACCACCTCAACCCTCTTCTAGCCACTTTGTCTACTCGTCACAACCACCTCAACCCTCTTCTAGCCACTTTGTCTACGTGTCACAACCACCTAAACCCTCTTCTAGCCACTTTGTCTACTTGTCACAACCACCTCAACCCTCTTCAAGCCACTTTGTCTACTTTTCACAACCACCTCAACCCTCTTCTAGCCACTTTGTCCAAGTGTCACAACCACCCAAACCCTCTTCTAGCCACTTTGTCTTCGTATCACAACCACCCCAACCCTCTTCTAGCCACTTAGTCTACTTGTCGCAACCATCTCAACCCTCTTTTAGCCACTTTGTCTACGTATCACAACCACCTCAACCCTCTTTTAGCCACTTTGTCTACGTGTCACAACCACCTAAACCCTCTTCTAGCCACTTTGTCTACTTGTCGCAACCATCTCAACCCTCTTCTAGCCACTTTGTCTACGTGTCACAACCACCTCAACCCTCTTCTAGCCACTTTGTCTACGTGTCACAACCATCTCAATCCTCTTCTAGCTACTTTGTCTACTCGTCACAACCATCTCAACCCTCTTCTAGCCACTTTGTCTACTTGTCACAACCACCTCAACCCTCTTCTAGCCACTTTGTCTACTTGTCACAGCCACCTCAACCCTCTTCTAGCCACTTTGTCTACGTGTCACAACCATCTCAACCCTTTTCTAGCCAATTTGTTTACGTGTCACAACCATCTCAACCCTCTTCTAGCCACTTTGTCTACGTGTCACAACCATCTCAACCCTCTTCTAGCCACTTTGTCTACGTGTCACAACCATCTCAACCCTCTTCTAGCCACTTTGTTTTTGTGTCACAACCATCTCAAACCTCTTCTAGCCACTTTGTCTACGTGTCACAACCCCCTCAACCCTCTTCTAGCCACTTTGTCTACGTGTCGCAACCACCTCAACCCTCTTCTAGCCACTTTGTCTACGTGTCACAACCACCTCAACCCTCTTCTAGCCACTTTGTCTACGTGTCACAACCACCTCAACCCTCTTCTAGCCACTTTGTCTACGTGTCGCAACCACCTCAACCCTCTTCTAGCCACTTTGTCTACTCGTCACAACCACCTCAACCCTCTTCTAGCCACTTTGTCTACGTGTCACAACCATCTCATCCCTTTTCTAGTAACAAAGACTGCGTGTCGCTACCATCTCAACCCTCTTCTAGCCACTTTGTCTACGTGTCACAACCATCTCAACCCTCTTCTACTAACAAAGACTGCGTATCGCTACCATCTCAACCCTCTTCTAGTAACAAAGACTGCGTGTCGCTACCATCTCAACCCTCTTCTAGTAACAAAGACTGCGTGTCGCTACCATCTCAACCCTCTTTTAGTGACAAAGACTGCGTGCCGCAACCATCTCAACTCACGTTATAGTATCTCAAACGTGACAATAAGTAAGTGAAGTATTACAATACAATTAGTTCCACGGTTCACAACCCAACATTGTCTGTGTCCCGATTCAGAAAACAGCAAGGTTGTTTCTCAATCGCAAGTAAACTCATAATTTAAAATTCGGACGCGCTGGGCGCTAAGGCGCAAAGTATAGTAGAAAAAAAGGTGTACGATGAGAGGAAAAGAAGTGACCACACATTTTCAGAAAGTCTGGCACAATGTGATGAAAACAATGATCAACACGACATTAAGGCGAAACTAATTTTCGTGTCCCCTGGTGGAAGCATTCATCCGTTAATAATATCTGGTTGCTTTTCTGTCTAGAAGATTATTTTATGAGCATTCATTTTAATAGGTCCTTCCCCTAATATTTTCATATTTCCAGAAGCCTAATGTAATAACGATATACACCAGCGATCTGAAGGATAAACATACAATTTCAAACCGGTACAAGACAAGCTGGCAACCAAACAGATTAGATAAAATGAGTTACTGTGGGACCACCACTGCAAGAGAAGACAACGTTTTTTGACGCAGGCTTCCTGGTAGGATCTATCTACAGTAGTGGCTCTATGCTTCAGGTGGAGAGGAAGACGTCCAAAAGCAGACACTGCTGTCGTAGAAGGAGGTGTTAGATACTTCAATGTACACGGTTTCAGCTTCTGGTGAGGTACGGTGACCATTTTCTTCCTTGCTGCTTAGACTGTCCTTTCAATCAGTTACTTATTTACAGCTGGATAGACTGTAGCGTATCTCTGATGGAGCTAATCAGGGCAGATACATAACATAAACACTGTTTAATGGACTTGACGTGCAAGAAGTTTATGAGCAAGACATGCGGTTTCAAATGCAAAACATGGAAAGTGCCTGCTCTCCACCTAAAAATAATATACTCAAATATCTTTTAAAAATATGGAAATAGATTAATCTACAAGAGCACATAGCTCATGATATAAATTGAAAGATTGTGTATGTGGTTTTGGTTTCGTTTATAGCCATTTGCCATTTGTTTTGTCCTTGTCTATTTTATTTAGAGCCTCCTGCATTTGGTTTCTAAAATTTATAATTGATATCACATTTTGTAGGAATGTCACCCAAAAAAAAATCTTATTACTTTTTGGACGACCCAATAAAACGAAGTCTACATGATTAATATATTTATTCTTCAAACGACCTCATCAAATAAAGTCTACATGATAAAGAAATTTGTAAAAATTTCACAATTTCTGTGTAGTACTTGGTGTCGCAGTATTTTGCCCTCTACATCTCTTACTGGATGCCAGCATGGTCTAGGGTTCTAGCGTTCGCTTCACAAACCCAACACACCTGGTTCGAATCCCACCGTGGTCAGTCTCTTCAGTCCACAATAACAGACATCAGGGCTTCAGAGAATAATGACAAATCAAAAGAAAGTCGGATAATGATGTTGAAGAAAAAACACGGAGGCAAGTATTGAAAATATCAACAGTCCCACAATAAGCCATATTATACATTATAAAGGCTGAAGGCTAAAAATCTGGAGCTACTGAGGGCTGTGCATAAAATAACAAATCATTATATAGATTAATCATTATCTAGAAAAAGTAAATGTTTGCACTTTGCATCCACATTTATAACCTTCTAACATGACGTCTGAAATCACATCATGCATACCAGTCAAAAAACAACGTCCATTAAGATGTGTTTGGTAACACAACGAGATTCTCATTTTCTTGTCGAGATTTGGCAGGCACCGGTAAAAGCCTTCCGTTTTCAGTACAAACTGTTTTCAACAGATGAGAACTTGTTTTAACAGCTGGTTATTGTGATAAGCGTCTAGGTGTAGTGGTAGAGCACTCACCTTTCGCGGTAAAGTTACGGGGTTCAACTTCCGTTACCTAAACGCTCCAGCCGACCCAGTTGTAAAGAAGTTAATGGATACGTAATCCACAGTTAGGGCTGGAAAGACAACGAAGAAGGGAACTGGCCACCCCATCTCATACAAGCTGTGACTAAGTACAATGAAGTCGTCATCCGTAACGAGAGTTTTCCATATGAGACTATCGATAAAAAGTTAGTATGATTTGACATATACAGCTGAATGCGACTTCAGCTCAAGAAAGCGACAGATCTCATAGAGAAGCTACTATCACTCTTTTCTTTCTTCTTTATGTATCATGATGCTCTTGCCATGAGGCGTCACAGAGACATGCGTAGATTTCATGTTATCGCTACGTTGTAGGCTTGTGCTGTTAGGTGTCACTTCATAAGAGTGCCCGAGACACCCTCGATCCACCGACGTCGAGATCGGCCTCTTGCTCGTAGACCGGAGACCTGCATATTGTTCTAACTGAATGCTGGTCATAATGCATTCTGAATGAATGATCTTCATCTTCTTCTTCTTCGTTCGTTATCAATCTCCCGCTACCAAACACTGAAAGGGCTTAAGTAGCAGAATGTAGTCCAGAGAACGGAATGCGTTGTGTCGTAGTTTACGGCTTGACTGCGATATTTGCACCTTTCGGTCTAACACATTCGACTTCAGCAAGCATTTTTAGTACCGGGTTAGCATTCCTTCTTCGATCCCTTCTCCTTAGCCAGTCTGCCCTGCTGTAGCCTGTTATCCAGGATCACCGCGTGGAGGTGTAGAAGGGTCTTGGCAGCTCTGGTTTGCTGGCCCTCACGCTAGCAGTCAGCTATGGGTCGCTGACCACTGCAGCTCATGCGCTGCTCAGCATCTTGATCCGGAATGAATGATCAAACCACTTGATTTGTTGGACGTCAATGTAGGCACTAACCGAGTATGTCCCCACTGTCTGCCTCAGCGTGGTGTTGCTGATTTGGTCACGGATTACTTTTCCGGCTGCACTTCTCATACAGCGCATCTCACAGCTCTGGATATTATTTTTACATGTTTCTAGTAATGATAAAGTTTGACACAGGTAGTGCAATGTAAGAATAAATGTTGTGTTTATCAGCCATCTTTTAGACTTCTATCTTTAACCCAAAAAATGATGACGCTTTGCCACGGGGAAAATGCAAGTAGTTGAGTGAATAGCCTTTTTATGGAAGGTTGAACAGCTAATGCACAATCTGTTCTAGATCGCGTGGTTGCTGCTATCCCGGATGAGCGTGGATTAGCTTTCAGAAGCAATGACTATGCATTTTGGGCGCCAACCATGTGTAACGTTTAGGCATTCTAGAGTTAATGAATCAATTTGATCCTTTCTTAACTGCACATTCGTATATGGAAATGTGGCAGCAAAAGTAACGGTTCTGTTCCCTACCTTTGATCCACTACATGCTACCAGCTCATAGCCGTGTTATGACAGGACTTGTACTTAAGGCTATCATTTAGGAAATTATATACGCTAGACAATATTCCCTTTTTGTTGAATCTACACCAAACATAAATAAATGGAAGGTTCAGCTGTACAGAAGGCCAAAAAAAGAATTTTAAACATATATTGGTAATGGCTCAGGTATGGCACCCGGACATATACGTTCGTATTTTTTAACCTTTGACAACCAACCAAACGCAGGTGAGGGTCATTGTCTGCACTAAAACCTATTTTAAACTATGTACGATGGTGAATGTAACCAGGTCAGCACCCTAACTTTGACAACAGTGCTCAGAGACAAATAATCTCTAATAAAGTGACTATAGGGGTACGCAGTGACATGTGGCTCGAACGTGAAGCATGCGAAACAAGACTGCAGAAGTTCCACGCACGATTGCTTCGTGTTCGTGTGGGCAAGCACGCAATCCTTCAGCGCGACTATGCTCTCCCACACAAGAGTCGGCAAACAGTGGCTGCTTTGGAGTTTCTCAGATTTGGCAACATTTTACCACACCCATTGTACAGCACCGATCTGGCACCTTGTTACTTCGTCCTCTTTCAGAAGCTGAAGGAACATCTCAGAGGACACGGTTACGCTTCTGATGAGAAGGGGCAAGCAGCCGTGCGTACCTGGTTTCGAAAAATGTTGACGGGATAGAACAATCTGTCCGACGCGTGGACCGGGATGGTGACTACCTTGAAAAATAATGACACATCGTCTATACATTTCTAAGCTTTAAAAAAATCTATAGGTTATGTGTAAATCTTGCACATTAATGAAATTATCTCCTCAAAAGAAAATCTTTTCAAATCTCCCCCGTATTATCTTCTCGATGAAGGATAATAAACTGAACAATTTTGTATTTATGCACAGGAAATCTACTATTCTTAGAAACACTTATTATTTGTCAATTGTGGAACAAATTCTTGAAAGAAAACACAAGAAAATACCATCTTCAAGTAAATGTGTTTGAATGTGGTAACCCTAATATTAATACAGAAAACATTATTGAAATAATAATTACTAGCAAAAGAGGTAAGCCAGTCTAGAAAAATAACGTACATGTAAATTAAGGACGAGTTTAGATGCTACGTGGGACCAGTACTGACACACGACAGCGATGAATTGACAATCAGCAGGTTATCACATGGGTCACTGGAGGCTAAAGAAATGTGGTTTGACAGAGGAGTGTTGAGAATTTTATGGACTGCAAAGAAAGTTAATAACAAGGTCCCTGAAGAGGCACAGACACAAAGATAGTTTATTGCAAAAATCAGAACAAGGCAGTCATTTTTGGGGGAATGACATGAGGAGAGATGGGTTGGAACATACGATGACAACGGGCAGAATCGCAGGGAAGAAGGACAGAGAGAGATCAATATAGAAATATTAAACATATTCTAAGAATGCAAACCGAAACAATCCGCTGTGGAGCTTATAAATGACACACGTTATAAGGGGACGTGAAGATCAACAATCGCCAGGGCCAACCGGCAGGGCACTTTATGATGATGATTTAATTATTAGTTATATATCTTTGGGTTTCTGTGATCGAGTGGTAACGCACTCTGATCTCAAAGCCATGAACCGAAACTGTAGGCGATCGATTACTGCAAGATTCAAGCGACCCATGTCTAATGGTATTTGGGACCAGAGTGCCTGCATCCTGAGTTACTTCCAGTCGTCTTGACTCTTATCTTGTCACTGGCCCAAATTATCTCGGTACCAAGGAGGGAGAATGATGACCAGACCAGTTTCTTCTTCACTTTAGTCCAATGACAGCTCAAGTTACATCATCAAGTCAAAACCGTCTAATGATGTCGCCATCATCGCTTGAGATGGGAAGCTAAAGAGGAAAAGAAGAACCATCAGCCCATTACCATTTTACGAACTTGAAGAAAACTATTACGTAAGGGGAGAAAGAAAGGGACGGGGGACGAAGAACAAGATGTTCTGATGATTAATCCGGCATGGTTCACACAGAAGCCCCAACAAGCAGATTGCAATTCATCGTACTAACTAACGACACAAGTGTATGTTCTCAATTCATATTACTAACTAACGACACAAGTGTATGTTCTCAATTCATCGTACTAACTAACGACACCAGTGTATGTTCTCAATTCATCGTACTAACTAACGACACAAGTGTAAGTTCTCAATTCATCGTACTAACTAATGACACAAGTATATGTTCTCAATTCATCGTACTAACTAACGACACAAGTATATGTTCTCAATTCCTCGTACTAACTAACGACACAAGTGTATGTTCTCAATTCATCGTACTAATTAACGACACAAGTATATGTTCTCAATTCCTCGTACTAACTAACGACACAAGTGTATGTTCTCAATTCATCGTACTAACTAACGACACAAGTGTATGTTCTCAATTCCTCGTACTAACTAACGACACAAGTGTATGTTCTCAATTTATCGTACTAATTAACGACACAAGTGTATGTTCTCAATTCCTCGTACTAACTAACGACACACGTGCATATAACAATGTTTTCCTTGAATCATTTCGCAATGGCCTATGTTTCTCAAATCTTTATGAAGACCTAGTAGAACATGTTTGATGTGAATGAAATATCCTCCTTCCTTGTTCCTTCTGTGTTCTAATGACACGTTATTTCTGTGATTAAAGGTCAAGCGAAATTGCAATGCGAGGTCTTCTAGGTCAACAGACCAATTGTTGACTACTCTCGAATTAGAAAAATCATCTTGTCACAGCAAATACTGAAATTATTATTGTTAATATTATTATTATTATTATATGTGTGTGTTTGTCAGAAATTTTCAGGGCATTGAATAATTTGTTCTATTGAATGAGAGCCTTATCCCAACAACTTTTTATTGCCATCGTCCATTGATTTTTCTCAATTTTCCTAATTAATAATTATCTTTTACCTGCAGCTGCTGTTTGCTTCTAACATTTTCTTATTAATGATTAATGTTATTCGCTCAACTAATGTCTTTAGTTATAAACAAGCTTTTCTTTGAAGAAAAAAAAAGGTATGACAATTTTAGAAACTGCTAAACTCACTTGCACATCAGCCCACACATTTAGAAAAAATACAATTTGTAAATAATGTTATTATCAACGAGGT
The DNA here is from genome assembly GCA_036924085.1 of Ariolimax columbianus. Taxonomy (NCBI): domain Eukaryota; kingdom Metazoa; phylum Mollusca; class Gastropoda; order Stylommatophora; family Arionidae; genus Ariolimax; species Ariolimax columbianus. The sequence continues at coordinate 23,750,350 of JAVGWX010000013.1, read as the reverse complement.
TTTGTTGTCGTAAAAATCACTATCTGACATTCAGACAGTCAGGAAGTATTGATTGAAAAGTTGGATCCACTCAACGAAAGACTGACTATTGGCGACTCATTAAGTCAGAACTACGGATAATCGGGGAACAAAGGCTAGCCATGTTGGGATCTAACTAATGAGGGGTCTGAATTGGTATGGACACGCTGACAACGTAATATCTAATCTCTTTACTCGATGGGCTAGCAGGAATGTAAACATGTAGACGGTATGAATACACAGACAGTAGGTGGATAAACATTTCGAATGTCTTCTTTTTCTTTTTTCTCGTGGCATGCCAATGGTATAGAGCGGTACTCCCCAGCTATTAACAGATTAACTCGAAAACCAACAATATTCTGACGCGTCCCCATACTCTCATGCGTTATTACTTTATGTATCTCGTCGCTCCAATTAGTGGAGCACAGATCCAACAAGTCGCTCCAGATGGTGGACCACAGATCCAACACGTTGCTTCAGATGGTGGGCCACAGATCCAACACGTCACTCTAGAAGGTGGGCCACAGATCCAACACGTTGCTTCAGATGGTGGGCCACAGATCCAACACGTCACTCTAGAAGGTGGGCCACAGATCCAACACGTTGCTTCAGATGGTGGGCCACAGATCCAACACGTCACTCTAGAAGGTGGGCCACAGATCCAACACGTTGCTTCAGATGGTGGGCCACAGATCCAACACGTCGCTTTGGATGGTGGACTACAGATCCAACACGTCGCTTTGGATGGTGGACTACAGATCCAACACGTCGCTTTGGATGGTGGACTACAGATCCAACACGTCGCTTTGGATGGTGGACTACAGATCCAACACGTCGCTTTGGATGGTGGACTACAGATCCAACACGTCGCTCTGGATGGTGGACTACAGATCCAACACGTCGCTCTGGATGGTGGACTACAGATCCAACACGTCGCTTTGGATGGTGGACTACAGATCCAACACGTCGCTTTGGATGGTGGACTACAGATCCAACACGTCGCTCTGGATGGTGGACTACAGATCCAACACGTCGCTTTGGATGGTGGACTACAGATCCAACACGTCGCTCTGGATGGTGGACTACAGATCCAACATGTCGCTCTGGATGGTGGATTACAGATCCAACACGTTGCTTCATATGGTGGCCACAGATCCAACACGTCACTCTAGATGGTGGGCACAGATCCAACACGTCACTCTAGATGGTGGACCACAGATCCAACAATTCGCTCTAGATGGTGGACCACAGACCGAACACGTCGCTTCGGTGGGTCACAGATCCAACACGTCGCTTCGGTGGGCCACAGATCCAACCATTCGCTTCAGATGGTCAACTACAGATACAACACGTCGCTCAGATTAATAGAGCACAGATCCAACACGTCGCTCCAATTAGTTGCTGAAGATAAATTAAAAACATACGCACACAATCTTCGTTTTATAGAATCTACATTTGATCCGTATATTTCTGCACGACTTTTTGTGAACCTCACTTGTCCGCCAACCTCAGATTAGGTCGAGTTGAAGATGCAGCAGGGAATGAGCTGACAGCAGCCAGGGAGTAAGTCGTAGCTGGCTGCTTGCATCAGGATCAGCTAAACAGAGTTGACAAAGACCATATTCTGTAAACAAGTAATGAACCTGGAAACAGACTGCAGTACTGAAGGCTGGCAAAGTGAATGGAGACGATATTTATACAGACTAAAGAAAGACAATTTGGACCGGTGGAGCGACAATGCTCGACAAACTGTGACGGACCGGCGAAGATCTGAAACGCAGTCTTCTTCATGAATCTAACCGGACTAGAAGCGTAGCATCAGTTTATCAAAGAAGGAGAAGAAGAAGAAGAAGAAGAGGAAGAAAAAGAAGAAGAAGAAGAAGAAGAAGAAGAAGACGAATAAGACGAAGAAGAAGAAGACGAAGAAGAAAAAGACGAAGTAGAAGATTAGTACTGGTTTATGTATGAATGGCTCTTCACAGCGTTTGGTCGCTAGTGTTGTTCATCAATTATGTCAACGATTACCATCCGTGCGATAATGTTCAGTTATATTAAGCTATGCAGAACTGATATCACCGCACATAGGACAGATCCATATGTGTTTAGTCTAATTAAACAATTGATTTAAAGTATGATTACTGATAAAACATGTAACTCATTGGTTCTACAAACACATGATTCATCCACTCATGAGCCCAGCCTAGTCGACACAGCAAACTTCCTTCTTGTCCAACAGTGTGCAAAAACTAATGCTAAAATGACACTTTTGTGAATTTTATCACATTTTATCACGACATATCTTCACCTGAAAAAGGTGAGTATTTCCAGAAGAATCAAAATGTCATTTATCTTGATATGCAGACACGGACAAAAGGAATAGATGTCAATAAATATATTTAAAGGCCAGGTCAAAGTTTATATTTCTCATCCGATTCGTTAAAACTAACACATACACACTCACCCACACAGATACCCCCACCACGCACACCCACACAGATACCCCCCCCCTACACACACACAAACACACAGACCCTAAACCCCCACACATACATACCACCATCCCTCACACACACATATACTCCTACATACACACATACATACACAAGTACCCCCAGACACACAGGTATACCCCTACATAACCCAACCACACACACCCTTACACATACTCACACACACAGCCACACACATACCCGTACACACACTCACACAGACACATACACACACTCACCCTCACACACACACCCACACAGACCCAGACACACACTCCCATATACACAAACCCACACACAGACCCAGAAACACATCAACCCACACACACACACTCACCCACACACACACACACCCCCATACACACATACCTACACAAAGCCACACACACACCCACACACACACCGACACACATACACGTCTTATTAGTGTAGTGGTAGAGAGTCGCTTTTCAAGGCAAAGGTATGGCTCCTAATCCCGTAAATAGAACCTGATTTATGACCGGGGAAGGAAAAAGCAGTGAGGAATGAAACGGCCGTTCCCCCTCTTCCTCCCTCCCCCCCCCCCTTTCCACCCAAACGAGGTGGGGTTTAGTATAGTGAAGTCTTCCAACATCTCATTCCAGACCAACAGTTGCCTGATGAAGGAACCCCTTTACCTATATAAAATATATTCATATTGCTAGATCACAAGTTGACAGTCAATAACGCGAATTGATCATAACTTGGAACTTTGCCGTAGGTGATGAACCAATCTTTCGTCTTGTCTTTCCTTCAATGCATGATGTGTAATTTCTGGTACTGGATTGTAATTGCTGTACTTATATTCATGAGCGTACTAAAAGAGTTAAGCATGGGCATCCCTAGCTGTAGTGTAATGGAAGACTATTCAACATGTTAATGACTACGGCAATCACTGTGACTTTCCCCACTTCGTTGGTCAAGATGATGAAATATACAATATATTTTTATGTGCACAATTGTGGACGTGGTGTGGAGTCTTGGTCAGTATGTTTCACCTGACCTTCCCGCAAGCAGCTTTGCAGTCTCCTTCAGTGAATCAACTGGACACATATATTTATATTACCAACAGCTGTTATCCGTCCTGTAATAAATATTTCAATCACAAACATAAAGTCGATGGAAACGTAGAAAGGTAATGGCTCAGTGACCGTACCAGGACAAAGACATAGATAGGTTATGGCTCAGTGACCGCACCAGGACAAAGACATAGATAGGTTATGGCTCAGTGACCGCACCAGGACAAAGACATAGATAGGTTATGGATCAGTGACCGAACCAGGACAAAGACATAGATAGGTTATGGCTCAGTGATAGCACCAGGACAAAGACATAGATAGGTTATGGCTCAGTGACCGCACCAGGACAAAGACATAGATAGGTTATGGATCAGTGATCGAACCAGGACAAAGACATAGATAGGTTTTGGCTCAGTGACCGCACCAGGACAAAGACATAGATAGGTTATGGCTCAGTGACCGCACCAGGACAAAGACATAGATAGGTTATGGCTCAGTGACCGTACCAGGACAAAGACATAGATAGGTTATGGCTCAGTGACCGCACCAGGACAAAGACATAGATATGTTATGGCTCACTGACCGTACCAGGACAAAGACATAGATAGGTTATGGCTCAGTGACCGTACCACGACAAAGACATAGCTAGGTTATGGCTCAGTGACCGCACCAGGACAAAGACATAGATAGGTTATGGCTCACTGACCGTACCAGGACAAAGACATAGATAGGTTATGGATCAGTGACCGAACCAGGACAAAGACATAGATAGGTTATGGCTCAGTGATAGCACCAGGACAAAGACATAGATAGGTTATGGCTCAGTGACCGCACCAGGACAAAGACATAGATAGGTTAAGGATCAGTGACCGAACCAGGACAAAGACATAGATAGGTTTTGGCTCAGTGACCGCACCAGGACAAAGACATAGATAGGTTATGGCTCAGTGACCGCACCAGGACAAAGACATAGATAGGTTATGGCTCAATGACCGTACCAGGACAAAGACATAGATAGTTATGGCTCAGTGACCGCACCAGGACAAAGACATAGATATGTTATGGCTCACTGACCGTACCAGGACAAAGACATAGATAGGTTATGGCTCAGTGACCGTACCACGACAAAGACATAGATAGGTTATGGCTCAGTGACCGCACCAGGACAAAGACAAAGATAGGTTATGGCTCACTGACCGTACCAGGACAAAGACATAGATAGGTTATGGCTCAGTGACCGTACCACGACAAAGACATAGATAGGGTATGGCTCAGTGACTGCACCAGGGCAAAGAATAAACAAAACCCATGTTACGGCTCACAACACTTTCGCAAGGGACAAAAACAACTAACGAAAATAACTAGTAATCAAAACAAAAATTAAGACATGACGTATGACATCTTTCGATTACGGTTCTGTAGCTTCGTTTTTGCGTTTCGGTCTTATACACATCCAAGAAACTGCAAAACTATGTGGCGACGGGATGGTTTGACGGAAGGTCTAGGTCAGCTCTGGTACAGCACAAGATCGGGATGCATAACAAATGTTGTTGTCTTCATGGCTGACGACGTACATGGCAGGTTGACGCCGACGATGTGATAATGTGATTCAGTTCAGTTCAGTTCATCCCGTAACCCATCAGGTCGTTGGGGCACACATGAAGACATGAAAATCCCACGCCAGCTCTCTCTGTCTGTCGCCGCCTGACGTATCTCACCGTGACGAAGGCCTGACCACTCAGCGATTTTGTCCTCCCATCTCTTTCTTGGACGTCCTCGCCCTCTCTGTCCCGGTACGGATCCAAAGAATATCGAGTTGGGAATTCCGTTGGACCTCGCGACGTGCCCGCACCAGGCCATCTTTCGTCTTTTGATAGTTGTGAACAGATCTTCAAAAGGACCAATAGCGTCTTCAACTCTCTGACGGATGTCTACGTTCGTGACACGATCCTTATATGTAGCATTTAGGAGTTTTCTATAGCACCGCATTTCCATTGCACGTATTCTGCCCTGGATATCTGCTGTAATGGTCCGGGTCTCGCAGGCATACAGAAATATTGACAGCACCAAAGAGCGCAGTAGTCTGACTTTTATGCCGAGAGCGAGGCGCTTGTCTCGCCAAATAGGTTGCAGCCTAGTCAGCGCCGCTGTTGTTTGTGCTATTCTGGCAATTACCTCTGGCTTCGAACCCTCTTCGCTGACCAACGATCCAAGATATTTGAAACGTTTCACCACCTCAAGTACCTGCCCATTTGCCTCTATGACAGATTGAAACCCTGCAACGTTATTGGTCATGAGTTTTGTTTTATCAGCATTTATTTCCATACCAAAACTCAGGGCCGTTCTATCCAATCTACCAATCAACTGGAGTTCCCTCTCTGTGCCTGCCAATACATCAATATCATCAGCAAAGCGGAAGTTTGTGATAAGCCTGTCACCTATTGTAACCGTGTCCAACATGTCCTTTTAAGGTCGTCTCCATTATTCTCTCCAAGAAGATATTGAAGAGTGTGGGGGAGAGTATACAACCCTGATGTGATAGTTTTCTTTTATTCTTGTAAGGCATGTCCACCGGGACAGCTCGATCTTAAGTGAATAGGTCTTGCCAACTAGCTCCAATGATAAGATGTTGGGAGAGTTCAGAATAAACTAAGTTTCCAACTTACTCCCCTATTATGCCTTTCAGTGTCATGTTAGGTAGGGCGTAAAGTCGCTAGACCCCACCTCAGGTTGGTTGGTTGATGGTCTATGATCCCAATGTGAAAAGGTAGAAGAAAAAACCGATTATGACGTTCTTCCTTAATTATTGGCAGTCTACCTATTTCGGTGTGATCTCAATGTAAGTAAATAGTATGTTCTTTACAGAACGTCTTTCTTACAACTGTCAACTTATTTGGCGGTTATAAGTAATTGTCCAGGTGTTCAGTAGATGCCATTACTTTACGTACGTAGAAAAGCAATCAAACCAAGAAAACCCTATGTTTGCCAGAATGTATACGGCCTGCTTCGTATCACGTGCGATGGGATTGTGAAACCGACGATTCACCCCTAGGTCACACTCTCTCTCGATCTCAAAGGGAAATATAGATACAGACTATCCCACAGAAGAGCTCACTGGTAACACACGATGGGAACTGCGCAAGGGAAATAAGGAGACGATTGTCCCTAGCAATGCAGAAATTGAATAGTATGCCAAATGTGTGGCACAATACTAATAAAGAATTAAAATTGAAGATCCTCAGAACATGCGTATTCCGTGTGGCAGTGTACGGTAGCGATACACGGGCCATCACAGAAAGGAAGAGGATCGAGGCTTTCCAAATGAAATTCTTTAGGAGAATCCTAAAAATATCATGGATAAAGAAATTAACAAATAAAGCATCCTGTGTGGTGGTAGTCTTGTGGTCAAACCATTTTAATTGCTGTCTTTGGATGTAGTCTAATACGGGTGTTGTTCCTACTAGTATCCTGATGTCATCGTTTCTGATCCTGTCTCTCTTTGTTAGACCCAATAGTTTTCGCAGGCATTTCATTTCTGCTGTTACGATTTATCGTTTTTTTATTGACGTTAGTGTCCAGTTTTGACAATGGTCCATAGTATCGGGAGGAAAACCGTATTGTATAAATCTCTTTTGGTGGTTATTGTCACATGCTTGCAATTAACACAATCAACACAAGAGGAAGTTATACACATGGAAAAGTCCGGGTGATAGAAAAAGAAATCAGATCTTTCTATGATCAGATACAGATATAGGAAGTATCAGAAAAATAAAAACATTCACATGAGCAGATGTTAATTCAGATCATTATCCTATAGTGGTAAAATTTAAAATAATGTTACAGGTCACAAAAAATGATATTCCCAAAATGAATCAGTTAGACTGCTTCTGCTCTAAAACAATGTGACTTACAAAAATCATATAGAGTGGAAGTGAAGAACATATATGAAATTCTCCTAATTGAAGGCATAGAACAGAAGAATAGTGCAAATTAACAAGAGAAAATTGATGTAAAGTGGAAATGCATAAAAAACAGCATTAGAAAAGTCAACTGCATCCTACCAATTAAGAAAGAACATGCAAAACAAGTAACGATGACTGAGGACATTCTAGAACTTATGGAACGCCGGAAAAAAGCAAAAAAATCAAATAATTATAACATAATTGATACAAACATTAAATCAATCTGCTGCAGTCTAAATAGAAATAGTTTGAGGACACATGTACAAGTACAGAAGATATGAGCGCAACACACAATACTCGAGAACGTCATGAGGAAATAAAAAAATATATCAGGACGACAAAAGGCTAGAAACGGTGGTGAGATATGTTGTTTGAGAGAACAGAAATAACAAAAAGATGGACGGAATAAGTTGATGCTCTCTTTCATGATAAAAGATGCAGTACACGTGAAGTCAAAGATACAGCAGGACCATCAATTCTTAAATCAGAAGTTGAAAGAGATATTAGAATATTGAAGAAAAGGAAAGCGGCTGGACCAGATGCCGTTAAAATAGAATTGATAGAAGCAATGACAGAATTTGGTGTTGATCGAGTAACAGATCTTTGCAATGACATATATGGAGAAGGAGACATACCACAAGACCTAACAATTACTAACTTCATAATGTCGCATAAGAAGACCAAAGCAGTAGATTGCGAAGATTTTCGAACTACAAGCTTGATGAGCCATGTCACGAAAGTACATCTTAAAATCGTACAGGAAAGAATTAAAGGGAAGATTAACCAAGAGGTCAGTTCAGAGCAGATTGGTTTCAAGCAGAACAGCGGAACAAGAGAAGGGATTTTCCTGTATGAGAATGATTGTAGAAACATACAAGTAGAAGAAAAAGGATGTATATATTTGCTTCATTGATTACACTAAAGCGTTTGAAAACATGAAGCATGAACAGTTGATAAGATGTCTGGATGGTATTAATTCAGACGGTAAGGATATGAAACCTATCACATACTTACATTGAGATCAATCAGTATGTTTGAGGACTAGAGGGGAGTCATCAACTAGTATAATTATTAAAAAGGGGGTTAGACAGGAGTGTGTGCTCTCCCCTTGCTTGTTAAAGTATACACAGAACAGATCCTCAAAGACAGATGAGATGCCTGGATTGAATATAGGAGGAGGTATCATCAATAATATTAGATACGCTGATGATACAATGTTAATAGCAGAGGATCCAGTACATCTGCAGAACTTAATGGATAAGATAACCGGCAAAAGTCAGCAATATGGATTGGAAATTACATTTTAAAAGACTACAGTTAAGGTGTTCATAAAAAAGAAAGAAAGTCCAAAAGCTTTCATCCACATAAATGGAGAAATTCTGGAACAAGAGTCAAGTTATGTATATCTTTGCCAACTCATTTCAGATGACAGCAAATACGAAAGGGAGATCATTAAAAGAATTGCAATGGCCAACAATACATTTAACAGCATGGGAGATAGACTTCTGTCAAAGTAGATATCTCAGACCTTAGAGAGATAGACTTCTGTCAAAGTAGATATCTCAGACCTTAGGGAGATAGACTTCTGTCAAAGTAGATATCTCAGACCTTATGGAGATAGACTTCTGTCAAAGTAGATATCTCAGACCTTAGGGAGATAGACTTCTGTCAAAGTAGATATCTCAGACCTTAGGGAGATATACTTCTGTCAAAGTAGATATCTCAGACCTTAGAGAGATACACTTCTGTCAAAGTAGATATCTCAGACCTTAGAGAGATACACTTCTGTCAAAGTAGATATCTCAGACCTTAGAGAGATATTATGTCAAAGTAGATATCTCAGACCTAAGGGAGATACACTTCTGTCAAAGTAGATATCTCAGACCTTTGAGAGAGACACTTCTGTCAAAGTAGATATCTCAGACCTTTGAGAGATACACTTCTGTCAAAGTAGATATCTCAGACCTTAGAGAGATACACTTCTGTCAAAGTAGATATCTCAGACCTTTGAGAGAGACACTTCTGTCAAAGTAGATATCTCAGACCTTAGAGAGATACACTTCTGTCAAAGTAGATATTAGATCTTTAAAATGAGAATAATTAAATGTATGTGCATTCAGTTCTATTGTATGGAGTAGAAACCTGAACCCTAGCAAACATGGAGAAGGGTATTGAAGCCTCTGAAATGAAGGTATTCAGAAGTTTCTTGGAAAGATAAGAAAACCAATAGTCAGGTTTTGTAACAACTCCAGGTGGAACAGGCACGTCTGAAGGAAATAAAAACCAGAAAAATCAAATATAATCACTTCAAGTGACATGACAGTCTGCTAAAGGTTATTTTGGAGTTCAGAGAAGAGGGCAAGTGAGCAAAAGAGTGACAGAGGTACAGATGGACAGACAACATCAGGATGTGGTCCAGACACAGTTTGATTGCGTGTACCAGCTTGACGCGAGACAGAGATAGACGGAGATACATTGCCGTCAACCTATGTCGCAGAGACGGCACTTGATGATGATGATGATGATGATGCAAAATCTGAGTGTCGAAGAGACCTGGCTCGGAAACTGAGGTTTTCAGCATCATCAAGTGCAACGATGTACTGGGAAACAAATAGTTCTGAAGGGCATTGTTCCAAGAAGACGATCCAGAGGAAAACCAAGGCGTAGATCGACATAAGACATCTAAACATGAACATGGAGCAGGAGGGTAGATTGACTGCTGATCGAGATTCGTATAGAATGGCTGTGATGAAAGTGACGATCTGTCAAGGACATGCCACATGATGATGATGATCATCCCACAGAGTTGATCTAGTCTCGCTAGCAGGTTCATACCAGTCCCAAGGTCAAGGTAGTCGCATAGCAGACAATGCCGTCGGGGATAAAGAGTTAGAAACATGATTGTACAAGTTCTCATATATTTCTGAGATAGGGTGACCAGTTCCCTTCCTCGCTGTCTTGTCTTCCCTGTTATTAAGATACCCATTTAGACATAGGTAGACTGGGCTGTGCGTGACTGGTGATTAAACAAATTTCTTTTCTGCGAGAGACAACATCTAATCTAGAACCAAACAGCCACTAAGAAACCAGCACGGCCAGTGGCAAACTGTGACGAATATTATAATGACAGAAATACAGATATGGTTATATGGCAGTTGTACACGGGACAAGTCGTCCTCGTTTTCTTCTACTCGTTCGTTGGTCCTGATAAGGAAGCTTTGTTACGTTGTGGTGTAGTTGACACATTTTGTTACTGTTGTATCTTTTCTCTTCGATCCGTTTCTCGCAGTAAGACTGCATGGATGCTGGATGTTTCCAGGACCGCCACTGAGACGAAATGTCTTGGACAGCTCTGGTTCCCTGACTGTGACGCAAGTAGTTTGTTTTGAGTTGCTGACTGCTATCAACTGGCTGACTGCTGTGTCTTCGGCCCACATGCGAGCAATAACCAAGAGTCAACGATGCTGCTGTCTAAATTAGTCTGAATCGACAACAAGACAAACTAGTGCTAGTATTGTGCTTTTATTGAAGTCACCCGTGTGTATCTGGTGATTATTATTATAATCGCGTCAATTACTTTTAGCTGGCAAGCTTCGACACATTTTTGCGTTTTTGTAAAAAAAAAAACCAGGCGCCGTGAATATCACGTATTGCTTTCGACAGATTGAGTTGGTTCACATGTTCGCTTGAACACCCAGTGATTGCTTTCACTCAATCGGCTGATATTCATTGCAGGTTCCGATACAATGTACAAGCTGGTTCATCATTTCGGTTTTGCGGCTTTGCTTTTATGTGTGAATATTACACATTTTTTTTAAATGGTATCAATGATCTTTCGAAATTTATTTTCAAAATTATTCTACCACTTAAACATCAACAAAATTATTCTACCACTTAAACATCAACAAAATTATTCTACCACTTAAACATCAACAAAATTATTCTACCACTTAAACATCAACAAAATTATTCTACCACTTAAACATCAACAAAATTATTCTACCACTTAAACATCAACAAAATTTAAAAATCACCAAGTCATGTTTTGGTTGTGTAAATTCTATACCACAATTTCCCGTTTTTTTTTAGAAAGAGTCGCTAATAGTGTAAGGTCCATCAACAAATCAATTAGTTGTACACTAAATGTGTTACTGAATTCTGAGCTAGCTAGTTTCAAAATATCTTACAGAAAGGATTAATTACCAAACAACGAAAAGAACTTCACATACAAACTTGCGATATAATTCGAAAACCGTCCCATTGTCATGTAAGTTGGCAATAGCGTTGCTTAGGACTTCACTCGTGCCTTTGGTATCACTTTACAGGATGTGGTCGAGAGGTAAGACACTCGCCTATCAAAGCGATGGATGGAAACGACGTCAGTTCGAGCCCGACAGGTTTCAAGCGACCCATGGTTTCAACAAAAGGTGGGATCAGGGTGCGTGCATCCTGAGCTATCTCCAGTCGTCTTGAGTTATGTCTTGCCACTGATCCAATGTAACTAGGGACCAGCAAGTGAGGTTAGTGGGCAGCGCAGTTCATTCTCACTGTAATCCAAAAACAGCGCAGTTCCTTCTCACTATAATCCAAACACAGCGCAGTTCCTTCTCATTATAATCCAAACACAGCACAGTTCCTTCTCACTGTAATCCAAACACAGCGCAGTTCCTTCTCACTGTAATTCAAACACAGCGCATTTCCTTCTCACTGTAATTCAAACACAGCGCAGTTCCTTCTCACTGTAATCCAAACACAGCGCAGTTCCTTCTCACTGTAATCCAAACACAGCGCAGTTCCTTCTCACTGTAATCCAAACACAGCGCAGTTCCTTCTCACTGTAATCCAAACACAGCGCAGTTCCTTCTCACTGTAATCCAAACACAGCGCAGTTCCTTCTCACTGTAATCCAAACACAGCGCAGTTCCTTCTCACTGTAATCCAAACACAGCGCAGTTCCCTCTCACTGTAATCCAAACACAGCGCAGTTCCTTCTCACTGTAATCCAAACACAGCGCAGTTCCCTCTCACTGTAATCCAAACACAGCGCAGTTCCCTCTCACTGTAATCCAAACACAGCGCAGTTCCTTCTCACTGTAATCCAAACACAGCGCAGTTCCTTCTCACTGTAATCCAAACACAGCGCAGTTCCCTCTCACTGTAATCCAAACACAGCGCAGTTCTTTCTCACTGTAATCCAAACACAGCGCAGTTCCCTCTCACTGTAATCCAAACACAGCGCAGTTCCCTCTCACTGTAATCCAAACACAGCGCAGTTCGTTCTCACTGTAATCCAAACACAGCGCAGTTCCTTCTCACTGTAATCCAAACACAGCGCAGTTCCTTCTCACTGTAATCCAAACACAGCGCAGTTCCTTCTCACTGTAATCCAAACACAGCGCAGTTCCTTCTCACTGTAATCCAAACACAGCGCAGTTCCCTCTCACTGTAATCCAAACACAGCGCAGTTCCTTCTCACTGTAATCCAAACACAGCGCAGTTCCTTCTCACTGTAATCCAAACACAGCGCAGTTCCTTCTCACTGTAATCCAAACACAGCGCAGTTCCTTCTCACTGTAATCCAAACACAGCGCAGTTCCCTCTCACTGTAATCCAAACACAGCGCAGTTCCTTCTCACTGTAATCCAAACACAGCGCAGTTCCTTCTCACTGTAATCCAAACACAGCGCAGTTCCTTCTCACTGTAAGCCAAACACAGCGCAGTTCCTTCTCACTGTAATCCAAACACAGCGCAGTTCCTTCTCACTGTAATCCAAACACAGCGCAGTTCCCTCTCACTGTAATCCAAACACAGCGCAGTTCCTTCTCACTGTAATCCAAACACAGCGCAGTTCCTTCTCACTGTAATCCAAACACAGCGCAGTTCCCTCTCACTGTAATCCAAACACTTCGCAGTTCCCTCTCACTGTAATCCAAACACAGCGCAGTTCCCTCTCACTGTAATCCAAACACAGCGCAGTTCCCTCTCACTGTAATCCAAACACAGCGCAGTTCCCTCTCACTGTAATCCAAACACAGCGCAAGTTTCATCATCAAAACGAAACCATCTGATGATGTCATCAACGCTTGTGGTGGACAACTAATATCACGTTACAGATGAGTAAAATGCCTTTATAGTAGTGTTCTGGTATCCTTTTCAAAAAGCAGCAAAATTCATCAGTAGATGCATACATCTCAAGTGTATGAGTTAAGTGGGAAGTTATCGTAACCACAGATTGTTCGTTACCGGGTCAGAGATACCGAGTAGAGTGGCACAAGAGTGAACAGTAAAAGTAAAGACAATATAAAACAGAAGAGTTAACAAATATGACCCGATATTGTAGCTGAAGTAAACATGGGAATGCTTTTTATCAAAGAACTGTGGCCTTTGCACTTCTCATCGATAATCCACATCCACAGACAATGAAGATTATCCTTCTTCTTCGTTTCGCTTATACTGTTTTACTTTTCAACGTCAGGTTATGAAGATATCTCTTTAACGAGCCCTACTATGTGTGTCATGCACAGTAGCATTTACCGCCTCAAATATTTCCATAAGCCACCTTTTCCGTGGTCGGCTATTGTCTTGAATCCGTTGTATCTTCTTTTTCTTCTCCTTCATCGTACGCATTCAGACAGTAACCATTATTTTTTCGAAAAAAGCGGCGGTCATCCTGAGGCTGTCGACACTGCCATAGAGCTTGTCTTGTGGTTCCACTGGTGATGGCCACATCTGCTCTCTCTGATCCTCGTATGTCGGGCAGTTCTGCAGTAGATGCTCAGCGGTCATTTTCCCGGTACCACACGGGCATTCGTCGGTACCACCTATCTTCAATTTGTTGAATAGGTGGTACCTCAGTCTATTGTGGCCAGTGCGAAGTCTGAAGACAACGACCTGCTCTCTTCTGTTCAACTGGTAATATGCATCGTTTTTGGTGTAGCCGGTATGTTCAGTTTCCCATTTGATCATGTATCTGGCTTTAATAAGCCGTTTTGATTCTTCGTACGTCATATTAGTATCTGTTTGTGGTAGTCTTGCACCTTCTTTTGCCAATCTGTCTGCCTCCTCGTTGCCTTGGATGTTGCAGTGTGATGGGATCCACTGTACCACTACCCTTTTTGGTGCGGACTGCTGGCATAGTTGACAGAGTACTGCTCTTAAGTCATTAAGTTCAGTGTTTTTCTGGCTTTTTAGCGCTGTAACTACGGCCAGAGCATCTGTAAGCAGGACTGTATAACTTTCGTTTTCTTTATGTGTCACCATTTCTTCCACTGCCGCTCTCAGTGCCTCTGCCTCCGCTCTGAAATTGCTTGTGTACTTACCAGTAGCGAATGATAGTGTTATTTTTCTGTCATTTGGTAGGTTCAGGAGTGCTCGTGCCCCTCCATTCTGTGTAGTGTTTGTTACAGAACCGTCGGTGTATGCATTGGTCCAGTCCATGCTTGGGTAGTTTTTCGATATAAAGCTTAGGGTAGTATCTCTCCTTTCTTTTTCAGTCTGGCAGTTTTTGTTTCCAATACCTGGTATATTTTCTACCACCTCTGGAAATATATCCTGCCTCCAGGTAGGTTTTCGTACAGTAGTGATGGGTTTTGGTGTTGTTAGTGCGTTTATGGGATCTTCGTGCATCTTTGCTTTGGCTATTTCTGCAAAGTTTATCCGCTTTAGTTTCCCATTTCCCAAATTGTTTAGTCTCTGGTGCATTGGATGGTCAGTCAGTCTTCGGAGTTTCTCTGACTGCAGCTGGGCTCTGCAGTCTCTTCTATCGGTCATGGATTGCAGTTTTGTAATCTTTTCAAGTTCTACAATTGGCGTTGACTTCATGCCTCCTGTTATTACTCTCATGGCTTGGTTTTGAAGTTTGCTAACTTTATCGAAGTTCGTCTTTGCTGCTGTTGTCCATGCCGCAATGCCATACTCGAGAACTGGTCTCACTCTTCCAGTGTACAGTTTCTTTAGTATACTTTCGTCTGCTCCCCAGCTTGTGCCAGCAAGTTTCCTCATGATTGCCATTCTTTGTCTGGCTCTCATTCGGTTTCTCTCGATCTGACTTTTCCATGTCATGCGCCGATCAAATGTGACTCCCAGATAGTTTGGGTTGTCGTTTGGCTGCAGGAATTTGCCATTTAGACTTAATTTGAATCCGTTGTATCTAAATAGCATTGCTTGTTGTGTGTGCTGTGTGGTGGTAGTCTTGGTACGTGGTCAAGCCATTTTAATTGCTGTCTTTGGATGTAGTCTAATACGGGTGTTGTTCCTACTAGTATCCTGATGTCATCGTTTCTGATCCTGTCTCTCTTTGTTAGACCCAATAGTTGTCGCAGGCATTTCATTTCTGCTGTTACGATTTATCGTTTTTTAATTGACGCTAGTGTCCAGTTTTGACAATGGTCCATAGTGTCGGGAGGAAAACCGTATTGTATAAATCTCTTTTGGTAGTTATTGTCACATGCTTGCAATTAAGTATTGGTGTTACTTTTCAAATGATCTGATTTGCCGTATTGCATCTTTGTTGGATTTCCGCTCTGATTCTTCCGTCTGTTGTTAACGTGTTCTCTAAGTATGTGAAATCACCCGTTTGATTTGCTACTTTGCTAGGAAGATATTGGTTTGTCTTGCATGGCAAAATATTTTCATGACTAACGTTTTTTTTTCTACGTTGATTTTCATGCTGTATTGTTTACATGTTATAATTAGTTTGTCAATATGGTGTTGCAATTTAATTTTTGAAATTGCGATGACAGCTTGATTGTATATGAAAAGAAATTCGTTTAAGAGTTCACCAGTGCTGTTTCCTTCATTTGGGTTGGCTGTTTTACATGTGGTCTACATATGTCTACAAAGAGAATAACGACGATTATAGAAGCAAACATACACTTGCTTTGATAAAGGTAATTAAAAGCACAGACATTATATATATTTATATATATAAGGTAAGTGCTGCTTTTGGAAGACAACGAGTGAGCGTTTGAGACCAACAAGACATCAGTGATGCCCTCAAGTTCAAGGTTTATTGTGATGTGGTGCTAGCCATTCTTCTATAAGCATGCGAAACATGTAGTCTATAGCATACATGCTATGAAACAAAACCATTTCTACATGAGCTGTCTCCGCAGGCTGCTCAGGATCGGCTGGCAGGATATAGTGTCCAACTTTGTCGTCCTCAACTGAATGAGGCCGTCGAACAATCATCCGCTGCTATAGTCAACCCAGACCAGATGGATTGGGCATGTTGTTCACATATCCCATACGAACCTTCCTAAGCAGCTTGTGTATCATAAGGTCGTGGACAGACAAGAGTTAGTCGGGCAGTATTAGAGGGGAATGTGGGTGAGAAGTGGAAAGATATAAAGACTCTCTAAAAGATTCTTTGAAAAATGTCTTGATTTATGTCGCCTTCTGTGAGCAGTTTGCTCAAAACCGCTCAATCCGATGTCATGCCGTCACACATAGTGCTCTCATAGATGGGAAGAGAATCATTACTGAGCACTAGAAAAAGTGAACTGCGCGATAGAATAGAATGCAAGACTGTCCAATTACTGACGCTATCTACGTGTTCTATACCTGTGCTCTACGTGTGGTAGAGTTGACAGTGCTTGGATCGGATTTTACTCGGTTACCTCTAACTACACATGTCTGACTCTGTCGTCATCTTCATTTGAGATGGATACCTATACTATTAATAATAATACAAATTACCCAGCGTATAAATGAAAAAGTACACCTAATGCCATCTGTCCAAACAATCACAACCAAAATATCGTATTTTTCTGTGACGTTAGCACAGCAAAGACAGTTTTAAAAATACTTTATAATTTATCCGACCTAATTTTTCTTCACGGAAACGATTGAAGCATGGGTGTTATCCTTCGGCGAGAGGGTATAGGGGACCATCATGCGCATGCGTGAATTTTTACCCGCTAACATATTGCGTCAGTCGCTGGCAGTCAGCCTTTCAGTATTGAGTATAGTGAGCACTTGTCGGGTTTTCATTGACCCCGAAATGACGGAAAGAATTGAGCAGTGGTGATATATGTGCCAAAAGCTAGGCGATACCCAAATGAAAACCATTCGGAAGATTTAACAGGCTTTCGATGACGATGCCAGGAGCATCACACAAATTAAGGAGTGGTACAATCGCTTCAAAGATGGCCGCGTGTAGCTGGAGAACGAATCCCTTTCCGGTTGGCTCTCAGCAAGCCATAACGATGAATTAATTGGACAAGTACGGACCTTCGTCTTACAAAACGCTCGTGTCACCATCCGAGAACTTGCGGATGAGGTGGGGATAAGAATTAGTGCGGTACACTCCATCTTGAGGTGGGCGTAAGCATTGGTACGATACACTCCATCTTGAGGTGGGCGTAAGCATTGGTACGATACACTCCATCTTGAGGTGGGCGTAAGCATTGGTACGATACACTCCATCTTGAGGTGGGCGTAAGCATTGGTACGATACACTCCATCTTGAGGTGGGGATAAGAATTAGTGCGGTACACTCCATCTTGAGGTGGAGGGTAAGCATTGGTGCGGTACACTCCACCTTGAGGTGGGGGTAAGCTAAGCATTGGTGCGGTACACTCCACCTTGAGGTGGGGATAAGCATTGGTGCGGTACACTCCATCTTGAGGTGGGGGTAAGCATTGGTACGGTACCATATCGAGGTGGGGGTAAGTATTAGTGCGGTATACTCCATCTTGAGGTGGGGGTAAGCATTAGTCCGGTACCATCTTGAGGTGGGGGTAAGCTAAGCATTGGTACTTCATCGTACGCCTTCTTCTTCTTCATCGTACTCAAGCATTGGTACGATACACTCTTTTATGTTCAGCTGGTAATAGGCATAGTTTTTTGTGTAGCCAGTATGTTCTGTTTCCCATTTGGTGTTTTATGGCAGTCTGACTAACGAGGTATAGAACCACGTGATCCCCGTAGTAGTGAGCGTCATGCAAAAGAGGCGAATATAGCATAACAGCCCGGAGGACCCTGATCTATCTTTATTAGCACGCCCAGGACATGAGGAAAGGTAGTGCAATCCTCTAATTAAAGCCCTTTTCGGGGCGCGCGGAAGAGTGATTATATTTCTCGAACAACAGCTGTGAGAAGCACCGGCTCTAACCACTCTGTCACTAACTAATGCGATCATCGAATAAGTAGATTACGCTAAGTTAGGCTGTAAATCATTAATGCGGATCCTAGTTTTGGATGTTACAGCAATAACACAATGGTTACATAATATCAAGCATGTAACGTAACATCGTGTAATGCGACTAATGGGGTTTTCCAAGAAACTGAAAACATCAGTGCTGAAGTTGCTATAAAAAAACTTTCACTAGAAGAGAACGTGTAGTGGTTAAGCACATATTTTCGCCAGGAGGTATACGTGCCACCCGTATTGTTTCAAATCCTGTAATGATCTGACGCAGAGGATCTTAATATGGGTCGTGAATGGCACATAATGGTGTGAAGGAACTACTCATTTCTCCTAAACTCTTCTCTTCCCAGCAATTGTTATTCTCTCAATGAATCTGTCTTCCATACACCTCCACCAACACATGTGTATATATATGACCTATTACTGAAAGCAGTGGCGCACGGTTCGTTGAGAATATACTATGAATGTTAGCGCAAATGGAGGCCTGGGATTTTCAGGGGCGTGTGTTTTATGTCCTGGTCATGCTGGGGTCATTAGTATGGTAGGTACCTTGTATCTAATACACCCATAGTGGGGGAGGGGGGGGGGGGACATTCGTTATTACAATCAAATGGAGGCCTGGGATTTTCAGGGGTGTGTATGGGTTCTGGTTGTTGCTGGGGTCTCGACTATATTAAATATGTTGGATCTAATGCCCTGGTAATGTTGGGGTCACGGCTATGATAGATATATTGGATGTATTGTCCTGGTCATGTTGGAGTCACGCTATGATAGATATGTTGGATCTACTGTCCTGGCCATGCTGGGGTCACCACTATGTTAGTTGTATCATCCTCGTTTCTAATAGACTCTTAGTGGCAGCATTCGTTATTAAAATGAATCAACAACCAACATGTTGTCGTTGATTGATGACACTCGATGAATTGACGAACCACAAATTGCTGGATTTTTTCATAAAACGTAGATCAAGCAGGTGTGGTCGCATAAAAGAACTGACAGGAGTCTTTACAGCCAGTGAGTATCGCCAACTATCATTATTCATACCGCGTACTATTCGCTGAAAGCGAGAGAGCATATATTGGTATACCAGGCCAGAATTTTTTTTGTTTTTTTCTTTTTTTGCGTTCGCTTCATTTCTCTAACCCTCAAGGCGGTGTGCGTTGCACTGTAGTTTTTATTTTGCGCCTATGGGTCCAGTGTATCATACTTTAGCATACATTTTATGTAAGCATCTGCTTCCTCCTGCATTTTCTACCGGTTTGCTTCGGCCGGTAACGGCCGGTGCTGTGATAGGGATTGAACCCAGCACCTTCTGGTTGTGAGCCGTGTCATTTAACCACTAGTCCATACCGTTCCCACCAGGCCAGTATTATCGATTCCTCATAACAGATTCCATATCTCGTCTTTTGGTGTGACAATGTAATGCAATACTAAAGACATTTTCCCAAGTTTGTAAAAATCCTTCAACTTTCAGTTGATTCATCGCGTTTACCATGTATTCCATGTTCACAGATCTATTCAGACGACTTTCCATACCTTTTATATATACGTCTTTGCTAAGACCATGGCTAATAACTAGTGTGTTTTATATTGTGTTGTTTTTTTTGTTTTGTATATGGGTCAGAAGAAATATCTTGGAAACATAGACGGTCCAGCATGCATTTATTTCGTTGATTGAATCATACATCTTTTTTTCCCCAATTGAAGCGTAGAGCCCTTTTATCTGGTCTATTTACCAGAAATCTTTGTAGCGACGATTTCCCAGCAACGGTACTTGATCAAGCTGGGAGTGATGAGTAAAATCATGGCCAGGTGAAACAGAGTGATCAAGGTGGGAGCGAAGAGTGACATCATGGTCAGGTGAATCAGAGTGATCAAGGTAGGCGCGAAGAGTAACATCATGGTCAGGTGAAACATACTCATTAAGGTGGCAGCCAAGAGTAAAATCAGGGTCAGGTGAAACAGACTGATTAATGTTGGATACGGTTGCCAGACGCATGCACATCCATCAATAATCGTCTTTTACAACATGTTTAAAAGGTTTAAGTGTTTCTTCTTTTTCAACCTGCGTACTCCTAAGATATTATATTGCTTTGTGTATGGTTTATGCATGTTTCTAGGAAGGACGGTAAATGAAAACACAAGGAACTTGTCAGAGAAAGTTTGCTAATAATTGTTTCAATGAAGGACGGTAAATGAAAACACAAGGAACTCATCAGAGAAAGTTTGCTAATAATTGTTTCAAGGAAGGACGGTAAATAAAAACACAAGGAACTCATCAGAGAAAGTTTGCTAATAATTGTTTCAAGGAAGGACGGTAAATGAAAACACAAGGAACTCATCAGAGAAAGTTTGCTAATAATTGTTTCAAGGAAGGACGGTAAATGAAAACACAAGGAACTCATCAGAGACAGTTTGCTAATAATACTGAGAATCTCTGGTTTAACTGTGTTCCCAGCTGCTGCGCCAATGGCATAAGTAAGTTGTCCGATTATAGTACCTCTTCAGGAATTGTTAGCGACGGTAGGTAGCAATTGAGTTGATCTCAAGAGCTCACCACAGATGTTGGTTTCAGAAATGTAGAAAAAGACGGCTAAAGAGGGGTCGTGCATGGGCTTACTACTCTCATCGTGATAAATAATTAAAATTAAAACGGCTATTGTAAATGAAAGGATCGTTCATGTAGCAGGGTCAGCTGCAGTTGGAACACGATCATCATCATGTGGCTTATCCACAGATGTCTAGCAGACACTCACGAGTACTTCATTCCCTGCTTGAAAAAAGTATTCTGTGCTCGCTCTTACATGATCAGATCACCACTATTTCTCTTCTCCCCCATCTTCTACTTTCTTTTGTCACTTCACCATTCCGTTTTTATTAATATCACAACCTAATTTGTTTCATTTCTTCAATCATTTTGTCCTCATTACCCGCCTTCTTCCTCTTGGGACATTCATGTAATTTGTTTTCCTCTTATCCATATCATATTTATTTAACAGTTATTCTCTTTGTCCCATCCTCTGTATCTATTCTTCTTTTCTGTTATCCCTCACTCTGCCTTCCTCCTCCGTATCAATCATCTCCATCTATGTCATCCCTACATTCCTTCAACCCCCCCCCCCCCCCTTGTTTTCTATTTTGTTACATTTGTTACCATCGTTGTTTTGTCCATCTATATTCCTTATCCCTCGATAGCCTGCTTTCTTCTCCTTACTATTTTGTCGTGCATTTATTCCTTCTTTCCTTCTTCATACATCATCTTTTGATATATTTCTCTTTTCATTCTCTTCTTCAATTGTGTATTTTGCCCATCTTTACTTATCCATCTACTTCTCTCTCGCTCTTTCTCTCTCTCTCTTTCTCTCTCGCTATCTATCTATCTATCTATCTATCTATCTATCTATCTATCTATCTATCTATCTATATATATATATGTCTATCTGCCTGTCTGTCTGTCTGTCTGTCTGTCTGTCTGTCTATCTATCTATCTATCTCCTCAATCACCGAATGAAATTTCTAAACAAACGACAAAAGAGTTAAATTCACACAAAAAACAGAATGTATGCGGTTTAACAGATTTATAGATTTAATCAGCTTTTTAAAAAACCTGCAACAAAATCTAGTTTTCTGTAACACCAGTGACATCATCTACCATACACAACATGGAAGTCGCTGAACAGACTCCGAACTGGTACATCACGAGTCGGACCGGGGACACGGGTACAACAAGATGGTCTAGTTCTCCTCGCGTTCTCTTTTTCTTCTGCGTTCATTCTCAATCTCCCGCTACCAAGTCCTGAACAGGGCTTTGCAAGTAGCTGGATGTAGTCCGGAGAACTATTTGCGTTGTGTCGCTAGTTTACAGTTTGACTGCGATATTTGCACCTTTCGGTCCGACACATCCGTCTTCGGCAGGCTCCTCGCGTTAAACGTCTGGTAACACAAGATTCAAATAAGTACAGCAATGTACATTATCTTCATATAAATCATTTGCAGAAGCCGTCCTCAGTTTGTCTAGCGTAAGTTGCTTCATACCTTTCTCAAATGTGGATGTATTGAGAATCGAATGTCTCCTGGTCGTTAAATGTCGTTTGAATTTTATTCATGATAAAAATCAATATCGGTCTTTAGTATCGATAAGAGTTATTTGTTTTACAAGGTGAGGATGCGAGTCTCATGGACAAAATTGTAGTCGCATTTTACAACATGATTCTAAGGTTAAGATAGGCGTATTCTTTCCACCCCTTGATCAACACGAGAAGGCGTAATGTCAGGGTCAGGTGAAACATACTGATCAAGGGCTGAGTGAAGATTAACGTCAGGGTCAGGTTTTAAGTGCTGTTCAATATGAAGGAGCGAAGAGTAATGTCAGGGTCAGGTGGAAACACACTGATCAAGGTGGTAGTAATATCATGGTCAAGTGAAACATACTGATGTAGCGTTGGAGATGAGTTGCTAAAGACGGATCCTTGGAATAACATGTAGGGACCGTGTCACACATGTCAACATACGCAACACATTAGTCTGTCTGACCTTATCAAAACCTCCTATCAGTGGTCAAAACACACAAGCTTGAGAGGTACGGCCATGTAATACGAACGAGTAGATTACCAAACAAGATACTCAAAGGAAAAAGAGGTCGCCGCAAGAGACATTGAACAGATGATGTTCGAAAGTGGACGGACAAAACATTGAAAGATATCGCGGTAATAACGTTGGGCAGACAGAAGTAACGGCAAATCATCCATGAAGCAACACCGAGATGTGATACCCCCACGACCTACTAGGAATACGAAAGACGACACGAGACGAGAATATTGAAATCGCGTGCGTCGATCAAACATTCAAAGCCACTGCACTATATTAATGACTTTCATAATTATCCCCGGCAGCGCCTGGTGTGTGGTAATCTACTTAATAAATCACATGATCTGATCTGCCAATCAAATTCTTAGCAGAAACGTAACAGAAAATAGTAAAGGTATGTATACTTTGGGCACTTTATTTCGGCTGATGGCAAATACGAAATGGAAATCATTAGAAGAATTGCAACGGCTAAAAATAGATTTAACGGCATGAGAGATGCACTTCTGTCAAAGCAGATATCTCAGATCTTAGAGAGATACACTTCTGTCAGAGCAGATATCTCAGATCTTAGAGAGATACACTTTTGTCAGAGCAGATATATCAGATCTTAGAGAGATACACTTCTGTCAGAGCAGATATCTCAGATCTTAGAGAGATACACTTCTGCTGTCAGAGCAGATATCTCAGATCTTAGAGAGATACACTTCTGTCAGAGCAGATATCTCAGATCTTAGAGAGATACACTTCTGTCAGAGCAGATATCTCAGATCTGATAATAATAATTAACTATGTGCATTCAGTTGTATGGTATGGAGTACAAACCTAGACACTGTCAAAGAAATGGACAAGCGCATTGAGGCATTTGAAATGTGGGCAGTCAGAAGACTTGGACTTGGAAGATAGGGTGTACCGTGCGGTACCGGGAAAATGACCGCTGAACATCTGCTGCAGAACTGCCCGACATACGAGGATCAGAGAGAGCAGATGTGGCCATCACCAGTGGAACTGCAAGACAAGCTCTATGGCAGTGGCGACAGCCTCAGGATGACCGCCGCTTTTTTAGAAAAAATAATGGTTACTGTCTGACTGCGTACGCAGAAGAAGAAGAAAGAAGAAGAAGACTTGGACGAGTTTCTTGGTAAGGTAGGAAAACCAATAGTGACGTTCTGGAACAACTCCAGGTGGAACCGATACTTCTGAATGTAATAAAAAGCAGAAAAATAAAAACATAATATATTGGTCATGTCAGAGCCATGACATGTCCTTGAAAATTTGTTTAATGCCTCACCAATCAATGAATAATATAACCAGTCAATGAATAATATAACCAGTCAATGAATAATATAACCAGTCAATGAATAACATAACCAGTAAATGAATAATATAACCAGTAAATGAATAATATAACCAGTCAATGAATAATATAACCAGTCAATGAATAATATAACCAGTCAATGAATAATTTAACCAGTCAATGAATAAAATAACCAGCCAATGAATAATATAGCCAGTCAATGAATAATATAGTCAGTCAATGAATAATATAACCAGTCAATGACTAATTTAGCCAGTCAATGAATAATATAACCAGTCATTATGGTCGGACTACAGTAATGTAATTTATGTTAACAAATTTAAACAAGGTGCTCATTCC
Organism: Ariolimax columbianus; assembly: GCA_036924085.1. NCBI lineage: Eukaryota > Metazoa > Mollusca > Gastropoda > Stylommatophora > Arionidae > Ariolimax > Ariolimax columbianus. The sequence goes on along the minus strand of JAVGWX010000013.1, from coordinate 23,725,453 downwards.
TTTTATTTCTACAAAACAATGCGTACCAAAACAAATTATAGTGTGTTACTTACATCGTATTAGCCTATTTCTTCTTCAGAAAAAAAACACTACTGTCAGAGCTATGGCATTTGTGCCCTTGAAAATGCTTGGTAGTTTTAGCACTGAAGTACCATTTATCGATGGTTTTAGTAGGTTTAAACTGTGGAAGTGGAGATTCATTTAGATTCATCATCATAAGCAACGGATTTCAACTGACTTTTTTTGTGTGTACTAGATGTGCCTTCCCACTGCGATGCCTGCAGATGACAGTGGTACTGTTCTTAGCATGCCTTTCTTTCAGGCCACGAAACAAACAAGTAGTGAAACACAACTACTATTTGACATGTTTTGTTTGCATGGCATGTCTATCATTCAAATTTCAGGGTCATAGTTCACCATGGTCATAATTGATCAGGGTAGGTCGTTACGTGATTGGTTAATTGCTGTTTTTGTCCTGCCCACGTGTATCTATAGTGACATGCTGATAAATTTATTTGGAACTGATATTGCCACGATAACAAACCAGACCTATGTTTACTCTGGCAACAAGCATGAAGAAATCAAAGTGACGGAACCGCCTCAATGACGGGTTGAACAACTGAAATTACTAAGTGCAAAAGTGTAAAAGTAAAGTGGAAATTCAGCAGAATTTTACCGCTGGTTGGAAATGGAGTTTTTGCAGGCTCCATTGTATTAAGGCCGCAGCCTGTGAGAGGTGGGGGTGGTCAGTGCCCTTTCTTGCTGTTTTTACTTTCCCTGACTCATGCGTCAAGTACCCATTTCCAGCTGGGTTGACTGGAGAAGCGGTCCCCGATTAAAATCACTACCCGGATTTTTTAATCTCCGGGCGCGATTCAAACCGAGGCACACTGTTACCACAGAAAATAGAAAATTTCTCGCTATGAACTAAGCTAACACGCCCTCAAGTACAATCAAATGTGGTATTTACTATCGGAGTATTAGAAAGATAAAAGGAAGATCCACATTATCTGTCGTCTGAAAAAAAGTTTAATTACCTTGTAAATTAAAATAATCACGAACGAATTTTCTGTAGGGGTGACCCTACTGTTGAAAAAGTAATCTTTCTGCGCAGCGATTAATCTTTCTGCGGAAGGAGTAATCTTTCACAGAAGTGCTTTAGCTATTGCCATCAATCTTCCTTTTCTGAAATGTTCTCCGTCTTCTTCTCCGTTACCACGACTAATCCGGATGCTGACTAATCCCAGAGGGAAAGAGAGAGACGGAGTGAGAGAGCGTGAGAGCGGACTTATGTGGCCGCTAATCTGTTGACCGGCCTGTTTCCAATTTTCAAATTTAGTTTGGCTTCCCAGTACAGATTATGTATGGATGTAGGTTGATGGCTTGTGTGTCTATCAGCCTTGTCTGTAATTCGCCAGGAACTCTATTAACATTTTAGCCTGGACATTATTTATTTAAAATTCATCAAACACAAAAGGAACAGCTTCTCTCAGTCAGGTTCAGGTGAAACATAATGATCAAACTATGTTAGTCAGGTTCAGGTGAAACATAGTGATCAAACTATGTTAGTCAGGTTCAGGTGAAACATAGTGATCAAACTATGTTAGTCAGGTTCAGGTGAAACATAGCGATCAAACTATGTTAGTCAGGTTCAGGTGAAACGTACTGATCAAGATCCCCATGTTGTAAGACTCATGGAAACATGAAGTGACACAGCAGTCTGGCCAAAGAAGTGTGGATCAATACAATAATCCCCTCAGTGGTGAGCTTATTTAGAAGTCTCGTATTGCGTATTGCACTACAGTCAGAAGGACCCCGCTCCGCCTTCTCAAGTACGTCTCGGGATGTGAAGAGAGCCACTGTAACTCGCCACTAAAGAAAGTCGTCAAGAGTACCAAACTCAAGTACCAGTACCGTTAGCAACAGCAACAACAACAACCAGCCTTATCTCACTCGTTACGTGCAGAAAGGGCGAGAATCACGCATCTTCCGGACTTCCCTTTGTCTCTACTTCTAACCCCAAAAAAACGGAAACTCACAAATCAATAGATGGACAGAGGCACTCAGCGCTGTTTCTGTTTGCTAAATTGAAACGTAAACAAAAACGCCAGCCCGGAGCAAACAATCGGGTTGACAATATCTGAAGCTGTCTGTCCTTCAGGAGTTATTATGCAAGTCAAGGGGAGGTTATAAGATTTCGTACCGGGTTTCATTCCTTGTATAGTCCTTGTCGTTAACCTGGGTGGATCTCGCTGCTTGTTTATTGCTTATATGATATAACTTGAATAGAAATGTGAGGAGAAAAAGGGATGGGATAAAATTGGGAAGACGGTACATTAGGATATACAATAAGAAGGATAACCTCCCTGCTGACCCTAATCTCATAAGGCAGAAGTGCCTCCAACTCAGGACGAATATTATCGAAAGACAGGCCCGATTGGAGAGTGTTTAAAGAATGTTTTATTAGTCCTTCAAGATGAAATATTTAAATTAATTTGTGTGTGTGTGTGTAGTAAGAGCAGGCGCTTCTCCCCTCTGCATGTTCTCACACACTCTCTCAACCCCTTCCAAGCGTGAGGTCCGATTTCGTCAAATCAACAGAAGGGCGACCCTGCTCCACTCCAAGTGATTGCACACCCTCGCCATTTACACGAATCAGGGCCAGTTGAATGCGAAATAGCCTTCGTGGTTTCCGGAAAAACTCTAGAAACAATACCCGGCCCAAATATGATACACGTGATAGAATGGAGAATAGCTGGCTGTCTGTGGAATCTAAAGAGGAATTTTTTTTTTTTTGCTTAGATGTTTGCCTCACTAGTTTCTACTGGCGGAGGCGCGCCATTTTCCACCCCAGACCGTAGTCAATTGGGCGATATCAGGACGCATAAACCAGTGCTTGGATGCATGTGTGCATCTGTATGTACCTATGCTAGGTTTGTGCGCCCTCAGAAGCTAGCCCAACCAAAGTGCAATGGAAGGGCTTTACCACGAGGGCGCGTGTGAAAGTTGCGCAAGGGTGTGACTGTGGGATAGAGTCAAATGAAACAGAGTGAGGTAAGAGGAGAGAGAAGAGATCGCATCACTCCGACTCATCTGAAGAGGAAGAAGACCATGGTACGAGGATATACTTTCCCATTTGACAATTCTTTGCAGTGTAAATAATACTCTGAATAATCGTTACAACACATTTGTAATACAATGATATGTCTATTATAACGAGGCTGACATATAATCTATTCCTTGTTTTAAAAATGTCGACATATAATCTATTCTTGTTACAAGAATATCTACAAATAAACTAAACTAAAGTAAAGTGGAAATTCAGCAGAATTAACCATCATCACCATGTAGCATGTCCTTTGTAGAACGTCGCTCCCATCACAGTCTGTCTGAAAGAAACTTGTTCCCTTGCCAAAACTCCAGCCTCTGCCACTGTCATACCCAGGCATTCCTGGATATCTTGGTGCCATCGTCTTCTTGGTCTACCCCTTCCTATTTTACCTGGCACAATACCTTCCATCACTGTTCTCTCGAGACCGTTGTGTCTCTTGATGTGACCAAAGTATTTGCATTTTCTAGCCAAAATGGAATTGATAAACCAGTTCTCCTCTATGCTCAACTCTTGCTGAATGTCTACATTTGGCTTTTTCGCTGTCCAGGGTATTCTGAGGATCTTTCTGTAACACTTTGACTCGAAGGATTCGATTCTTTGTCTGGATGTTTTTGTAATCGTTCATGGTAATCCTCAGAATTAACCGCTGGTGAGAAATTGTGTTGTTTTTTGAAGACTCTATTGTGCTAAGCCGCAACCTGTGAGAGATGGGGAGTCCAGTGCCCTTCCTTGCTGTTTCTACTTTCCCTAGCTCATACGCCAGGTACCCATTTATAGCTGGGTTGACTGCAGAAGCGGTCCCTGATAAAATCACGACCCTGATTGTTGTAGTCTCCGGACGCCATTCGAACCTTGACACGCTGCTACCACAGAAAATAGCGGATTGCTCGCATTGAACTGAGCTAACGTGCTCCACCTTATAATCTGTTCTTGTTATAAGAATGTCCATATATCATCTATCCTTGTTATAAGAATGTCCATATATCATCTATCCTTGTTATAAGAATGTCCATACATCATGAATCCTTGATATAAGAATGTCGATATATAATCTAACCTTATTGTATGAATATCGGCAAGTCACATGCCTCTGTTTAAATCAAAATAAATTTCCTCTATCCTTGTTTATAGCAAGGTAAATTTACTCCATCCTTGTTTACATAAAAACAAATTTCCTTCATCCATGTTTATATAAACGTAAATTTACTCCTTTTGTGTTTACATCAACGTAAATTTACTCCATTCTTGTTTACATCAACGAAAATTTCCTCCATCCTTGTTTACATCAACGTTAATTTCCTCCATCCTTGTTCACATCAACGTAAATTTCCTCCATCCTTGTTCACATCAACGTAAATCTCCCCATCCTTGTTCACATTAACGTAAATCTCCCCCATCCTTGTTCTCATCAACGTAGATCTCCCCCATCCTTGTTCACATCAACGTAAATTTCCTCCATCCTTGTTCACATCAACGTAAATCTCCTCCATCCTTGTTTACATCAACGTAAAGTTATATTTTCTCCATCACTGTTTACATCAACATAAAGTTATATTTTCTCCATGACTGTTTACATCAACATAAAGTTATATTTTGTACATCACTGTTTACATCAACATAAAGTTATATTCTCTCCATCACTGTTTACATCAACATAAAGTTATATTTCCTCCATCACTGTTTACATCAACGTAAAGTTATATTTTCTCCATCACTATGTGCATCAACGTAACGTTATATTTTCTCTATCACTGTTTTTAAAAAAAAAAATTTTTTTCGTTCTCCCTATTTCTCTATTCCCCAAAGGTGGGTGTGCGTTACACTGCGGTTTTTATTTTGCGCCTGTCGGCCCAGTGCATCCGACTTCAGCATACATTTTTTATGTAAGGGTCTGCTTCCTCCTGCATTTTCTAAGGGTTTGCTTCCCCGGGATAACGGCCGGTGCTGTGATGGGGATCGAACCCAGTACCTTCTGGTTCTGAGCCGTGCCACTTAACCACTAGGCCACGCCGTCCCATATCATCACTGTTTAAAAACACCAGGTTTGGACAGCGTAAACAACTGGAATTTCTGCAGACACAGAAGCCACAAACACAGATTAACAAAATTTTGCCGTGGAAATGTTGAAGCGCACTCAGTGACATACCGTGCAAGAGGTAAGTGTTAGAGCCTTAAACAACGGGCGGGTTTGTCCGTGTTTGAGTTTGTGTGCCTGTGTTTAGGAGAGGACAGTTAGGAGAGGGGACGGACGTTAGCCAGCAAGTTAAGTAATGATCAGTAAACCCACTCTTCAATGTCTGACGCCAGAGGCCGATCCCGTGACCGATTTCGTTGTTACTTGACGTAATAGAATATCCCTTCGAATTCTGTCAATAATGTATGTCAGAATTCTTGGAAGTATCAAGGTTGACATTGAAAAAATCTGTATTCTGCTGTTGCAGTTTTTGTCTGGTATGATAAAATTAAAATTGTTTATTATAAAATAGTCGTAAGAAAAGTATGTTATATAACGCGACATGCATAAGCATAATAGAAGGCATGACTTCGGATCACAGCATTTTATCAAGCATGTCGCAAAAAGTAACTAATACAAAGTAAAAGTGGTTTCCTAGTCCAGGTTGCCGTCGGTGATGAAGAGTTCTAGACTTCTTTGAACAGGCTTCTGTAAAAAGTGGCGTAGCCAGTTTTCTTTCTGTATACATTTTCCTTCCCCGGCAGTAAGTAAGGTACCCATTTACAGCAATGTAGACTGAAGCGTGGCGAGACTGGTGATTTATCCAGGACTTTTATCCTCAGACAAAAGTAAGTTCCATATCCTGTGTAGAAAGTCGCGACTTACAACTGCCAATCTATTTGGCTGTTATAAGTTTCTTGGCAATTGTTGAGTACGTTCAGGAGTGAAAACAACTATGTCTGCCAAACTGAACACGAGTGAGATTCGAACATGGTGCGTTGGAATTGTGAAACGGACGCTTCAGCCCTAGACCACGCAGTCTCATTTATTCCTAGAAACCAGCGCTAATATCACTTTGCCACAACCACATGAGCAGACGGACATGCAACGTTTCAGTTGTTGTTGAATGCACACAATGAGTGGGATTTCTCTTTTGTGCGCCCAAAAAAGGACGTTTAGTGGCGGGTTGTCGTAGCTTTCCTCACACCCCGAGCGTGCTGATGAAGGTGGACCGCGGTCCTCCATGTGGTTGTGCTATGACTGATTTCAACTGCGTGTCACTTACTACTACGGGAATCACGTCGTTCCTTCACCTTGTAACCCTGCTGCCATGAAAACAGCCCGTTACGAGGAAGTCAAGGTGAGGGTCTTGTCCAGTTTGATTTGCCTGAACCTGACGTTAGTCCTTCTTCCCAAAACCTTTCACTACAGTCAGTCAGCGTTTGCAAAAAACGGTAGTGATGTATCGATCGCTTAAAGGGCCAAGAAAAACATGTTCTGATTAGTTGTCTATGTAATCAATCATCATCACAATGTATAATACCTAGTGGCGTCGATAGTATCCACCTTATGTACAGGCTAGATTTTTATTTTACTCTTGGCTAGAAACAATATAGGTCCTACCGAGGTCCCGACCTAGGAGATGTTTCCAAGCGACTTGGTCATTCGTTACTCGTCTAACTATAAGTCATTGCCCCCTGTACTTTCTAACTATTCCACTTCTCAAATATTTCTTTGTTTGTTTTGTATTCCTGTATCGGTACCATTTTGTAACAGATCATAATACAGCAACTAATACAGCAACATAGAAGTGTATGTGTTTGGTTCTGCCATTAAAACGCATAGACCTCGATGATGTTGAGTAATCTACAATATAATCATCCTCTAAAGAAAAAAAGATAAAACAGAAACTTGGATAACAACAGCTCGTTTAAAAAAAATGTCCTTAAACGTACAGTCTTAACCTACCCTCTTCTTTCTCAGGGTATGGGTTCACGTGTTTTTTTGCATGAAGACTAAACGATACACATACTTTGAAGTAGCAGTGTAGTAATACATAGTATAAATAAAAGGTAAAGGCCACCGTCCATCGTAGACGATGGCATAATTAATTTTGCTAGGGATAATTTTAGTAAGAATAACTACGCTACTTTTTATCCTCACTCTCTCGTCTCGAATCGCCCGACCCCAGTGGCAAGTCAAAGACAAGACGACTAGGGGGCGACTACGAGATGCAGGGGACTCCGCATTTGTATAACAGTGAAATTAAAATACAAGCTCTTGTATACTGACAACTCGTACAACGTGGTTTCAGAAAACGAAGTCAAATCCTTTCCCTTTTCCATAAAGGCATGTGATAAAAACTACAATCTCGTATACCAACCAATGCCGTTAGTCTACTGCGCGCCATATCCTATTAGCGAGTATCGTTCGGAACAGCTCATCGCAGAAACGTAAGGATAAACTAAATTACGCACGGCACTTTCAAGAATGATTTTGAATATTCGAATTTTATCAATACATTTTTCAATACAGTCACTGACGCGGCCCGCTGTGGGCTCTGTTATTAGCACCCTCTGTAATCTCCTGCAGTCCTAAAATACGTCCGTAATTTCCCTGTATCGTTTCTCTCCATCTAAAGTAGTGATGTCGGTTATTCTGGCTGAGTTATTTTCTACTTCCGCAGCCGGGTCAGTTTAATGTGATTGTACTATATGAAAGGATAATTTATTTCTGCGGGACATTAGAATTGGGATTGCTCCAATTAGATACCCTGGCTCATTAAGTAATATCACAACGAATCATCTATGTAATCAAACTGAGGTGACGACGATTGAGCAGTAGGTCAATAGTTGCACGTGACGTTAAAGTTGATATTGGATCCAATTACAAAGTGAAGAGTGGGGACGGCGTGGGCTAGTGGTTAAGTGACACGGCTCATAATCATAGAGATGCTGGGTTCGATCCCCATCACAGCACCGGCCGTTACCCCGGGGTAACAAACCCTTAGAAAATGAAGGAGGAAGCAGGCCTTTACATAAAATGCATACTGAAGTCGGATGCACTGGACCGACAGGCGCAAAATAAAAACTACAGTGTAACGCACACCACCTTGGGGATTTAAAAAATTAGCGAACGCAAAAAAAAAAAAAGTGAAGAGTCAAATGAATGTCTAAAACAAGTACACTCATTTCAATACTTTGGCATCCATTTCAGTTGTTATGGAAGATACACTTATAAAATAAATAACAGAATACCTAAGGCAAAGGCAGTTTTCAAGAGTAGGAGGAGAATCTTGTGCAATACGTGCCTATAACTGGATTTAAGGAACAGAGTTATTGGGTTCTGGGTGCTATGTGGAACCAGTACTGACAGCGAGTCATGGACAATCAGCAGGCAAGCACAGGAATCATTAGAGGCAACGGAAATTTCGTTTAACAGAAGAATGATGAGAATTCGATGGACCGCAAAGAAAGCTAATATCGTGGTTCTTGAGGAGGCACAGACACAAAGACAACTTATGGACAAAAATCAAGATAGGGCAGTCATTCTTTTTTCGGATATGTCTTGAGAAGAGGCGGGTTAAAACACACAGTGACAACGGGCAGAATAGCAGGGAAGAGGGAGGCAAAGAGAGAAAATATTGGGGAGCTTGACAGCATGGCATCGGAGGTGATCAACGGCGACCTGATACTCGACACATCTGATGAGAGGAAACTGAGCTCCTCGATCGTCAACGGCAGGGCACTTGTTGATGATGATGATGATTTCAGAAGCAATTTAATTTACATGCTAATGATGTGCAAGCCCCATTCACCAACATCTTTGATGACAATGGTGTGCTGAAACAATTTGGATTACGACATACTCGCTGCTCTTCTACCTAGGTCGGCTATATGTCATCTTTTCTCTTCCTTATCGTCTATAGTTTTACAATAACTAAAGTAAAGGTTTCTCCAATTAGACTTAGACTACTGTCGGGAAATGCAGTTGCTAGAGCCTTCAAGTATCTGGGATCACTGATCAGTGACGACGGCCTGATATCATTGCCAGAATAGCACAGACAACTGCGGCGCTTACGCCTTTGAAACCCATTTGGCAAGGTACGCGGCTTGTCCTCAGCATAAAAGATAGACTAATGCGTTCATTGGTGCGCTCAATATTTGTAAATATATGTGAGACTTGGACCATTACTGTGGATATCAGTGCAGAATACATGCAATGGAAATGAGGTGCTTTAGAAGACTCTTAAATGTTACATACAAGGATCGTGTCATGAACGTAGACATACGACGAAGAGTGAAAAACGCAATCTGTTCACGGCTATCAAAAGGCGAACGATGGTTTGGTATGAGCACGTCGCGAGATCCAGCGGATACTGCATAGTTCCGTACCAGAAAAGAGAGGGAGGGGACGTCCAAGGAAAAGATGGGCAGACAACATTACTCAGTGACTCACCTTCGACCCGGTGAGGCACGACTGGCGGCAGCGAACACAAAGAGATGGCATGGGTTTGTGGGAGTATCTTCAAGTGTGCCCTAACGACCTGATGGGCTACGGGATGAACTGAATTGAACTTAAAACTGAGAAAATATACGCAAAGGCGGAAATTGGGAGAGTCAATATGTCATTGGTACTAAATGTTAGGCTATTATCCGACTGGGGCTCTATTTGTTCTTATCTTTGAGTCTAGCATGGATGCCATCAGGCTTAAAAACCTCCTATTTAGTTCAATATATATATATATATATATATATATATATATATATATATATATATATATATATATATATATATATATATATATATATATATATATACATGAATATTTAGTTTAGATGTACTGTGCTTTGTGTTAATATTGTTTTGCTTTAACAATTATTAAACGATAATGGTATGCTTTCATTCAGGATAGTGTTTGCTGCGTTTTTCTGTGTGAAGTCGTGTCGTGGTGTGGATACATGTTGTAACTCATTAGATAAGTAAACTATTCAGCTAAATCTAAACTCTGCCACATATATTATTTTGGTCCGAGTGACCTGGATATCTTTGGTAGGATAGTACTACGCAACTCTAAACGCCTTACGTACGTTGCCACACAACCTTCTCTAGCCAACTTTAACTCTGGCGGGAAATGTATCTTGTGCTGCACCTGCTCCAGTCTACGCAGCTGAAAAATTGTTCTGTCCAGGAAGGCAATGCAATGAGAGACGAAATTGGTTACTCCACCTCACAAAACCATGAGAACTACTATAATTAACACCTCTAACACATTATCCCAGACGGCAGTGCTTGTTATGGACCAATTTTCTCTATTTTTAAACTTCTTATTATCATCTTAACAAATAAACCGCTGCAAAAACAACGACACGAAGCGGAAATGCATCTATGATGGTCCCGTGCTCCATACAAAGCGACATGTGGAGTAAAAGAAATGGCACTTGAAAGCTTGTCCCCTAGGTCTTCCTGAAAATGGATTTGTTCAACATCACATTTCTGACTCTAAATGGGTGCTGGTCTCGACGGTTTTATGTATCGATAGGCCCTTTCTCGCTTGTCGTGCACCGTTTTGGGAAACCTGAAACGTGATAATATAACCTAACATATCGAGACAAGATAATTCGTCATGACTCTTCTCTGCACTTCCACTCATGAGAAAATGTTTTTGCCTGGTGCCATCAAGACGCGACACAAGAGATTGAAACCATGCAAATGTTTTGTTGGGCGAGGAACATGAATCCAGAAATCGATCACAATATAAGAGTTTATTATTTCCCCTTTCCCATGTGTATAAGAGAAGGGAAGGAGAGGTACGAACGTTAACTTGGACTTAACGTGTCTTTATTATGTTTTAGGATTTATAAAGGTAGGGGTCGGTATCATGCTTATCTCCTGACCATGAAAGGGTTCACGCGTTCAAATCTTCGGTAAGGCAGTGTTTTTTGTCTCTTCTGCAAGGAATAAAAATAGCATAGCCTTGCAACACTTGGTTCCAATTGGATGGACAAGCGACCGTTATTCCTCAGCCCTGTTAATTCTCACGCTGAATCACGATAAAAAGAAAAAACATTAACATGAGAGTATCTTTAGATACTTCTGAGAAATGTGTGTGACGTATATCTCTGGTAATGCACTTCTGACTCCCGAGTAACGAGTACTCACACTAACACTCGGGAAGGAAGACTATCGTCTGGTCAGGCAATATATACTGGTCAGACATGCTAGTCAGAGTCAGGCAAAATATACTGGTCAGACATGTTAGTCAGGGTCAGGCAAAATATGGGGGTCAGACATGTTAATCAGGGTCAGGAAAAATGTACTGGTCAGACATGTTAGTCAGGGTCAGGCAAAATATACTGGTCAGACATGTTAGTCAGGGTCAGACAAAATATACTGGTCAGACATGTTAGTCAGGGTCAGGCAATATATGCTGGTCAGACATGTTAGTCAGGGTCAGGAAAAATATACTGATCAGACATGTTAGTCAGGGTCAGGAAAAATATACTGGTCAGACATGTAGGGTGAGACCAGTGTGTCTGTATCCCAAGTTACCTCCAGTCGTCTCGACCAATAGTTTTGCCACTGATCCAAGGTAACTCGAGATAAGAGTGAGAATGATGACCAGCGCATATTCTTCCTCAGTGTAATCCTCATACAGCGCACGTCACATTATTAAGACAAAACCGGCTGATGTTGTGGCCATCATCGCTTCACGATGGGCAATAACTTTAGTCAGGGCCAGGCAAAACATCAAGGTCAAGACCCTCACCTAGCCTTCCTCGTAGCACCTCCTGGAAACTGGATGTTTTCATGGAAGCCTGGCTAACAAGGTGCGGGTTCGACGTGATCCCCGTAGTAGTGAACGACACGCAGGTGAAGCCAGGCATAGCACAACCGCCTGGAGGAGTGGTCCACCTTTATCAGCACGCTTGGGATGTGAGGAAAGCTACTGCAACCCGCCACTCAACGTCCTTTTCAGGGAGCCCAAAAGAGGAAACCTACTCATTATGGGTATTCGATACAACAACAACAACAACAACAACAACAACAACAACAACGCACCAACATTCGTGAATCATGTATGGCCTTTTGTTTCTATATAGGGTCTTGTTTCAAACACAACACCACTCTGCTATCCAAAAGCTTTTTTGTATATTTGAATGTTGGGATGAAAACTGTAATGAGTTGTAGTGTCTTCTACTTTAGATGATATAACGACATCTCTTATCTTTCCTCGTTTTCTTCCTTTGTGTGATACAATACATTGTCGTACGTTTTTCCATACCTTTTACACGCGTTTAGCTTTCATGTGGTTGTGAGAAATGTGTGTGATGTGTGTTTCTCATGTCAGTTGTGTTCTATTAAGGCCCAGTTAGATATTCAAGCTGCCGAAGATGGATGTGTCGGACCGAAAAGTGCGAATATCGTAGTCAAACTGACAACTAGCGACACAACGCAATCCGTTCTCCGGACTACTTACTGCTACTTACAAAGCCCTGTTAAGGACTTGGTAGTGCTAGATTGAGAACGAACGAACAAAGAAGAAGAAGGAGATAAAAGAAGAAGAAGAAAAAGAAGAAGAAGAATAATAATAATAATAATAATAAGAAGAAGAAGAAGAAGAAAATATTCAAAATTCCTATCCAGTGAAGTGACCACAAAAATTACTTTATTAAATTAGCATAATTCTGATCCAGTAGCAAAACCACGGTTCCGACCTAGTTTCTGACCACATTTCTGACCTAGTTATGTGACCACATTTCTGACCTAGTTAGGTGACCACATTTCTGACCTAGTTAGGTGACCACATTTCTGACCTAGTTAGGTGACCACATTTTTGACCTAGTTAGATGACCACATTTATGACCTAGTTAGATAAACACATTTCTGACCTAGTTAGGTAACTACCTTTCTGACCTAGTTAGATGACCACCTTTCTGACCTAGTTAGGTTGCCAAATTTCTGACCTAGTTAAATTATAACATTTCCGACCTAGTTAGTTGACGACATGTCTGACCTAGTTCGGTGACCACATTTATGACCTAGTTAGGTTACCACATTTCTGGCCTAGTTCAATTATAACATTTCCGACCTAGCTAGTTGACCACATGTCTGACCTAGTTCGGTGACCACATGTATAACCTAGTTAGGTGACCACATTTCTGATCTAGTTAGGGTATCACATTTCTGACCTAATTAGATGACCCCAATTCTGATATAATTAGATGACCACAATGAGCTGCAGTGGTCAGCGACCCATAGTTGACTGCTAGCATCAGGGCCAGTGAACCATAGCTGCCAAGACCCTTCTACACCTCCACGCGGTGATCCTGGATAACAGGCTGCAGTAGGGCAGACTGGATAAGGAGAAGGGATCGAAGAGGGAATGCTAACCCGGTACTCAAAAAATGCTTGCTGAAGTCGGATGTGTTGGACTGAAAGGTGCAAATATAGCAGTCAAGCTGTAAACTACGACACAACGAATTCCGTTCTCTGTACTACATTCTGCTACTTAAGCCCTTTCATGGTTTGGTAGTGGGAGATTCAGAACGAACGAAGAAGAAGAAGAAGATGACCACAATTCTGATCTAATTAGATGACCCCAATTCTGATCTAATTAGATGACCCCAATTCTGAGCTAATTAGATGACCACAATTCTGATCTAATTAGATGACCCCAATTCTGAGCTAATTAGATGACCCCAATTCTGAGCTAATTAGATCACCACAATTCTGATCTAATTAGATGACCCCAATTCTGAGCTAATTAGATGACCCCAATTCTGATCTAATTAGATGACCACAATTCTAAATTAGTTAGATGACCACAATTGTGACCTAGTTAAATAATGACCACAACTCTGATCTAGTTAGATTACGATAACGAAGATCTACACGCTGGTGCTCTATACCAGAGCATCTGAAACATCGTTTAGGAAGCCAGTGGCTAAAACACTTACCACGAAATGTATATTATTCCATTTGTTCACGATACCCCTGTTTATAACGGACACTAAAATTCGACTCAGTATGTATCCACCTAATACATTAACCTGCTCCATTCGTAAACGAGGAGCCGAGGTAGGTCAGTGGTTAGTTTACTGACTTCCCATCTAAGCTACCGAGATTCGGTTCCCAGTTGGTGAGGGATTAGTCCAGATTGCAATACGGCTCCTGGGGTTCACCTAGCATACAAAAAAGTGGATACCATAATAATCTGGTATATTATATTATATTTTATTATATATATCTATATATATATATATATATATATATATATATATATATATATATATATATATATATATAAAGTGGTTTTGCCTTTATAATGTAACGTGCACTGAATATATATATATATATATATATTTAAAGAAGACACTGCGCTGGTCATCAACCTCACTCTCTGGTCCCGAGCTTGGACAGGAGGTAACTAGTGTACCGGTTTACCGTTTTGACTGGTTTACTATTGAATCAGGTGTGATCCAAGCCTGCATTATGTCCCCTCTGCTATTCGGTGTCCCGTCTGGTATGCTAGACTATTCGAACTTCCAAACACAACAGACAGTTCGGCACTAAATGGACAGGTGATAAACCCTATAGAGGACTTGGATTTTACAGATGATCTGGCACTTCTGAATTCTAATATATAAGAAGCACAGGAGAAGAAAGACCAACTCTGTCACATAGAGACGATAGCCCAAATGAATTCACTCGTGAATAACTCACTTTTCTCTGAACACAAGAAGGCGATGAAGAAAACAATTCCATCCGGACATTACTGAGACTGCTTGCGTACATTATTAATCAGATTAGTGTGTAAGCTTCCAGTACTTACAAAAATTCATGCACTTACATATGCAACAATCCTCACAGAATCAGCAGAGGCATAGAAGCAATGGCATTAAATACATTTCAATCCGGAAAAACCTTTGTTCTGACGATCGACTTTTGGCGATCTTACGAAACGTTTGGCGATCGACACCTGCAGGGTTTCAAACGACCCCTGGTCGCAATGGAGGGGAGACAGAGTGTCTGCCTCCTGACTTTCCTCCATTCATCTCGACTTATA
Organism: Ariolimax columbianus; assembly: GCA_036924085.1. NCBI lineage: Eukaryota > Metazoa > Mollusca > Gastropoda > Stylommatophora > Arionidae > Ariolimax > Ariolimax columbianus. Next base: position 23,710,318 of record JAVGWX010000013.1, on the reverse strand, counting down.
TCTTGCCACTGGTCCAAGGTTGCTCAGTACCAGAGACTTAGGGTGATGACCAACGCAGCTCTTTCTGCCTATAATTCAAATTTAGCGCAAGTTACATTTCAAGACAAAAACCACCAGATGATGTCGGCATCATCAATTGCGACGGGCAACTAACTAACTAATCCTTCAACAACACAGGCTTACACGGACCCACGCAACACTTGGACCAAGAATGACAACTTAATGATATCCCCTCGACACTCACCGACAAAAGTGGGCAACTCAACTGATCTATATACCGGTACTTGAAAAGTAGCTCATCCCATACCTTTGTCATCTACGTGGTGTCCGGGTTAAACAGAATAAGATCAGTGTAACCGTTCAATTACAGCATAAAACGCGACTAATGAGCGGTGTGTATTAGTTTAGCAATTTCATCATGTATTAACCATTGCGACTAAACCGATGACTTCAAATGGCCGGATAAAGGCTTCTTGTAAAGGTGACAGCTGTTGTGGTACTTTACCTGCATTGAAAAGGTCAACTTTTTTGTTTTGTTTTTTACGTTCGCCTTATTTTTCTAATCCCAAAGGCGATGTGGGCTGTACAGTGGTTTTTATTTTGCGCCTGTCGGCCCAGTGCATCCGACTTCAGCATTGAGGTAAATTATGATGATGATGACAAGTTTTTCTCATCTTTGGATGACGCCATACAAGCTAATGATTGTTTTTTTTTACTGCCCCTATGCGCTCAAAAAGCTATTAATAGCTAGGTCTCGACTGAAGATCTCACACCGATGAGTGCCCATGTGGAGCAGGAGGCCACAACCATGAACACATTCTACAGGAATGCCCAATCTATAGGGAAATGAGTTACCAGACCTGGCCAGAGCGTGCGGAGCTGAGACAGAAGCTGCGGGGCAGCCGCTCCGACCTGGTAAAGACTACAGACTTCATCATGGCGACTTGCCTGCAGATATAGCATGACCAAAAGAATCTGAACGCAAAGAAGAAAGGAGTTAGGTTTAAAAAAAATATGCTTTTTCAACCATGTTTTGTTTATAAACGGTGATAATATAAACTTGTTTGCGTCCGAGTAATGAATCCCATGTTCGAAGAGCAGCTCTACAACATACACGAATTTGGCTTGGCTTGACTTCGTTCGTTCTCAATCTCCCACTACCAAACACTGAAAGGGCTTAAGTAGCAGAATGTAGTCCAGAGAACAAAATGCGTTGTGTCGTAGTTTACAGTTTGACTGCGATATTTGCACCTTTCGGTCCAACACATTCGACTTCAGCAAGCCTTTTTTTAGTACCGGGTTAGCATTCCCTCTTCGATCCCTTCTCCTTAGCCAGTCTGCCCTGCTGCAGCCTATTATCCAGGATCACCGCGTGGAGGTGTAGAAGGGTCTTGGCAGCTCAAGTTCGCTGGCTCTGACGCTAGCAGTCAACTATGGGTATCTGACCGCTGCAGCTCATGCGCTGCTCAGCGTCTTGATCCCATAGACGAATTTTATCAAGATCGTTTGACTGAAAAGTGTTTTTGTTTTCTATTACTTTACTAGTTTTACAACTTTTTTACTCGTGTCATTCACATTCATAATTGTTTACATTTGATCAACGTGGTAAAGTGCCATCTCCATATCGAATTTTAGCTGCAATGGATCACCAACGTCTTCTGTTTCTTGTTTTGAAGGTGCACACTATGGAGATTGTATTTGTCCATCTTGTGAGGTTATCCTACCCCTTGTAATATTGTGTATCTATTGCACGCTTCCCTCCCCCTTCATTTTTCGCCTTCTTCTGTTGTCGTCATACTTTCTACCGGGTTGTAGCCCAGTGTCGTCTCACTTTCTACCGGGTTGTAGCCCAGTGTCGTTTCACTTTCTACCAAGTTGTAGCCCAGTGTCGTCTCACTTTCTACCAAGTTGTAGCCCAGTGTCGTCTCACTTTCTACCAAGTTGTAGCCCAGTGTCGTCTCACTTTCTATCAAGTTGTAGCCCAGTGTCGTCTCACTTTCTACCAAGTTGTAGCCCAGTGTCGTCTCACTTTCTACCAAGGTGTAGCCCAGTGTCGTCCTACTTTACATCGGGTTGTAGCCCAGTTTTGTCCTACTTTCTACCGGGTTGTAGCCCAGTTTCGTCCTACTTTCTACCGGGTTGTAGCCCAGTGTCGACCTACTTCCTACCGGGTTGTAGCCCAGTGTCGACCTACTTTCTACCGGGTTGTAGCCCAGTTTCGTCCTAATTTCTACCGGGTTGTAGCCCAGTGTCGACCTACTTTCTACCGGGTTGTAGCCCAGTGTCGACCTACTTTCTACCGGGTTGTAGCCCAGTGTCGACCTACTTTCTACCGGGTTATAACCCAGTGTCGTCCTTCTTTATACTCGGTTGTAGCACAGTGTCGGCCCACTTTCTACCGGGTTGTAGCCCAGTGTCCGCCCACTTTCTACCGGGTTGTAGGCCAGTGCTCTCATATTTACACAAATAATTAACTCATTCGTGCCTAGGCTCGATCAGTCATCTTTATACACGCATTCATTATCTCATATTTATACAACGTATTCATACATTCATCTTTATACACGCATTATTTATCTCATATGTATACAATGTATTCATACATTCATCTTTATACACGCATTCATTCTATCATATTTACCCATCTAGTCATTGATTCGTGTTTACACACTCATCCATTCACTCACATTCACACTCATTCATTTCCTTATATCTACACATTCATCCATTCACTCACATTCACACTCATTCATTTCCTTATATCTACACATTCATCCATTCACTCACATTCACACTCATTCATTTCCTTATATCTACACATTCATCCATTCACTCACATTCACACTCATTCATTTCCTTATATCTACACATTCATTCATTAACGCATATGTTCAGCCATTATCTCACTCATATTTACACTATAACATTTACTCATATTTACACACTCATCATTCATTCATGTTTACACATTAATTATTAAGTTTACCCATACATTTACAAATATTTCTATTCATTTATTCAGCAATGCGTCCGCTAATCCCTTTAGCCATTTAACCAAACAGTATTCATCAATTTGTCCATTGAGTTATCAATTTACCTACTTATTCACTCATCGAATAAACAATTCATTCATTGATCAGCCTACTCATAATTTGCTTCCTTCCAATTCGTTTAACTTTTTCTTTCATCTCCCATTAGCCGCTCCTCTCTGATCATTGACCTTGAATCTCAGATAACCACGTCAACACTGCCATCAGTCATCGTTGCTTTCCTATCACTCACCTCAGAAACTCTGAGTTACTAGGCTCACGGGCCCATCACCTTGGGCCTACAATAAGCACATTCGCGTGATCATGAGCGACAGATAGTATGAGTCAGATGAAATTAGATTGAGTTGTCTTGGGCAGCACACCCGTGCTGAAATGGGATCCATGGAAAATTCACGCGAGAGGATTTGGCAAATGATGGCAGCTATTTTTGTATTCTAGTGTGTTGCCCTGCATGAGTGCGTGTCGATGATCGAAATGTGCATAATTTAGGAACGGCAATGTTGTGAAACAAACAAAGAACGAGGCGAACATAAGAGGCCATCTCTTAAAGTGTGGTGGATATTTTTTGTCACGCAGATATATTAAAAGCCGTGGGGAACTGAGATGCTAGTCCAGTCAGGCACTGACCAGGACGTCGCGTCAGGGTCAGGGACAATACATTGACTAAGAACACAATTTCTCTTCCATGTAGTGTTCCATGTAAACAGGCTGTTTTCAAGGCAATCTGGCTGATGAGACGTAGATCGATGTGATTCCCGTAGTAGTGAAGGCCACGCAGATGAAGCCAAGCATAGCACAACCGCCTGGAGGACCGAGGTCCACCTTGATCCGCATGCTCGGGATGTGAGGAAAACTACTACAACCGGCCACTTAACGTCCTTTTCGGGGCGTACAAAAGAGTAAACTTACTCATTGTGGACATTAAACAACAACATTAATATTAAGAGCCATAAGTAAAAATAACAAGACTTGAAAGACATACAGTAATGATTATTCCCTAGGGAGAGTATAGAGAAAAAGTCAAAGAGAGAAAAGTTAATGCAATGAAGGAATAATTGCAAGGCAGATATTAATAAAGGCCGTCTCTTAACAAGTGGTGGATGTGTCAACTATATCGCAGCTTCCATTTATTTATTTAGTTTGGCAAAAGGCACACAGAATAAAAAGGAAAAGTCGAAATAGCAGGATCTAAAAGACATATAAGTATGACTAATCACTAGGGTGAGAGATAAGCAAGTACGAACGAATGAGTGAAATAAGAAAGAACAAGGCATCCATTAAATGATCACTAAAATAGCAGTGAAACTATAACAAGGAAATCAGAAATAGAAATCACAAGTAAAATTAAAGACATACAGTTATGACTTCGTGCATGAATTAGACAGAGAGCGAAGTAGACATGAAATAAGAGAGGGAAACAACACAGAACAGTACACATGTTATTGGCGGACTCTAAACAAAGTGTTGAATCTAGCAATGAGGTACACATTAGAATAATTGTAGAAGAAGCAAGAATAGGTTTTGTGGAAGGGAGATAATGAGACAGAAGGGAAAAAAAATTAAGGGGAAACGACAAAAAACGAGGCCGATATCAAGGCTATAAATCTGTCAGTGTGCGGGTAATCTGTCAGAAATGAAACAAATATGAAAAGACGCTTGTAGAAATAAATTAACCCCGTAGCTCCGGTGGCGGCTTCTAAATCTTTCCCTGACTTCGTCAGGTATCCATTTACAGTTGGGTCGATTGGAAGAGCGGTTATACCATACAATAACCCACTTCATGCGAGGTCTCTTAGTTGTGTCAATTGGAAGAGCGGTTATACCATACAATAACCCACTTCATGCCGGGTCTGTCAAACTGAGCACGACGTGATTCAAACCTGCTACGTTGGAATTGTAAACAAAGATCACATCATGAATAGAAACGGAGGTATCAACAAGTAAGGAAATATGAACTGATTAAAAAAATATGAATTGAAAAGAAAAGATGAACTGATCAGAAAATATGAACTGATGCAAATATATGAACAAATAACAAAATATTAACAAATACATAAATATCACCTGAAAAGAAATATGAACAAACAAGAAGATGTGACCCTATTATAAGAGGTAGCTTAGATCACAGACGAAGTAACGAACAGAAAGGACCACCAGCAGAAATAAAGCTATTTCGGCATAGTTAAGAAAACGTTCTGAAAAGAAAATCGTCTGAATAAATAACAACTAAGCTACATTGCTATGACTTTTCTATCACGCAGGCTTACTCCATAAAGAAGACAAATCAGATTGGATAAAATCAACGAAAACTCGAGTCCGTAAACCCAGAATGTAAGCGTCTTTGGCAGAGACTGTGTGGACACTAATACTGTACCTAACCGCCACGATGTCTCGACAACTTGACAACTGGGCAACAAATCAAACAGAATTCACCCACGACTCCTTCTGGTCGCTTAGCTTTAGCACTCCAATGGCCTGTCTCTTCTAACCAGCTCGGCCTACAAAAACGGTGTGCGGAAAAAAATTTTTTTTTTTGAACGGAGTCACTCCCGACAGCCATTTTTTACTGCTGAATACGCCCTCCATATATACACGATATTTTGCCGGTTAAAGTATCGTGTGTTCGATTACAAATGGCTTTTGAACAGTTTTAATTTTGTATACGCCGTTTGGAGCAAGCCGACTTTTGCGAAAGGGGAAGTAGGTTGTTGAGAAAGATTTTTATCGCGTAGATCTGTTTATTTTGTTTGTTTAAATGAAAGAACTACGTTTGAATTGAAACTAACAGTTCTGGCGATATTGTAAACACAGTATCGATACGTTGTTGTGGTTTCCATGGTTTTCTATCGGAGCGACTAGGCCTAGTGGTCGAGTCCAAATTTTTCCCGAGATTTTAATAAATTTTCAACTTCATCTTTTTAAATCTCAAAAACTAACAAACATACAACAAAAACAATAACACCCACATGTTCGTTATGCTATTGTGTATCTACACGCCAGAAAATCATATTTATTGACAAACAAACATAAAAGTTACAAATTTTGAAAGACGACTACCACAGCGACTAATTAAGAAAATTAATTAGGTCAAATTTTTTCCATACATTATGTAGCGTGCTAAAGGTTAACATGAAATGTTTTCATTTGAGATATACCTTTTTCCATGCTGTAAGTCTGTGTATCTGCGAACATAAAATATTGATGCCGCTCACAAACTGTTATACGCAGCAGATATACATTTCAATTAATAATTCTTCCACATTTATATTATTAATTTATTATTTCTTTGTAACAACAGAGATGAAATGCCTGCGCGGAATGGTTGGAGTAACGAGAATGAAAAGAATCAGAAACGAAGATATTAGGAGACAAGTGGGTACGCACACCTGTGATAGACATAGATATCAAGCCAAATGGTTCGGCCACGTGGCACGACAAACACCAGATAGTATCCATAAGAAAGCAATGCAATACGAATACAATCGATACAAAGTCAAGGACCGACCACGTAAAAGATGGATAGCAGAAATAACAGAAGCAGTAAAGCTCACTACGTACGAAGCATATACTAGGGCCCTGTCAACAAATCTCTTCATAACCTGACGCTGAAAGGCAGACACGGGAGATAAAAGCGAAAAGAAAAATAAAGAAAACATTGTTTCATCGTTGTACAATAGCCATGCGGATGGACGTGCTCACACCAGGGGAACTAAACAAACAAATTTCTTTGTCGAATGTTAAGGACAGTTTGCTTTCGAATAGAAGAACCCACATGTGATGTGCAATGACTACAATAATATTAAACACACAATCCCAGATGTATGAGTAACAGCGAATTGGAGCGACAAACTTTCTAAACAACTGAAAGGAAGAAATGACTGGTGTAGATATAAATAGATCATGATATGCCAACATCAATAGAAACACCTCTTTCTTTCTTTTCGCTCTTTGTTCTGCTTGTACCGTTCAGCGTCAGATTATGAAACTGTTTTTTAACCGGGTTCTAGTGTGTGCTTTCTACAAGGGGAGCGTCATTGCTTCTGTTATTTATGCTATCCATCTTTTGTTGGTCGGTCATTGGCTCCATTGTATTGTAATAGCTTTGCTCTCTGTGAGATACTATCTGGTGTCTGAATATTACGTGGCCGAACCATTTGGTTTGTTGTCTCTTGATGAGGATTAGCACTGGTGCTGTGCCTTTATGTCTCCTAATATCTTCGTTTCTGATTCTTTCCATTCTGTTGTTAAGATGTTTCTTTTACCTTTGTTTGCTAATCTTCAATTCTGTCATTGATAGCACAATGTGGGTAGGAATATTGTGGTGTATAGCGTTCTTTTTGTATCCATTATTAAGTGATTACATTCGTAACATTGTAAAATATCGGGGACATTTGACCAATGATTTGACTTGCTTTATTCCATATGTTTGGATTTCGGTGTTAGCACTACGAGTATATTAACTCTAGTTCACCAATTCATATGCACATCAAGGGCTACACTATAGTGCAAATATAGTAAATAGATACAAACATTAGCAAACATAGCAAATATATGCAAACATTAGCAAATATCAAACAGCAATAACCACACTTGCATCATTTATCAGAAGTTAGAAGAATAACTGCCTAGCCATGATGGTAGTTAGCAAAATTCTTTATTAACGAAGTCCTTGAAGATATAAATATATATATATATATATATATATATATATATATATATATATATATATATATAGAGAGAGAGAGAGAGAAAGAGAAGAGAGTGGGAGAGAGAGGGAGAGAGAGAGAAAGGGAGAGAGAGAATGAGAGGGAGAGGAAGAGAGAGAGAGGGAGAGGAAGAGAGAGGGAGAGAGAGAGAGGGAGAGAGAGGGCGAGAGGGAGAGCGAGCGGGAGAGAGAGAGAGAGATAGGGACATCAGTAGACCAACGGGAGGAGGAAGAAGCTATTTCAAATAATGGTTAGATACTTGTAAGTGTATTTGTGTAATTTATGCTACTGTTATGCAGTTCCTTGACTGTTTTGTATATTTGTGAATGTAACTTTTTATGTGGATGTTTGTGCCAATCTTTTGTCTTGAGCATTTTGCATTTCAAAAAACAAAAATTAATTCAAAAGTTTATTTTAAATGTTTTAAAAACAATCATGCACTGGCAAGAACACTACACTGCAAAATAACTCAACCACTGCTAGGGCTGTTCTTAGTCGGTTGTCACACATATAACCAAATGTACCTGGCCTGTTATTCAAATATGTGAGCCTTGCCAACAGGAGTCAGGTATACCTAGCTAACAACACGAAAATGTAAAAACAACAGTGCTACTGCTTCGCTCTTACCATATTCTATGTGACTAGGCCATCAACCAACCCTCTCCAAGCAGAACGGTATATTATCTCCAAATTCCTTCCAGCTGGTTCGCGTTTTTTCTTGTTCTGTTTCTATGCCTCTTTACCACGTGTTATTTTCCTCTTTTTCTCTTGGAGTTCCATAACATCGCTTGCTTTGTAACCCTTTCTTGGGGCTTTGGCAGAGTCTCCCAAATTCAACACCAGCTTCTTTCTAAGATCTCCCGTTCCATCTGTCCTTGTCCTGTTCCCTCTCATAAAATGTCGTTTGTCGAACCACTGCAGATAGAAAATCTTTCTCAAAGATATGTTGTGCGTAAAGACATGTCATCTTTTAATGAAAATACATCTGCAGCAACACATGAATATTTTGCGATATGTTTCCGTCACTAAGGTAACCATATGCTCCTCGTTTAACTAAGTAGAACGAATACATATGGTGAAATATAACATTGTTAGTATATATATTAGCTTTTTAGAATGATGAAAAACGGAACTGTATATACGGACTACTCTTTGCAGATAACCAAATGCTAATATACGTGGATGAACTCTGATTAAACGAAAACTGTGATAATTAGCAAAGTACGCTTTTTGAAATTTACCTACAGATAAAAAAAAAACACGATCGAATTCAGAAACATGCCAAGAGCTTTTATATCTTGGCAATATAATAACGGATAATTGAAGATGCGAAATGGAAATCAGTTAAGATTAGAGATATCCAAATCTGTTTTCAACAAGACGAGTAGATGTATTGACATTCAAGCAAGGCAGTCACACATTAAAAGTGACAGCGATCAGGTGCTATGTATACTTGATATTACTACATGGAGTAGAAACATGGACAATGAATTAATGATTGGAGACGAGAATTGATGCTTTTGTATGTAGATATAAAGAATACGGCATATCTCACGGAAAGAAAAGAAAAGAAATAAAGAAGTCGTGGAGTAATTGAAGGTTTGAAGAGAGTTGATGAACTAAATCCGATAATCAAGATATTTTGTTCACATATCACCTGGCTGAAAACAATACCGGAAGGGAAGATGGAAGGTAGTTCCTGCCAGAAGTAAACAATGCTGTAGGTAGGTGGATAACATACATAGCTGAACATGGAAATCTTGTCGGATTGTATCATCAAGGCAAGAGACAGAGGACTTTGCGGATCCATTACTGCAGACCTTAGCTATTGTGGTGGTAATTCAACTGAACTGAAATTAAGACAGTCTGCAAAATCATTTCAATATAGTTCCGAAAGTTAGAAATGACTAAGACCAGCAGACAGTTAAACCTACATGGTGATGAACAGGGAACGGGGGCTGTGTAGCTAAGTGACCAGTAACCCGGATCACAACCAAGCCATGCATCTGTTCTGTTCCGGCTAGGTACTTCCCATCTTTTATTGTAATTAGATTCTCCCTTCTGTCTCAACATGATTTTCCACAAATATTGATACACCTGTCTCAGTACAGCAATACCTGCAGCATGGAAGTCATTTATCTCATCGCTGTCTCAGTACAGCAACACCTGCAGCGTGGAGGTCTGATCTCATCGCTGTCTCAGTGCAGTAACACCTGCAGCGTGGAGGTCTGATCTCATCGCTGTCTCAGTACAGCAACACCTGCAGCATGGAGGTCTGATCTCATCGCTGTCTCAGTACAGCAACACCTGCAGCATGGAGGTCTGATCTCAACGATGTCCCAGTACAGCAACACCTGCAGCATGGAGGTCTGATCTCAACGATGTCCCAGTACAGCGACACCTGCAGCATGGAGGTCTGATCTCATCGCTGTCTCAGTGCAGTAACACCTGCAGCATGGAAGTCTTTCATCTCATCGCTGTCTCAGTACAGTAACACCTGCAGCATGGAGGTCTGATCTCATCGCTGTCTCAGTACAGTAACACCTGCAGCGTGGAGGTCTGATCTCATCGCTGTCTCAGTGCAGTAATACCTGCAGCATGGAAGTCTTTCATCTCATCGCTGTATCAGTACAGTAACACCTGCAGCATAGAAGTCTTTCATCTGCAGTCAGAACCACAATTGAACTTCTACGTCATTCATGACACGTCTCCCCGCAAGGTGTGAACATGCATTATGCATTATGCTAAACCATGTGAGCACTGTATCGCAGTTGCTACTTTACCTATGGTTACTCGCTTGTTAGCTCAAATTACACCAGCACACTAGCCGCACAGATGCGTCTGTTGCAAAATTATTCGGACGCCCAGATACGGACTTCTTTGACAATGTTCGAGCGTCCTTATAAAAATGTATCGACCCAGCTATGCACATCTGTCGTTCACCGTAAATAGGAAACATTTGCTTATCCTTTCTTAAAAGTCCTTTTGAGCTAAAAAAATTCGCATAACAGTATGCTGGTCTTTGATTGGACACTCTGGGAGCACGTACATGCTACACAAAGCGTCTGTTACCTACATTAACCACAAAGCTGACTGCTGTAGCCAGCTAATGACAACATTAGAAACTACCAACAACATTTTACAGTTATCGCATACTAGCTCATGTGGAAATGGTTCAGTTTAATCTTGGTAAGAGGTAAAAGAACGGGTTTAATTCAATATTTTGGGAGGGAGCTAATGTGAGTTTATTTCAATTTTTATACAATAAGATTATGTGAATTTAGTTCTATCTTACACACAAATAAAAGATAATATGAATTTATAGTTCAATTTTGCAAAAGGAAGATAATGCAAGTACTGTTAAATCTTGTGAAAACGAGATAATGTGAGTTGATATAAGGAGATAAGGCGTATTTATATCCAATATTACTAAATGGAGGTAACGCGCGTTTAGTTCAATCTTTATAAACGTAGACAAGGCGAGTTTACTTTTATTTCTAAAGGGACACCGGGTGAATTTAGTTCCAACTTGCTAAAATGCGATAATGGTAATCGTGTTCAATATTGCTAAAAAGGGATAACGCCAGCTTAGTTCGAAATTATTGAAAGGCGATAATGCCAGTTTTGTTCAATCCTGCACCTTTGTGTATTATAAAATGTATATTTCAGTGAGAGAACTTCTTCTGGACGTGCAGTATCATATAAAGCGCTAGGACAAAATCACACACAATCACTCTCATTCCACAAATACCAAGTTCATAACTTTTTTAGATGAACATTACACACTCTTACACAACTCTAAGACGTCCTCTTGGGGTGAGGTCCTTCCATTGCACTTCGGTTGAGTTGACCTCTGCGGTTGTCTTAACTAAACAGACACACACATGCATCCAAGCACTGGTTAATGAGTCCTAATATCGCCCACAAAACTACGGTCCGGGGTGGAAAAGGACGTATTTTCGCCAGTAAAAAACAGATGCAAACCTTTAACGAAACCAAAAAAAAAATTACACATAACATTTGGGAATCATACTTCAATGAGCAAGAACATTCTGTCTGTTTTGAACTTCAGGAAACATCTTTTATCACTGAAACCCTAGCATAGGTACATACAGACGCACACATGCATCCAATCACTTGTTAATACGTCCTTATATTGTCTAAAGAACTACTGTCCAGTAGAATAAAAAGAGACAAACCTTTAACGAAAAAAGATAAATCAATTTCAGTAACGAGACTGACATGTATGTATTTCTGTAGTAGCAGATAATCTGTCATGTCTGTGTTAACTCATTCGTACCATATCACAAGTGGATCTTGTAGTTCTTGTGGATATCTCGTAGTCAAATTAACCCAGATCGATTTTATGATTGGCAAGGTCAGAACACGAATCTCTTGCAATATGCTAATGCGCTACACATTAGCTAGATATATGATCGGTAGCACGCGCTTTTATTTGTAAAGATCAAGAAAAAGAAGCACATGATCTGATACTACAAATCAAAAGCAGATTTAGATGAAAGACAAAGATGTGTTAAGGTTAAGAACGAAAGATTAAAAATATAATGAATAATTCCATTATTGCTAACATTTTTGAAGAATATGGAGAATGCGTAAAAACATTCCGACGGTTTCATTGACATCTTCAAGTGCAGCAAAGACGTACAAACTGAAAGTGAGATTATGTTGCCGTTTGTGTAGTTTAAGTTGGCAACAAAAATAGGAAGCAAATATAAAACAAAATAAATATAAGTTGCCATTTGAGAGGGCAACAAGGAGAGTTGACGTACATTGATAGAGTATCATACATGAATTGGTGAACGATTACAACAAGCAACCATTTACAATGAATGTGCTTACAGCAACAACAAGATATTGTTGGGTTGGAACGATAGAAAAAGAAGAAGATGGCGTAGACGACGATAATTAACGATGTAGTTTACCATAAATAAAGATCAATGTAGTGGTATAGTAGTCGCTTTTCAGGGCAAAGGTACGGAGCTCAATTTCCACAACCGTCACGCTCTAGTAACCGCAGCTGTACATGGGTACATGGCATACCACTAGGAAAGTAAAAGACAGCGAGGAAAGGAGCTGGGTACTCTAACTCAAACAAGCTGTGGTCTACTATACTGAAGTCTTCAACAACTGTATTTCCTGATTTTTACTTTACTTTAAAGAAATGGAGGAATAATGATTGCCAAAAAACGTGAGCGAGTGTATATTGATCGAATGGCCGACAGAGATAATCTTCATTTTCTTTTCTTTTCGCTTATCCTGGCTTGCCTTTCAGCGTCAGGTTATGATAAGCTAGTGTGTGATAATATTTATATTAGTAAACCGAAGTCAAAAGTAATATCTTAGTAGGGTCAAACATACTGATCAAGATCTCACCTCATTTCCTCGTAAAGTTCAACGAAAAAGTATTCATTTCAGCAATCCGTCAACGAGGTGGGGGATGGAAACTGTATTTCATCTTGCTTACTGAGAATTCTGAAATTGCACTACAGCCTGGAAAACTCATGTAGACTTGCTCGTGTACGTTTCTGGATGTAAGAAGATCCACTGTAACAGGCACCAACAACAACAAAATACGCTGGCAAGAGTTAAATGAACTCAGTACGAATGGCTTCCAGCAACATACTAATAATAACCTGGTAGTTGAATGTCAATTATTTAATTTAACCATTATTACACAGAAGGCTAAAGTAATCTCTCCTACAGCTTATCTGCATCATCCAGTGTCCGGCAGGGAGATGTCATAGCCCAGACATTGTTTCTGGCGCGCCATGGACTGGATCCTCGGTCAGCTCGAGATGCACATCTCTGGAGTCACATTTGAACAGTTACTCGTGACCGACTTCGACTACATAGTCAAACCAGGTTCCCATCTTCAGGCACTGATAAAACTACTGGAACACCTAGAAGACCTTGCATCTAGATTAGGCCCCACATCTGATGGACAAAAACCAAGATACGAAACCTTGACTTCAACCAAACAATGACAGGAACTATCGTCGATTGCAAGCATGCTGTTGTTGTTGTTGTTGTTGTTGTTATTGTTGAATGCCCACATAGAGTAGTATTACTCTTTTGTGCACTCTGACAAGGACGTTAAGTGGCGGATTGTCGTAGCTTTCCTCACATCAGGAGCGTGCTAATGAAGGTAGGCCGAGGTTCACCAGGCGGTTGTGCGATGTTTGGCTTCATATGTGTGTCTCTCACGGCTACGGGGGTCATGTCGGTCCTTTACCTTGTTAGTTAGTCTACATTAAAAACAGCCCGTTTCCAGGGAGGGCTACGAGGATGCCGTGGTGAGGGTCTAGGCCAGTATATTTTGTCTGACCCTGACTAACATGACTGACCAGTATGTTTTACCTGACCCTGACTAACATGATTGATCAGTATATTTTGCGTGACCCTGACTAACATGTCTGACCAGTACGTTTTACCTGAACAGATGTTAGTCTTCCTCCCAATCACAACCATGTCAACTCCATTGATGATTTCATTTACCTGGGCAGCGAACAAAATTTCGATGCACGAAGCCATCAGGATATCTTTCAAAACGCTGACTTGACTGCCGTCTCTATGAATGATGTGCATCAATTCTGCAACCAGCAGAAACTTTCACTGAAATCCAACATACAAATATACATAACCTGTGTCGTCCCTATCCTCTTGTACGGTTCCAAAACCTAGACTTTTCTGTTGGGTGATCTGAAGCACATTGATGTGGAAGACATGTGCAGCCAGAGTGGCGTACTTGCGATTCCCTGGTATGACCGATTCTCAACCGACGAAATCAACCGACGGATATGCCTCGAAAACACATTCACTAGGCTAAACCGTCGCCGTCTTTTATTTATTTGTTTGGACATGTGACCCTCCTTGCCGAGGATGTATCTCTCCATCCGCTCTTAAAATAGGCCACGGACATCAAGGAAGGGAATCGACTATCTACATCTCCGTACCACATTTTCAAGTAAAATCATAAAGGCACGATCCTCTTTGGACGCAGACTGATTGGTGCGTGCTCATGGTCGGTTTTCGCGACGGCCCTTTTTATTTAATCCGACTTCCTACCTACCTAACGGAAACATAAAAAGCGTAAATGATTTACATTGACAGACACAAACGACCAGTGAACAAATTCAGAAATACGCAACAGACATTTCCAATTGAAAAGTAATAGAGTGCACATAGCTTATCAACAATACAAAAGAGACGGTGAAAATGAGGAAGATATACGGGCAACAACAAATGAATAATGAAAAGGTAACATAAGTGGATTCCCCTGGGGATCTCAAAGTACCTTACTGAGGAGGGAAGAAAATGCCCACTGCACAACCATGCATATAAAAAAAGGGACAAAAAAGAGTTGCACATGGTGATAGAAATCTAACTAGTATATGAGCATACACAGTGCGTTGACACACGATTTCTGAAAGGAGTCATCAATAGTAATGTCACTACAGTTCTTCGGGTGCGAAAGGACAAAATAACAAAACTTAATTCAAGAAAGGAACACCCATTGATATTAACATTGAAAGAATGAAGAAAGCAAAATAACGAATGGTCTTTCCTTGCTGTTTCATTTCCCGTCATGATAGAGGAGTTACAGGTCACGATGCAGACATCATTAGGATCAAGATACAGACATAATTAGGGTCAAGATGCAGACATAATTTGGGTCAAGATGCAGACACCATAAGTAAAGCACTTAATATCGTATAAGTGATATGCAAATGATCATGGATGTTATATAACGAGTAGATAATACGATGTAATATGCAAAACTCTGCCGTTATTAAACTCCGTGCAAGAAGAAAATCGATAGAGACCCACGTAGGTTAGATTTTTAGGAACGTAAGCACGAGCGACAATTCACAAAGGATAATCATAATTATATACGTCATTATATACTTCAGTAAGAGCATGGGCCACTAACACATTATGCTGCCTTGCAGGAAGTCTGTCCTTTCTTAGATGCTGTGTATGTGGCACTTTGATTTGCATGTTCAGGTTGCAGGCTACATGTACTAAACAAAGCTATCCTCACGGTGTTAATCCTTATTGTTTTGGTCCACCAGGAGGATTTAGAGGGCCGACATATGAAGGTTCCATGCCCCTGTAGTCGGCACACTATACAGGCTGTTTCTATTGTTACCTTAGATACAAAAGGACTTATACCTCACCGTGTCCCTGTAGTGAAAGACCAAAATCCAAACCGTTCGTCCAGCCGCTTCACACACTATGTTAATCACTCAATCAAAACCTTCAAAATCCTTGCGGAACATAGGTCCTCAACAAATACTCGTTTAGTCTTCCTGCTGTGCGTCATTATTTCGAGCTCGCTCCACGTCGTTGTTAAGTTCGTCTCGACTTCCCTTCTCAATGAGTGTTTAGGTCTGCTCATACTTCTTTTGCCCTGAGGATTCCAGAACAGTGACTGCTGTGTAATACTGTCAGCTGGTTTACACAATGTGTGTCCTATCCATCGCCAACGTCTTCTCTTTACATCTAGTCATGCTGGCATCAGTCCGATTCTTTCCCACAGTTCTTCTTCTTCTTCTTCTTCTTCGTACGCAGTCAGACAGAAACCATTATTTTTTCGAAAAAAGCGGCGGTCATCCTGAGGCTGTCGCCACTGCCATAGAGCTTGTCTTGCAGTTCCACTGGTGATGGCCACATCTGCTCTCTCTGATCCTCGTATGTCGGGCAGTTCTGCAGCAGATGTTCAGCGGTCATTTTGCCAGTACCGCACGGGCATTCGTCGGTACCACCTATCTTCAATTTGTTGAATAGGTGGTACCTCAGTCTATTGTGGCCAGTGCGAAGTCTGAAGACAACGACCTGCTCTTTTCGGTTTAACTGGTAATAGGCATCGTTTTTGGTGTAACCAGTATGTTCGGTTTCCCATTTGGTCATGTATCTGGCTTTGATAAGCCGTTTTGACTCTTCGTACGTCATACTAGTATCTGTTTGTGGTAGTCTTGCACCTTCTTTTGTCAGTCTGTCTCCTCCTCGTTGCCTTGGATGTTGCAGTGCGATGGGACCCACTGTACCACTACCCTTTTTGGTGCGGACTGCTGGCACAGTTTGCAGAGTGCTGCTCTTAAGTCATTAAGCTCAGTGTTTTTCTGGCTTTTTAGCGCTGTGACTACGGCGAGAGCATCTGTAAGCAGGACTATATGGCTTTCATTTTCATTGTGTGTCACCATTTCTTCCACTGCCGCCCTCAGTGCCTCCGCCTCCGCTCTGAAATTGCTTGTGTACTCACCAGTAGCGAATGACAGTGTTATTTGTTTGCCATTTGGTAGGTTCAGGAATGCTCCTGCCCCTCCGTTCTGTGTAGCGTTTGTTACAGAACCGTCGGTGTATGCATGGGTCCAGTCCATGCTTGGGTAGCTTTTCGATATGAAGCTTAGGGTAGTATCTCTCCTTTCTCTTTCAGTCTGGCAGTTTTTGTTTCCAATACCTGGTATATTTTCTACCACCTCTGGAAATATATCCTGCCTCCAGGTAGGTTTTCGTACAGTAGTGATGGGTTTTGGTGTTGTTAGTGCGTTTATGGGATCTTCGTGCATCTTTGCTGGCATCAGTCCGGTTCTTTCCCACAGTTCTGTATTAGTGGCTTTATCTTAGGAGGCAGCGTGGCCTAGGGATTAAGCGTCCGTTTCACGATCCCAACGCTTTGGGTTTGAATCACGCTCGTGTCCAGTTTGGCAGGTATGGGTTTTTTTTCGCTCCTACACGAACGAAAAGTAATGGCAACCTACCGTACTGCCCACTTGCCAAGAAACTTATAACAGCCAAATAGGTTGGAGGTTGTAAGAAGCGACGTTCTACAAAGGGCATGCTACTTACTTGTATCATATCATTGTATTCCCTTATTTCGCCGCAAGCATCCATTGATGAAAAAGTGAACCTTTCCAGTTGTACCTTTTTTTGTTACCTACATCACAAAGCCTTTCAATAAGACGGACTTTACATTAAGTGGAAGATCTGTATTTTTGTGGTGGACTTAATTTTCACAAATTCCGCAAACCAATAAAAGCTCCTCCCGCTTTTTGTATTTTTAATTTGATATCTCTATCAGTACCTCCAACTTTGTCTTTATTGCTACCAAGATATGTTAATGTAATAATTACAACCTTTCTTATTCGTCTTTTACTACATGCATAGTAGTAAGCAGTGGACCTATTCTTGTACCCCCTGTTAAAGGGAGAGTTGCACTTCAGAGATCAACGTGAGCAATGAATGCTCTGTCTAGAGATTGTCTGTTTAATCAGAGTTGGCGACTAAGGTTCAGACAAGGTGATTGGCACTCAAGGATCAAACCTCGTACTTATTGTAGCGATGCACATTCGTCACCAGGGGGTCTGGGACTCAATTCAATCAATTAATTAATCAATCAACAGAACCTTTCAGTACGTAGTGGAGCACAGGTCTTCAACAAATACATGCCAAATTCTCCTGTCCTGAGCCGTCCGCTCTGTCTTGAGTGGTTTTGTTATTCACCGATTGACTTCTCAACATTTCTTGAAACGTTTGTGGGTTTAACTTTCAACACTAGGAGGTAGTCGGCCTCATATTGAACCTCACTTAGTCGCCTTTTACCACACGCTTGGCAGGTTTATAGTGTTACTATTCTCTGCTCGCCGTTCGGACTGAAAACATAGTTATTATTACTTCAGCTTTATTATTCTGTTTTTTTATACACATTTTTCAAATACTTTAAATATACTTTTATTTTTGATCGTTGTGACCTATTTATTTATTATATATATATTTATTGACAGTATATTTTACAAAGAGATTTGTAACATTTTAATCAGTCTTTGATTTTTTTATGTTTCCTATGAGGGGCGCCGAAAGTTATGTCTCCTATTTTACTATGATATCCAACAACTTCAGAAGTGAATTTTGGCAGTATGTCAGTAAAGTTCAAACCTTCTAGCCCATATACATACAATGTTAGGTTCCGTTCGAGATGTGGGAGCGGAGAAACGGTCTGATATAATGGCGTCTGTCACGGAAGTTAGTAATAAGCAGAGGTGCACCATTGAATGTCTCCACGCAGAAAAAGCTGAACCAATTAACATTAATCGACGCTTGTTGAAAGGGAGAAAGAACCATCTAGTCATACAGAAGACCATGCCGATATGGGATGAAGATATGAGATCTTATGACTTCATTATACAAATGCTCAGTCATCTATTTTGGCTGAGCTCCTAGGGGTGATGATGAGGAAGCATCCAGTAGCGAGTTTTCACACAATAACACATAAGCGGTTACCAGCTCCACCAAAAACAAAGTGGAAAGAATCGCCACCAATCGCACAGACTAGGGTAGCACTATTGCAAAAGGTGTTCTGAGACATGAGGTCTTAGTCTTAGCCTTAGTCGATCTGTACTTCTATATGGGCGGATGCCTTTGTGCATGTCCCAGATCTGGCGTGAGCTGGGTGTAGCTTGGAGGAGGATGTCCTGGCTAGGCTAGAGCAGCTTATTACTCAACTGGGACAAGTGCCGCAGGTTAATCGATGTGTGATTCTATTTTAAAATAGACTTAAACACTAGAGAAGTATACCCGCAGTTTGTTAGGCGCCATATGTGCTGCGCTTAACAAACCACCAAACCATGGCCGGTGTTATGCCATATCACACAGTTAGTCACTTTTTTCGACATTCTCTCTCTGTGGGACAGTGGTGCTAATCTTGTTCTTGTCATACACAAAGACGCCGGCTATCCAGAGACGATCACTCCGCAAATAAGCTCATAGCAACCCTTCTTCTACCTAGATGGAAAGGGTTTCCTATTTCTGTGTACTAAATGCAAAAGACAACGAAAGGCTCAGATTGACTTATTTACCCATTTTCTAACTCATGCAAACAGTGAATGTACACAAAAGTTGTCCCCTTCGGTTACGATGGAAGAACAGCACACGCTAAATGTCACAACGAAAGGTCTGGAAGCTGGAAATCTCACAGCCGCATCTTGCCCAGGCATAGTAAGCTGCAGGAAGGATACCACCCACAATCTTACTACTAATAGCCAAATGAAAGTTCGAAAGGCAAACTAAGGATGACACGAGAATGCAGAAGAATTGTACACCTCTCGGTTACCTGGCATCATACACTGATTTGCCTCAGTTAATACTAGGATTCCAGTTCCAGAGCTCAGTTTATTTAAAGATTAGTTCCCTTTCTCGTTAGGGAAGCATCCATAACTATTATTTAGGTAATTACTTTTGTGCGTGGGCGACCGGTTTGAATACTGGTCTCCTGAGCAAGGGACGTGGACTCAAATCCTCAGTAAAACACAGGTTTTTTTTTTCACAGTTGGTTATTTTCCACTATTGCCGTTGCAAGACGTGGGGAGCTTAAGTCGTCTTTTCTGCGCCAAGTGCGTTGCGTCCGTATTTGTGAGCCCGTATAGTTGCATAATCCCTCTAATGTCACCTATCCACCTGCCTCACTACCGTCCTCTTGCCCTGTAGCCAGATCTACCAGCGTTGTAAGCCATCAGTGGACGTTGATGAGGCGTATTCTCATGCGATGACCGAACTGGCGTATTTTCTGCCTGAAAAGGTACTCTGAATAAGGTCTAAGGCGGACTATACTACGAATGTCTTCGTTTCGCATTCTGTGTGTTCTGATAACACCGTTGATCATCGTCAAACACTTCATCTCACACGTATAAATTCTGCTTAGGCGTGCCTTTGACAAGGGGCCACGTTTGGCACTGGTAGAACAGAGTTGACATAAATATACTGTTCATCAGCTGTTGCTTTGGATTTGTTGTCAAACTAATGCTCGGGTGCCTAAGACCAGCAGATTCTTTCTGGCCCCTTGGCTCGGTTTCACTATGGAGTCTATTTGTGTGGCGAAAACATGATGTCCAACACTTGAACTACCGGAGTGATATAAAAACCTTGTCCCCATGATTCAGCAAAGTAGTACACATATAGGAAGTAATCGCTCTAAAAAATGTGTTTTACAGGTGGACGTACTGCTCCGTAAGGCGTAAAACGCAAATCAGCGCACTCTGTTATAATAAACAAGGCGAAATAACTTGTTAAACCCATTTTGTGCAATATGTTGCAACTGAACGACCAAGGAGCCTTTATTTCTCTTATATATAAATCCACTCTGAGAATCCCAGGAATTGGAATAAACACCATATGAATATGTGTTTTAAAATATCATTGTGCAACTGTTGTCTAGACCGTGTCAGGAAAGTGGGTAAAACGACGTCTTTGCTGTGAGTGACGAACGATCTAATCGCCCCCGTCACTCAGACGCTCTGGAAGCCATAACACATCTCGCCTATGCGTCACTCTACACGTCCTCTGTGCCTCTTTGATCCGAGTTTTTGTTGTGGCTTAGTGACAGATGATTGGATTGTTCAATGACGTCTGACACTGGCTCACGGTAAAGGCAAAAATCACCATTCACCGGCTGCATCTGACAGTCCAATTAAAAAACTCTATAACTCTGGTATCAACTGATACCCACAATATCTCGGTGGTTACAGCTGATCCTGATAGACCCGTATTGCTGTCTACGCCAACAGATGGTGCATTGACAATGACATCTAATCTATAGCCTGTCTTGAATATGTTACATTGTGTGTGTATATATATAGTTTGGCAGACATTGGTTTTTTTTTCTCTCGGACTAATGCTCCTCCACGTACGGAAAGTAATGGCAACCTACCGTAATGCACACTTGCCAAAAAACTTATAACAGCCAAATAGGTGGCGGTTGTAAGAAGCTACGTCCTGTAAAAGGACATGCGACCTACTATATATACATTTAAGACACAGTGCTACAGAAAAGTCCTGAAAATCCCGTGGACAAGGAAATACAAAGAAATGCATCCTGCAAGACCTGAATGTGGAGAAGAATTGGCTTATTATTTGATGTAATGGTCCGAAAACT
The DNA here is from genome assembly GCA_036924085.1 of Ariolimax columbianus. NCBI lineage: Eukaryota > Metazoa > Mollusca > Gastropoda > Stylommatophora > Arionidae > Ariolimax > Ariolimax columbianus. The sequence goes on along the minus strand of JAVGWX010000013.1, from coordinate 23,688,614 downwards.
GAGGTTTCTTTGTACACGTTAACGACACAACTGTCTGGAAAGAGTGGTTATGGAGGGCGTGGTCACTGGAAAGCGAGGCAGGGGCCGACCGAGAGGACAATGGACTCAGGACATCAAGGAGATGCTGGATTTGAGGGCGATGCAGGCAGGAAGACTGGCCAAAGACAAGAGTTTCCCACAGACAGACTTTCATGACAGCAACGTTCTGCAATGGACATGCTACGTGAAAATAATGATTATATATATATATATATGAAAGACATACTCTCTGACTCTTCATCTGTCTCTTTTTTCTCTCTCTTTCTCCTCTTTCTTTCTCTCTGCCTAAATGCTAATAACATAATGGTATTTTCACAAATACAGTATAATGGCATCTCCCGAAAATGTAATTTAAGCTACAATAAATATGTCTGCTACCTTGAAGGAAGTCTGGAAAAAGCCAAAGGAGAAGTAAGCTGAATAAAAAATACTTACCGAAATCGGGAATCCCGGGTGCAAGTCTTGCAGTTCAAATGTAGATTATAACACAACGTATCTTAGTCTCGAACAAACAAAAACTAATGAACAGACGATAGAGAAAAAATATTTGAACATATCTAACTCTGTTGGTTTAATTTGATAAGCAAAGTGACAGGATGCCTCTCAACAACCCATATGGGGTATCAAAGGTATGGCGACAAGTGTACAGGTGTGGAGTCCTTATCATAGAGGGGACATAAACATGCTAGAAAGAATACAAAAAAGAGCGACAAAGATGATAGTGGGATTCCAGAATTACAGTTATGAGGAACGACTCAGAAAAACCGGCCTACAGTGTCTCGAAGAGAGAAGAATTCGTGGTGACTTAATACAGGTTTATAAGATGATCAGAGGAATCGATAAATTAGACTTTAACAAGTTTTTTTTAAAATACAGCCACCTACAATAACACGAGGGCATAGCTACAAGCTGACTAAAGAAAGGTCCAGGTTAGATATTAGGAAATATTTTTTTAGTCAGAGAGTGGTGACTGCTTGGAAAGTATTGCCAGGGGAGGTAGTGGAGGAAGGGACAGTTAACGCATTTAAGAATAAACTGGATGCGCATAGCTTTTAGAGCAAGGTTATGTAAATGTAACTGGTTGTATACAAACTCTGCGGGGTCTTCTAAACCAGTATAAGAACGTTAAGTTAAGTTAAGTTAAGAGAACAGCATCAATCAGCAGGATAGTCGAGTTATGGAAAGACTCGCACAGTTGGCTGTATTTGATAACTGATTGCGAATCCATTGTACACATCGATGTTGGCATATCTCATAGAGGGGAGGGTTGCTAATGTTGTTGTTTTATTGTTGTTGTTGTTGTTGTTGTTTAATGCTTACTATGAGTATTTTTCCTCTTTCGTTCGCACTGAAAAGCGCGTTAAGCGGCGAGTTGAAGTAGCTTTCCTCACATCCCGAGCGTGCTGATGAAGGTGGACCGGGATTCTCTAGGCTGTTGTGCTATGCTTGATTTAATATGCGTGCCACTAACTACTACTGTGATCTCAACGATCCCCACCTCGTTAGCCAGGCTGCCATGAAACATTTTGTTTCCAGTGAGAACTACGTGGAAGTGATGTCAGTATACATCACCTGACCCTAACATTGTCAGATCAGTATGTTTTGCGTGACCAGACGTTAGTCTTCTCTCCCTAGAGGAGCTGTTCAGAAACACCCACATGTAAGACCTCAAACAGTGCCAGCTAAACGGTAACTAGCATCGCCAAATACAGACTGAAGTTATTGCTGGGTAAGCCAAGCGACAACAAGATGGACACCCCAGAAACGCACCTTTCCTAGGCCTAGCAAGTAGTAGGAAAGAAACCATCCATAAAGTTAATACTAATAGCCGAGTCAGAGAGGCAAAGTGGGAAAGCACAGGTCTTATATAGTTCTGTTCATGCTTGCAATCGAGTGTACAGAAACGCAGATAATTAACCAGTTGTGTCTAAGCTTAATGAAGGCTGCTTTCTTGTGGTCTCCATGCCGGCCACTGCTAGGTAGGAATTGCGTTATCTTTACAGTCTTAGGTCAAAAGCGGTATTGCCAACTTCCAATAGTTCTTGTAAATGCCTAGCGTGCACAGGAGACCTCTGCGTTTACCGTCCGTCTATGGTCAGACTAAACTTGGATCGCACCTCTGTTGATGCCAAGGAGCGCTTAAAACCTGATAGATTTCAACCACCCACCGTTTCGCGCTATCATCCCTTTCTAGAGCCGAACGACTTACGTACAGGCTGTAACGACATTCGCACACCCACCCCCCCCCCACCCCCACACCCTCCCTCCTTACCCCTCACGAGGAATAGATCAATGCATAACTGAATGTATGTATGGATGAATAAATGAGTATCGAAATTAATGAACTGATGCATGACCGGATTAATTAATTAATACATAAATGAATGTATGAATGAATGAATAAACGACATAAACAGTTAAATGAATTGATAAACGCAAGAATGAATGAATATATCAGATACACGATGTAAGAATATTATCTTGGAAACAGCAATTTCAAATATGTGAATCTATTCGACATGAAGACACTATATTGCACAGTTTGACGGAAAACTGAAGCCCGCGAAATACCAAATGACAGTCGTTTTGTCTTCCCATTTATAGGACTTTCAACATAATCACGTTACTTTCATCAAATGGCAGTTCCAATTTAATATTTGGAGACGTACACCTCAATAAACATCATGAATCGTCTAAATCAGGAGATGTCAATTAGTGGGCCACAGAGCCATACACGGCCAGCCACGCTAATTATTTCCTAATGAGTAACAACGATTGGCAGATTGTCTCTTGATTGTACTTGATATTCTTATATCCCAAGGTATACTGAAGAAGGTGGCTCTGCCCTTTCCCCTCTAGAATGTAGTATAATGTTAGGCAGGTTTCTTATAGGTACGTCAGTATAAGGATTACAGTGGTGACCCTCACCCCGTTGAACAGGCTGCTGTAAGACATAAGGTTTCCAGGTGCACGACAAGGATGTGATGTGGCATGCTGTCAGTATGTTGCACTTGGCCTTGACACGACAAATCAACAAGTGTAGACTGTTTATATAGGCTAAGTAAATGTACGTACGGATGATTTGTTGTGGTTCGACTTTTCGGACATTGGAATGTTCTATGTGCGGTCTTTGGGTCACCATCGTTAACATTGTTTCTGTGAGTTTTTTTGGACAGTTAACATTTTTTGTGTGCGTTCTTTGGACAATATCCACTGTTTGTGCGATCATTGGACAATTAACATTGCATGTGTGTGTGTGATCTTTTGACAAATAAATCGGTCTTAGTCTCTGACCTTGTCTGTGTTCGTTGTTTAGGCCATCTGTATTGTTTGTGCGAGCTGTAGGTTATTGGTAAAACCGTTGTTTTTGTGTCTTTGTTATTGTCTGTGTGCGGGTTTGTTTTGTTGTGTTTTTGTGGGCTTTTTTGGAAGGGACGGCGGGGAGATTGTCATTGACTTATACAGCTTGCACTTAGGTTATTGACACCGTCGTAATGTTGTTTTTTGAGTAATCTACATTGTCTTTATCACTAACATAATAGTCACGATAACCTTCCAAGTATGTTGCAAAAGGCGAGAAAAAGAGTTGTACATGGAGATAGTAAAATCATCTTCATTACAATGTTCGAAACTTGTTGCAGAAGGCAATACAGAATGTGGTACGTTGGGATACACGTGTAGATTGCAAATGGTCGAGACCGAGCAGTCCCTTAACTAAGATAGACACACGATCTAACTGCTCTGCACTTCAGACACTACCGGGTCAAGTCTAGCTGGGTTAGCTTTCCATGCAAAACACTTTTGGAAAGTTAATTTCATAAAACAACTGCGACAAATGATTCAGACTTCGAAGTACAAGAAACAAGGACCCCCAGAGATGTGTAAGCAAGGGGCATAACGGTCTTTTTCAACTCATCCAGGCGACCAGCAATCGCAAATGGGTCGCAAGCCAAAGAAGTGGCCTTGTATACATAATTGTCACCGGAGCAAATGTGCGTTCCGTGTCCTTGGTTTTCCGACCCTACACTCATCAATCATAACTGAAAACGAAAAGGTCAGAGCAGATGGGGGAATAATTATGTCAGTGTTTGCTGTCCATAATATTTGTAGTAGATGTTTGATTTTGTCTCTACATGTGTGCACATGCGATGAGACAAATATACGCACGTACACAAACACAGACAAATGCACAAACACACACACGTGCACTAACATACATGTGAACAAATACACATAAACCGGTACAAACATATACATGCAAGAACAAACACACATACAGGGGCAAACACACATACTTGCAGAAACACATGGGGGGACAAACACACATACAGGCAGAAACACACAGGCGGACAAACACACATACAGACACAAATACATAGGGGGACAAACATACATACAGGCAGAAACACACAGGGGATAAACACACATACAGGCACAAACACACAGGCGGACAAACACACATACATGCACAATCACAAAGGGGGAAAACACACATACATGCACAATCACAAAGGGGACAAACACGTATACAGGCAGAAACACACAGGGGGACAAACACACAAACAGGCAGAAACACACAGGGAGACAAACACACATACAGGCAGAAACACACAGGGAGACAAACACACGTACAGGCAGAAACACACAGGGGGACAAACCCACATACAAGCAGAAACACACAGGGGGACAAACCCACATACAAGCAGAAACACACAGGAGGACAATCACACATACAGTGACAAACACACATACGGAGACACACACCTCGGAAGCAAACACAAACATGGCCATACACACATCCACACATTGGAACAAATTCACACATTGACAAAAACACACAGGCTGACACAAACATAAAGGCTGACAAAAACATACAGGCTGACAAAAACACGCAGTTAATTGACAAAGTCTCTCACAAAAACACAGTTAATTGACAAAGAATCTCACAAAAATACACAGTTAATTGACAAAGTCTCTCAACTTCTACCTTGTTATGTAGAAGTATTGAATTCTTCTCGTGATTTAAACTTTGTCTCGATTGTCCCGCCGAGTTCTTTGTGCTTGAAAAGGACAAGAATAGCACTACTGCCTAACAGAGGGCGCGTTGTAAGAGCCAACTGTGTGACATGGCTTAACATAGGCCATGGTTCGGTGGTTTGCTAAGAGCAGCATAGATGGCGCCTAACAGGATGTGGGTCTACTCTGTTCTAGTGTGTTAGGCTATTAAGATGGACTATCACATCGGATAACCACCTTCCCAGGCACTAGTCCCCACGCAGAGGAATATTAAGCTGCTCGAGTCTTAGCCCACTAATCAGGAAATCCGTAATCCTGGCTACGTCAAGCTCACGAGAAAGTTAGGAACTGCAAATGTGCATCCAGCCCTGTAGAAGTACATGTCGAATAAGACTTAAACTTTGTACAAGATGAAGCATCCATCCCCACGTACAACCCTCCTCAGGTCAAGCCTGGTTAATTGCAGCAGTACTATTGTTTGCTCCTATTTCTAGCCCCTGTAGCGAGGGGAGAAAACCCGACAACAAACACAAACATCATACAAACACAAACACACATAAACGTGCACAAATATCATACAAACACAAACACACATTAAGGAACATACAAATCCAAATATGCGTTTTTACGCACACAATAATAAAAGGAAGCAAAATAAGAGAAAAGAGCAAATGAGATAACAGAACAAGAGATGGGTGAAGAGAAAGAAGAAATGCATGAGTGGGGGAAGAAAGATATACGTACATATAAAACATTAGTTAGACCTAGATTGGAGTACGGTGTACAGGTGTGTCCTTATCGTATAGGGGATATAAACATGCTGAAAAGGATGCAATGAAGAGTGATAAAACTAATAATTGGATTCCAGAATTATAGTTATGAAGAAAGACAGAGAAACCGGCCAACAGTGTAAAGAAAAGAGAAGAAAAGAAGTGATTTAATACAGGTTTATAAAATAATCAACGGAAAGGATGAACTAAACTAAAACAAATTTTTTCATCAAAATACAGCCGCCTACAAGAACAATAAGGTACACAGCTACACAATAATTTAAGAAAGGTCTAGATCAGATATCAGTAAATATTGTGCTAATCAGAGAGTGGTGAATGCTTGGAATGCATTTGTTACCATAGGAAATAGTGGAGGCTGGATCAATTAATTCATTCAAGGATAGATTGGGTGCGCATAGGTATTATAGGTCAAAGGAATTTAAAGAATCTGGTTGTATAAGACTGCATTGTACAAAGATGTTAGGATAAAATGAGCCAGAGATAAACATGTTTTTTCATAGGCAACTTCGAGTACCTTATTTGGTCACATTATCAGAGCTCTTTCTCACATATGCACTGCCCATACATTGATGAGAATATCAGCATTACTGACACATATGGAGCTGAACTCCCCAGCTTTATTGACTGTATGTGAGTAGCTTCAATCCGTCTATCCATTTCACATTCGATATGTCTCACTTCGGTCAACATTCCTGCCATCACTATCTCCATCTGTCCCCATCTTTTAGTTCTTCCTGCATCGTGATATACCCGTTTGGGATCTATTTAGTGAATTCTAAATTGCATCGCAAAGTGGTGTCCATGTACATGTTCTTCTCTAAATTCGAGCCACGGTAGCTGCAGCAGTTTATACATGCGGCTTATACTCTTTACATGCGGCTATTTCCAGAACTAATCTGTTGGGGTTGTTTTGACTAAAAAGAACTTCGTCTAGATTTCAGTCATGTGCACTGCACCTACATTCCAAGCTCAGTGTGCACTGGTCGTTTACCTGTTTCTCACGTTAAATTGCTGATGCGATACTTCTTCGTGTCTAAGTGGTGTTTCGCAGATTATAGGCTCCGTTTTTGCCAGTTGTTTGTTTTATGAACCTTGTCACAATCCGGCCACTCTCATTTATCACTGTGTCAATAATTTGACACGTGCAGAGCTGTTCACACTGGTACGATGTACTCAGCTACAGATAAACACAAGGTGTGAGCTGAATGTTCGGGGGACATCTACCTGTGCTCCCCGTGTTGCGCCAATCAATTGTCGGATATTATTTCTCGCATTTATATTATGCTTTGTTTCCTGGCAGAGTATCGCATAGGACAGCGACCTATCCAACTTGACACCCAGGTATTTTGGGAGCCGTACTTTGTTCCATCGTCTGTCTTTACCACTTGATCTGTAGCTCTGTTTTTGCCTCTCTCTTTCTGATATGGAAATCACTTTTTTTTTAGCTAGGGTTTGTTTGATGTGATTTGTCTGGGTAATGACATCAAGGGCGCTTGTCGGTGTTCAACCTCTTCAACCTCTTCAACCATTTCCTTGAGCAGTGACTACTGTGTGCTCGGTATACATCAATGTCCTCATCTCTGAGTTGATATATATGTTCTACAATATAAGTTCTAATATGTTTACTTGTGCCAGGCCGTTTTGTATTTCACTATTGACTTTTTTCATGCCAAAGTGACAGAACGTCCTACCCTGTAAGTCATTTGATGAGCCTTGTGAGGCACCAGTGGTTTGTTATCAAATATAACTTGTCATCAGTTTCTGTTGGTTCACATTCTGCACTAAAATCGATGACAAGTTATTCGTGTGACCTATTTGCATTTGTACACGTCCGAAATGAGGTTAACGATTTAGTTTCAACATGATCTTTCAGGCCTTAAACCTTGTTAAGCTTCTTATCTATCGTGGGGGATATACGGGTCAGGATTTTTCTTTCAAAAACCTTATACATATGGCATATTATCGACACCAATCGTAAATTCTTGGATTCTGTTGGTTTTATCAGCGCAACTACGTGGAATTTCCTCCAGATTTTAGGGATTTGCATAGAGTCGGTGCATGTTCTTAAAAGCTTTAGCAGCCATCTTCTTCTTCTTCTTTTCTTCTTCTGCGTTCGTTCTAAATCTCCCACTACCAAACCCTGAAAGGCCTTAAGTAGCAGAATGTAGTACAGAGAATGGAATGCGTTGTGTTGTAGTTTACAGTTTGACTGCTATATGTGCATCTTTCGGTCCAACACATTCGACTTCAGCAAGCATTTTTTTAGTACCGGGTTAGCATTCACTCTTCGATCCCTTCTCCTTAGTCAGTCTGCCCTGCTGCAGCCTGTTATCCAGGATCACCACGTAGAGGTGTAGAAGGGTCTTGGCAGCTCTGGTTCGTTGGCCCTGACGCTAGCAGTCAGCTATGGGTCGCTGACCACTGCAGCTCATGCGCTGCTCAGCGTCTTGATCCCTAGCAGCCATCTGATGGTTTCTGGTCCAAAGTTTTTTTAATTTGATTGTCCTGAAACCATCAGTGCCAGCTGCTATGTTGTTGTTTCTTTGATTTATTGTATCATTTAATTCCTATATATTTTTTTAAACGTGAGGCTTCAGCGGGAAGGTGGAATCAAATTAAACGTAAAAAACACGAATAGGCTCGGTTCAAGTACCGTGATTGGACCAAGGCAAGAACAAAACCTACGCTACCACCAAAACGTGTTCTTTCGGGAACAATAGGCAATACACGCATAAGCTAACACATCATGGAGGAGGAAAACAACACATTAAGACAAGATTTAATCACATAACATTGATACTGAGCAAATGCCAGATGCATTTAATGGTCATTGACCCATTAAGGAAGGTATGACAAAAAAGACCAAGAAAGTGTTCTTTCTTCTTCTATGCGTTCAAGATCCTTTGGTCATGCTATATCTACAGGCTGTTTGTAATCATCAACAGGTCAGAGCGGTTGTCTAATAGCTTTCTTCTCTCTGTATAATCAAATCAAATCAAAGCATGTCGCTCCTCATGGAGCATACGGTCCTGAGTTGCTCTTTCTGTCTCTCTCAGGTGTAATCATTTAATCAGTTGCTTCTCATAGTCTCTTCTCCGTGTATGTATGTGTCTACCTCTCTCTCTCTCTCTCTCTCTCTCTCTCTCTCTCTCTCTTTCTATCTCTCTTTTGTCGTGAGGATTCCATGTAAGAGCATATCTGGCTATGTTGAACTGTGCATTCCGCAGCGAATGTTCTAGCCAGTCCCATTTTCTTCGCTTAATTTGTTGGTCCAGAGAATATTGTTTCCTCCTTTCTCATACGATACTTAAACGTTTTGCTGCCATCATTTGCTAGAGCGTCAGCTCTCTCGTCTCTTGTGATTCCGCTGTGGGAGAATAGTCATTGGAGAGCTATTATTGAGGATCTCTGGAGTTTTCCTAGTTCTGCTCTGACTTATGATAACATTGGTTCGTTATTTGTTTTCCATATTGTCTCTATCTGATATCTGCAGTCTGTGTATATAACCATTTTTGTTGGTAGATGCTTTTCTGCCTCAAGTATTCTCAATGCTAGCTAGTGGGCCATAGATTCTGCTGGGAAGTTTATGGACGACTTCCTGGTTGGGTAAGCCTCTTTTGATATACTTCCATTTTTATGTCTTATGAATATGCCTCCTCCCTCGTTTCGGCCTGCCACCTCTACTGAACAATCTGTGTATACCTGTCACAGGCACACATAATCTTTCAGCATGTCGTTACAGGCAGTTACAGAGGTTAGTGGATAGTATTGGCAACCTCATGATGTAAAGCTATTGTTTTGAAACTGCCACTGCAAACGCTCGGATACAGGAATTTTGAAACATTTGTCCGCTAAATAACCAAACTGTCAATACGACTTTTTCTATTGCTGATCTAGTCGAACGGTTTTTAGGCTGACAACTACAGGCAGCTTCGCAAGTGCTGTCGCCATGTCGTGTGTTAGGTATATTTGTTCATTTCACCCCAACAGAAAAACAACATATGCCATACCGGGATTCGAACCGCTGCCCAAGGAATGAAAGACATATAGTCCTGCTTACAGATGCCTTGGCCGTAGTCACAGCACTAAAAAGCCAGAAAAATACTGAACTTAATGATTTAATAGCAGTACTCTGTCAACTATGCCAGCAGTCCGCACCAAAAAGAGTAGTGGTACAGTGGGTTCCGTCCCACTGCAACATCCAAGGCAACGAGGAGGCAGACAGACTGGCAAAAGAAGGTGCAAGACTACCCCAACCAGATACTAGTGTGACATACGAAGAGTCAAAACGGCTTATTAGACCTAGATACATGACCAAATGGGAAACAGAACATACTGGCTACACAAAAAACGATGCCTATTACCAGTTGAACAGAAGAGAGCAGGTCGTGGTCTTCAGACTTCGCACTGGCCACAATAGACTGAGGTACCACCTATTCAACAAATTGAAGATAGGTGGCACTGACGAATGCCCGTGTGGTACCGGGAAAATGACCGCTGAGCATTTGCTACAAAACTGCCCGAAATACGAGGATCAGAGAGAGCAGATGTGGCCATCACCAGTGGCAACACTAGACAAGCTCTATGGCAGTGTCGACAGCCTCAGGATGACCGCTGCTTTTTTCGAAAAAATAAAGGTTGATGTCTGACTGCGTACGATGAAGAAGAACCGCTGCCTTCCTTGTCGGCAGGCAGGCCTCAAAACCATTCGGCCACGCTTTCCTCTGTTAGCTATAGAGACGCGGAAACACGAGTTGATTAACCCGTTATATACAATTATATCAGAACTCTAGGGGACGATGAGACAAACGTCTGGTCAGGCAAAACATACCGATCAGACAATGTTAGCCAGGGTCCGGAGAAATATACTGGCCAAGACTCTCACCTGACCTCCTCGTTGGTCGTCATGGAAACGGGCTGTTGTCGAGGACAACAGTCTAGCTAACAAGGTGAGGTTCGACGTGATCCCCGTAGTAGTGAGCGACACGCAGATGACGCCAAGCATAGCACAACCGCTTTGAGGAACCCGATCCACCTTCATCAGCACGCTTGGAAGTGAGGAAAGCTACGATGACCCGCCACTTAACATCGTTTTTAAGGCGCACAAAAGAGTACACATTCTCATTTTGGGCATTCAACAACAACAACAGCAGAACTCTATAAAATTACGAACTTAACATTCCTGCGAACTTGTATCTTCCCGTTGCCAACATGCGGATATGAAGCGTGGACCACCAAACAAACTTAAGAAAAGGATTGAATCTTTTTATTATAGGTGCTCAAAATATCATCGATAGCGAAAGGAAGATTGCAGATATAATAAAAGAACTGGATATCGAAGAAAATTGGTTAGTAAACAATATCTTGTCTAGAAAGCTAAAATATGTTGATCACATCAAACGTCATAATGGCCTGGAGAGAACGATCCTGGAGTGTATGGTGCCTGGAAAGCGGGGTAGAGGCAGACCGAGGAGAAGATGGACACAAGCCATCACGAAGGTCCTGAAGATGACAGAGACAGGAGTTCTGGAAAGAGATCGAGTGTCTTATAGATCGTCTGTTGTCAGAGCGACGTTCTGCAAAGGTCATACTACGTGACGATGATACGCTTAAAAATGGCGTATTTCTATTTTTTTTTAAATTGTTTGTCTTTCTTTGTCATTTTCTTTGTCTTCCACATTAGATACCTTCACCATTTATAATCCCATCCCCTGTCTTCCACAACCTGTCACCCATTCCTGCATGTTGCAGTCGCGGAGAACCTAATTAACGCACAAATTGATGAACAGTGAATCTGTAATGAACCAAGCGAGCGGAGTGCATCAGCCAATAAATTTCAGCAAGGGAGGGAATATCAGAAGATTTGGATATAGGGGAGTTGATATCAAGAGCATTCATGCATGGTGCTCTTACAGATGGTGCGTGTTTCTCGTTTGCAACCTCAGAGTGGCAGAGTAGTTGGTGTACTTATCTCTCACAGCAAAAGGGATAGGTTCCCATCCGGGTCGTTGTTGTTGAATGTCCACAATGAGTAAGATTAGTCTGTTTGTGCGCCCTGAAAAGTGAGTTGAGTGGCAGGTTGCAGTTGCTTTCGTCACATCCCTAGCGTGCTGATGAAGAAGAACGCCTCGGTAGTGGCACTCTTCAATCTACCCAACTGTATCAATCAATCAATCAATCAATCAATACATTTCAGCTCCATGGAGCAGAGGACTTCCAAAAAGACACGTCATCAACCTGGCCTTTGTCCACCTGCTCTAGTTCTGTTCACATCTTCAGTGTTTCCCTAGTGTCTTTAGAAGAGAACAGTTAAGTCGGTGTTGGAGATTTCTTGCTAGAAGAGAACAGTTAAGTCGGTGGTGGAGATTTCTTGCTAGAAGAGAACAGTTAAGTCGGTGTTGGAGATTTCTTGCTAGGAGAGAACAGTTAAGTCGGTGTTGGAGATTTCTTGCTAGAAGAGAACAGTTAAGTCGGTGGTGGAGATTTCTTGCTAGAAGAGAACAGTTAAGTCGGTGTTGGAGATTTCTTGCTAGGAGAGAACAGTTAAGTCGGTGGTGGAGATTTCTTGCTAAAAGAGAACAGTTAAGTCGGTGGTGGAGATTCCTTTCGACATTCTCTGGATCGCGCCATTTGACCTGTTGACAGAGGACCTGGTTCAGACTTGGGTGGTTGTGTTGCGTTTGACTTATTAGTTGACCTGTCCATATCTGTTGAAGTTTTTGTGGCTTAAAGTTTCTATAGCATGATGGGCCAACAATCCTTAGTCGACTATTACGATACGCTTTGCAGGATTACAGTGTTACTATTATTTGCTCTCATTTCGGGCCCTGACAACGCTTGGCCGGTTTATGGGCAGCTAACGTCTACCCAGCTGTATATGGCTACCTAACGTTTACACAGCTGTATATGTGTACCCAACTGCTACCGAACTTTATATAGCACTTTACTATCCGTTCTGGATGTTGATAACTAGGATGGTTACAGACAATTGTTTTTGGTCTAGTACTTGAGCTAAAATGACAACATGAAATTGGCGGACAACTGTAATGCATCTGCCGGAGACGCCAAACTTCGCCACGATTTGTTAGAGCCCTTCCCTGTTGACGGTGCAAAAGACTTGGTTAGAGCGACAAAAACAAAGTACATATCACAATGATGTTCTCAACATTTCTCCTGGAGTTGGCCTGCTGCATATATTTTGTCGACTCTCCAATGACCCGCTCAAAAACCACTTTGACTCTCTGTGAATAAGCCCTTCTCACAAGATGACTAGATAGGCGACTGAGCAAGATTAGGGCCATAATTTTGCCCTTGCTTGGAGAGAGATTCCTATGTGGTTATAGCAAGAGTGACAATTCTCGTTTCCGGTGTACAAGCGGGCAATTGAAGCATTGTTCATGTCATTATGTAGCTTCCACCAAACTACAAAATATTCAATGAGCAATGTATTTTAATAGCAATACATTTAGCAATAGAGTCCAACTAGCTTCCGGTGAGGCCGTTGTCTGCGACCTGTCACAAGGTGGGCGTTAGTCCGTGTTATTCCGTAAGATTTGGTAATATCGTTTGGACAAGTATATAAAGCAGAATGTAGAATATACGATTTATTGTTCATTTTCCCAAAACAGAAACATGGATAAATAGACAGAAGGCACCAATTAAATGTTAGCTTAATATGCAAAACAGAGATTGCACAAATAAGTTATTCAAAAAAATACCTCATAATAACAAGTGTCCGTGGCACTGGATAAAGATGAAGAAAACGTGACAGTATATTTAAGTGTAATGTCCAATTGATAATCACGTCGGCAAGTTGTCGTCAAGCGCTTTCATCTTCGGTCAAACCAAAATTCAGAACGTTTTGAACGAAGGGATCAAATTAGATCAGTTTTATTCTCTGCTGCCCTGTGCCTTGTTTGTTTGGTAATAAATTCATCTCATGTTAAATAGTGATTGGTTCATGCGGAAAGATGCCTATATGTGTTCTACCAGTATCAGTTATTTGTTACGATTATATTGACTATAACTGGTGACAAATGGTCGCATACATTATTAATGGATACATTCTTAGTTTATAGCTGTAACTTGTTTTTCCTGTTCATGTAGTTTTTAAATGCAAATGTATTCTGAAGAAATATTGATCAGTATGTTTAAATCAGTATGATTAAATCAGTATGTTTAAATCAGTATGTTTAAATCAGTATGTTTAAATCAGTATGTTAAACATACATTAGACTCGTCTAATATTGCGTTGTCTAAAATGAAAACGCTCGTACATGGGGAAACAATGTCTTGTATAAATGTCATAATTTGCATATTTGTGCCCAAGGTTGAAATACAATGCTTAATTTTGCCTTCATACGATAATGGATGTATAATGTTTGTCGCCATTACGATACAATGGATAACTAGTTACAATTATGTCGCTGTAAAAATGAGAGAGAAAACAGTTCTGACGTTGGAAAATTCATTTGTTAAGCAGCGAACTGGCTTATTGAATATTAACAGACAATTTATAATACAGCGACATTAGGTCCCCGAAAAGGCCTTCTAAGTGACAGGGAAGAAGAATAAAGAAAATACGGAGATTTAAGGAGGTGTGGCCATCGGGTTATTACACTTGTGCTTGTGTGGCGCTCGGTATGTATTGGAGACACCTGCTTTAGAGTGTCAAAATGATAAATTACTTAAACATTTGATAGTAGTGGAAGGGAGAGAGAACTCATCATATGTTCAGATGACCGCCCCTTGGAACACTGTATATAGAATGTCATATTATCCTCCTTATTGAGCGTGAATAACATGCAATTTCTTTACAGGAAACGGTCAACAGGTCTGAAGAATGCGTATTCTATATCATCAAATATCAGAGCAGCTTTTTCTATCTCGGAAAACAGCTTGACGTACAGCTGTTATAAGATTGCAAATAGCTACATAAGATTACATTATATAGGTAAATCCAGGCAGATATGCCTGAAGAATGCTGTGGATGTCATGGACTGCAAATAAGACTAATGATGCAGTACTGGAAGAGGCACAAGCACAAAGACAACTCATGGTAAAGATCAGAACAAAGGCAGTCATCCCTTGTCGAGCATGTTATGAGACGAGGTGGTTTTAAGGCACGTTGCGACAACGGCAAAGATAGCAGGAAAGAGATACAGAGGAAGGTAGAGAGAGAATATGTTGAACAGCTTGAGAGAATGGCATAGACGAAAATCAACAACATAGTTGGTAAACGACACACGTGATAGAAGTGGTTCGAGGTCCATGATCGTCAACGCCAACCGGCGAGGCACCTGATGATGATGAGATTTGAATAAAGGAAAGGAATGAAAATAATATGAACCGGGTATTAAATCAGGCATATCAGTACTTGATGCCAGATAGCCAGAAGCTATCCTTTTGTTCTGCAGATCCACCTGGTCGGTTCGTAGACGATAACATGACACGACTTCCATGGTTTGCCTGTTTGACTCAAATATGTCTATTAGTAGTAAGTTTGTTGATGGTGACTTGGATCTGGGGATCTGGGGTAGTTGTCTCGCCGCAGCGACTCAATTTCATCCAGTGTTCGTAAAGCGATCTCAGTCCCGCCAGGCGGAGCGATAGCGCGGGCTTGCGGAAAACGCTCGCCTGCCTTTCCCCGTAGTGCGAATTGGGTGCGGTTTGTGGTAGTGGCTCCTCCACCGAGGTGCGCTAGTCTGGTGTGTATCAGGAAACGTGGTCCGTCCCTGGTGATTTATCTAAGGCTTATAGCAGAGCTCGACAGTACGTCTCGCTGGTGGTCCGACTCTCGCAAAGAGCTTGTGACCGGCAAATGGAAAGCAGGAATCGTTGCCTCGAGGCCCTGCGTTCTCTCCCTACGGAGAAGGGCAGGCCAAATTGTGTCTCTAGTCCCAGTGAAATTCGTCGCCGAGGTCGTTGGGATCCGTTCTGCACAGAGCGCTGCCATCCCTCCTCGAGCGAGCCCGGTCGGTCGGTCGTCTGGTGCGTGTGGGAGGCCCCTGTCAGGCGGTCCTAGGTCGACGGAGTGAGGGACGGGTGGAACAACCGTCCGTCCGTCCCGTCAGTCGGTCCCTGCGGCCGTCCCAGTGAGGCTTTTTACACACCCTTCCTCCGCCGACCGGTGTGCGCAGTACGTACGTCTCCGACAGATATCTGGTTGATCCTGCCAGTAGTCATATGCTTGTCTCAAAGATTTAGCCATGCATGTCTAAGTTCACACTGTCTCACGGTGAAACCGCGAATGGCTCATTAAATCAGTCGAGGTTCCTTAGATGACACGATCCTACTTGGATAACTGTGGCAATTCTAGAGCTAATACATGCTTACCAAGCTCCGACCCTCGCGGAAAGAGCGCTTTTATTAGTTCAAAACCAATCGTCGTTTCCCCTCGCGGGGTTGCGGCGTCCCCACTGGTGACTCTGGATAACTTTGTGCTGATCGCATGGCCTCATGTGCCGGCGACGCATCTTTCAAATGTCTGCCCTATCAAATGTCGATGGTACGTGACATGCCTACCATGTTTGTAACGGGTAACGGGGAATCAGGGTTCGATTCCGGAGAGGGAGCATGTGAAACGGCTACCACATCCAAGGAAGGCAGCAGGCGCGCAACTTACCCACTCCCGGCACGGGGAGGTAGTGACGAAAAATAACAATACGGGACTCTTTCGAGGCCCCGTAATTGGAATGAGTACACTTTAAACCCTTTAACGAGGATCTATTGGAGGGCAAGTCTGGTGCCAGCAGCCGCGGTAATTCCAGCTCCAATAGCGTATATTAAAGTTGTTGCAGTTAAAAAGCTCGTAGTTGGATCTCAGGCGCAGGCGGGCGGTCCGGCTCGCGCCGGTTCACTGCCCGTTGTCTCCTGCCCTACCGTCTGCCGGCTCTCTCCCACGGGTGCTCTTCGCTGAGCGTCCTGGGTGGCCGGCGCGTTTACTTTGAAAAAATTAGAGTGTTCAAAGCAGGCCTCGGCTGCCTGAATAATGGTGCATGGAATAATGGAATAGGACCTCGGTTCTATTTTGTTGGTTTTCGGAACTGGAGGTAATGATTAACAGGGACAAACGGGGGCATTCGTATTGCGGCGTTAGAGGTGAAATTCTTGGATCGCCGCAAGACGAGCTACTGCGAAAGCATTTGTCAAGAATGTTTTCATTAATCAAGAACGAAAGTCAGAGGCGCGAAGACGATCAGATACCGTCGTAGTTCTGACCATAAACGATGCCGACTAGCGATCCGCAGGAGTTGCTTCGATGACTCTGCGGGCAGCTTCCGGGAAACCAAAGTGTTTGGGTTCCGGGGGAAGTATGGTTGCAAAGCTGAAACTTAAAGGAATTGACGGAAGGGCACCACCAGGAGTGGAGCCTGCGGCTTAATTTGACTCAACACGGCCAACACTGAAATGATTGACATGCCGAGACCACTCTTCTGGAGTCTAATATGGAACTGGTGCTGGACTTAGACCCCCAGAAATCTGGGGTTATGTCCCCTGTGGCTCGGTTTTGTCTGCATCCAGTGTTTGATAAAGGAATTGACGGAAGAGCACTATCAGGAGTGGAGCCTGAGACCTAAGTTAACTTATCACGCCAATACTGCAGAATGACTATCAAAAAGTACACCTTAGTGGGGTCTAATAGAGAACATGTGCTGGAATTAGACCCTCGAAAATCTTTGGGGCTACCCTTTAAGAAACTTGATTGTCTCGCTAAGGGAATTGACGGAAGGGCACCACCAGGTGTGGAACCTGCGGCTTAATTTGACTGAACACGCCAATACTGTAGAACAACTGACAAATTGAGAGCACTGCCGTTTGGGTCTAACAATGAACGTACGCTGGTATTAGACTCACGGACGACAAGTCAGCTCAAATGAAAGAACGCTACGGAAATCGTGTTTAACTCCGCAGATTTCAAATACCTGGTCATTGACAAACAAAAGCCCTCAATAAACTCGTCTGACCAAATAGTGAACGGGTGCTGGAAATAGATCTGAAGACAGGTCAGTTTTACCCTACAAATGACAGGGCGTTGCTACGGAAAACCAGCTCAAATCGAGAGGAGCCGCAGACACTTTGGTTCACGTACCAGGCTGATAAGCCAAGGGCGCGAGGCTACCATGTGGGGGATTACGGCCGAACCCTTGAAAGCCGCAATCCCGCCCAAAATCTCAGCATCACTGCAATGGGAGGCTCCTACATGCTCGGGACCTGGGGCTTGCGCCCCAGCCCTATCAGGTAGAGCCACAGTAAGAGGTCCTTGCCGCCCGCAAATCAAAGCGGGCGGAAAACTGCTTGATACTCACCCTATACGGCGATGGGGTGCGAAAAACGCCAACCAAAGACTTAGAACCTGGTCGGGGTGTCGAAAACAGTAGAGCAGCCACCACACTGTGAACTGTCAAGACTCAACCACTGACCATGAGAGTTGTCCGCACACCAGGCGATCAACATCTCTGTGACATTACCAGGCTTGTCCTCTGGCTAAATGCACTCCGGCTACGATATCTACCTCTGTACGTTATCAGCCATAACTATCATGCTGGACACAGAAGAGATGCAGACCAGCGGACATTGCACACCTGCCCCACTGTGTCAACACCCCAGGTGGCGGGGAATGCTAGGCGTACCATCCCTGCATAGAAGCCAAGAAAATAAAGGGAAAAAGAGATACCCCACTCACATGCAAATGCTACGTTTCTGGCAGGACGTGACGATCCTGGGATACAGACACACTGGACTGCCTCTCTTCCGGGTAAACCAGTCCATCTCATATATCACATACCATCATTGCACCCTATAGACACGAGTAGTGAAGACTCGATAGTCTGGTAAGACAACTTCCATAGGAGAGAAAACTCTGATCGTAAACAACTGCTGCCTTGCAGATAGGCTGGGGACAGCCAAAGGCTAAGGAGGGCATCCCTACAGAAACGCCTGTTGAAATCGGATGCACGGGGCCGCAAGCCTAACAAAACAGTGCAACGTAAATCACAGTATGATGGCAGCACAACCTATTCGAAAAACGTATGGCGCTCATCCTGAGGAGACCCGCCAGGCAGCGATAGCGCCGGGCCCCACGCCTCGAAGGGGCCCACCCTTGACTACTGGTGGTCACCCACACATGTGTCGTGGAGTCAAGGCACATGGCTATGGGGAAACGACTATTGGCCAAAACTTCAAGACCCTCAGAATATTACAGTGGAATGCGGAGGGAGTCATTAACAAAAAACTTTCCCTAACACATCACCTGCATGAAGGTAAGATTGACGTGGCATGTATCCAGGAAACGCACCTCAACAATAACCATAAATTCTCAATCAGAGGATACCAGACTTTCCGTCTAGATAGAGAAGGCCACAAAGGAGGGGTCCTGATACTGACCAGAAACAGCATACCGAGTAGCGCGGTACCTGTCAATCACACCGGACAAGCAGAAATTGTAGGAGTTGACATAATGGCTCAAGAGACGAAGCTCCGCATTTTCAATCTGTACGGACCACCAAACAGAGACCTATCGCTCTCGAGTATGGAGGTCAGAGACTCCAACTGCATAGTGGTTGGAGATTTCAACAGCCACTCGGAGAGATGGGGATACTCTGACACAGACAGCAGAGGTGACGAAGTGGAAGATTGGGAGATAGATGCAAATCTCTCCCTAATCAATAGGCCGGAGGATAGCCCTAGCTTCTATTCAAGAACATGGCATACCACCTCGACTCCAGATTTGGCCTTCTCCACACAGGACATACACTATAAAATAGACCGCCAGGTGCTAAACCAACTGGCAGGTAGCGACCACAGGCCGATCAGGCTAACCATTGACATGGAAGTAGGCCCACAGGAAACAAAACCGCTCCCACGTTGGAATTACAAACGAGCCGACTGGGACAGATTTGCAATCCTGACAGATGGGCTGTGTGAAACCATCAACACACGAAACACCAAAATGAAGCCCATGGTAGAGAGCCTAAGCAAGGCAATAATGCAAGCCGCCACTGAAACCATCCCAAGAGGAGCTAGGAAAAACTATAAGCCCTACTGGAATGATGAGTTACAGAAAGTGGAAGATGCAGTAACAAATGCTAGAAACATGGCAGAACGAGAAAAATCCGTGGAGGCAAACATCGCCCTCAAAGCCGCCGCGGCGAAGTACAAACACACTCTCAAGCAAACAGCAAGAGAAAGTTGGAAAAATAAAACGGAAAGTTTAAACCTGGACAAAGAAGGGAACAAGCTATGGAAGCTAGTCAGAGCCATGAACGACGAAACCCCGTCAAATAAACAAATTACTATCAAGCAAGGCGAGAACTTGATCACAGGTAAGAAAGCCGCAAACGCCTTTGTCGATCACTATGCCAGAGCAAACCACATCGAGGTCCCTGCAGATAAGCATACAGACATTAGCGAAGAGCTAAAGGGGCACGAAAACAAAAATACGGCTCCTGAAGAGCACATGATGGCCAAACTAACAATGCGCGAAATGGAAGAGGCTATGAGAACACTAAAGAGAAGGAAATCTCCCGGAAAAGACGGGATAACAAACGAAATGCTGATGGGGCTGGGCCAAACAGCGAAGGAAAAACTACTGTCAGTCCTGAACCAAAGCTGGAAAAGGGGTATTGTACCCCAGGCATGGAAAGATGCAATACTGGTACCAGTACCAAAAACAGGAAAGGACAAAACAGATCCGAATGGATACAGGCCCATAAGCCTACTGAGCTGTGTCGGCAAGCTGATGGAACGGATGATAAACACCAGACTGATGTGGCATCTGGAAGAAAAACGAATACTAATTCCACAGCAAGCCGGCTTTAGACAGCACAGATCCACTGAGGACCAGGTCATCCTCATAGCCCAGGAGATAGAAGATGCCTACCAGGCACAGAAACACACAGTAGCTGTTTGGGTGGATCTGGAAAAGGCATTTGACAAAGTCTGGAAGGATGGACTTAGAGTCAAGATAAGAAGAAGTGATGTTTGTGGGAAGATGTACAAGTGGATCAACCACTACCTCAAACAAAGAACGGCCAGAGTCCAAGTACAAGGGCAGATGAGCAAAAAGGTGACACTCGAGCAGGGAGTACCCCAAGGGGGAGTACTGTCACCCACACTCTTCCTGGTATATATAAACGATATTACAGAGAATATACCAAGAAGAGTCCATAGCTCAATGTTTGCAGACGATCTGGCTATGTGGACCTCTGAAAAGAATCTCACCATAGCAAGAAATCGGATGCAAACGGCCCTAACATCGCTGGAAGAGTGGGCGAACTCATGGCTGGTCAAAATAAACGAGGAGAAAACCACGTGCACAATATTCTCGCTCTCATTAAAACCCCAAAGTACCAAACTAAGCCTAAATGGCAAAATCCTGCAGCCAAACGACAACCCAACCTATCTGGGAGTCACATTTGATCGGCGCATGACATGGAAAAGTCAGATTGAGAGAAACCGAATGAAAGCCAGAGAAAGAATGGCGATCATGAGGAAACTTGCTGGCACAAGCTGGGGAGCAGACGAAGGCATACTAAAGAAACTGTACACTGGAAGAGTGAGACCAGTTCTCGAGTATGGCATCGCGGCATGGACAACAGCAGCGAAGGCGAACTTCGATAAAGTTAACAAACTTCAAAACCAAGCCATGAGAATCATAACTGGTGGCATGAAGTCAACGCCAATTGTAGAACTTGAAAAGATTACAAAACTGCAATCCATGACCGACAGAAGAGACTGCAGAGCCCAGCTGCAGTCAGAGAAACTCCGAAGACTGACGGACCATCCAATGTACCAGAGGCTAAACAATTTGGGAACTGGGAAACTAAAGCGGAGAAACTTTGCAGAAATAGCCAAAGCAAAGATGCACGAAGATCCCATAAACGCACTAACAACACCAAAACCCATCACTACTGTACGAAAACCTACTTGGAGGCAGGATATATTTCCAGAGGTGGTAGAAAATATACCAGGTATTGCAAACAAAAACTGCCAGACCGAAAAAGAAAGGAGAGACACTACCTTAAGCTTCATAACGAAAAGCTACCCAAGCATGGACTGGACCCATGCATACACCGACGGCTCTGTAACAAACACTACACAGAACGGAGGGGCAGGAGCATTCCTGAACCTACCAAATGGCAGAAAAATAACACTGTCATTCGCTACTGGTAAGTACACGAGCAATTTCAGAGCAGAGGCAGAGGCACTGAGGGCGGCAGTGGAAGAAATGGTAACACACAGTGAAAATGAGAGCCATATAGTCCTGCTGACAGATGCTCTCGAAGTAGTCACAGCGCTAAAAAGCCAGAAAAACACTGAGCTTAATGACTTAAGAGCAGCACTCTGCAAACTGTGCCAACAGTCCGCACCAAAAAGGGTAGTGGTACAGTGGGTTCCGTCACACTGCAACATCCAAGGCAACGAGGAGGCAGACAGACTGGCAAAAGAAGGTGCAAGGCTACCACAAATAGATACCAGTATGACGTACGAAGAGTCAAAACGGCTTATCAAAGCCAGGTACATGTCCAAATGGGAAACCGAACATACTGGTTACACCAAAAACGATGCCTATTACCAGTTGAACCGAAGAGAGCAGGTCGTTGTCTTCAGACTTCGCACTGGCCACAACAGACTGAGGTACCACCTCTTCAACAAATTGAAGATAGGGTGTACCGACGAATGCCCGTGCGGTACTGGTAAAATGACCACTGAACATCTGCTGCAGAACTGCCCGACATACGAGGATCAGAGAGAGCAGATGTGGCCATTGCCAGTGGAACTGCAAGACAAGCTCTATGGTAGTGGCGAGAGTCTCAGGATGACCGCCGCTTTTTTCGAGAAAATAATGGTTACTGTCTGACTGTGTACGCAGAAGAAGAAGAAGAAGGATCTGGGGAAGGTACAGATCTGGGGTGTCCAGCCTCGAGGCTTTTCCCGGCTGACATGCAGCCTACCCTGCTGTTTAGTACATGCACTCTGCTTTTGACAATGTTGATAACCGCAAGGTTATCATTGCACGAGGACTTGCTACAGGATGTTTCCCACCCCAACTTCTAGGAGATATATCAACAACGACAGTGAGATAATAAACACTGTTGAAATGCTTAGGATCAGGTAGCATGACAAAGTGCCTAACTCTGAAATTCTAATATGTTGAGCATATTCTGAAATTGACACCGCTAAGATGGACTAGACAAGTTGTTCACATGTCAGATGAGCGCATCTCCAAGCATCTGTTACCCGGTGAGCTCACACAGGTAGGCATTCCCCACATATAGAAGAAACACTACATTGATTCTTTGAAAATATCTCTGAAAATATCTCTGTGAGATGCTTGCACAAAACCGTAGCAACTGGCGTGCAAGTATCACGATGGTGCTGAGATAGCAGAGAGTATATGCATCACTGAGGCTCATCAAAAGCGTGCTGCCCGAAACAAAAAACGCACAACGATTCCACAGTCGGCTTCCTACATGTGTATCATAAATGCAGCAGGATATGCAGTTCGAGGATTTGTCTGGGCATCCCATTAGAGAACACATGTCACAGCAACAGTCTGATGATGTCGCCACCTTCGCTTACCAAGGGCAACAGTTAATATCACTGTACAAATATATATGGTAGTAAACTGCCTTTGCAAGAAAATTCTTTAACGCGTGACATGGACCCCACTGAGGCTGCTCATTAAGGTTTTAACATGAGGGGCGCGTTAGCTCAGTTTATAGCCAACAATTCGATATTGTCTGTGGTAACAGTGTGCCTCGGTTCGAATCGCGTCCAGAAACTAATAAAATCAGGGTCGTGATTTTAATCGGGGACCGTTTCTCCAGTCAACCCTGCTGTAAATGGGTACCTGATGCATGCGTTAGGGAAAGTAAAAACAGCATAGAAGGCCACTGACCACCCCACCTCTCACAGGCTGCGGCTTAGTACAAAGGAGTCTTCAAAAACTCCATTTCCAACCAGCGGTAAAATTCTGCTGAATTTCCATTTTACTTTGGGAGGCAGATGGCACGCAATATTCAACCAACTGCAGTATTTTCCTGATAACATCAAAGCGATTGAGTCATCAAACAAAAGTGTGCACCCTAGTTTCAACTTTTGCGCAGCACTTCAAAACACTTCACCGTGAAAAGAGCTACAGATTAAGCAAACCATCGGATTGATATTTTTAGCGAAAGAATTGATGAACAGAGTTACGCCTAATGATTGCAGACACCGCCATTCTCAAATTCTGCTTAGTTTAGACATCCTTCCGCGGTTAAAAGAAAGCTCCAGAAACAATACCCCATATACGATACAGAAATGAAGAAATGAATTGCTCATTTTCGTGGGGAATGACATTATAAGAAATAGATTATGGATCATTTTACACAGCTCGTGATGACGTGGTTTGCTCACATAAAAATAGTACGGTTTTCTCCCTTGTCTGTAAACATCTGATTCGATTTCGAAATGTGAAGAAAGCTTTTGCAACCCGACACTTAACGACCTTTTCAGGGCGTACAAAAGAGTAATCTTCCTCATTGTTGGAATTCAACATCATCATGGCATTAATTGAACGTGGCTTTCAAAATTAAATCTAGTCGATTAACAAACGAATGTTGTGAATTAACAAACGAATGTTGTGAATTAACAAACGAATGTTGTGAATTAACAAACGAATGTTGTGAATTAACAAACGAATTTTGTGAATTAACAAACGAATGTTGTGAATTAACAAACGGATGTTGTGAATTAACAAACGGATGTTGTGAATTAACAAACGAATGTTGTGAATTAACAAACGAATGTTGTGAATTAACAAACGGATGTTGTGAATTAACAAACGAATGTTGTGAATTAACAAACGAATGTTGTGAATTAACAAACGAATGTTGTGAATTAACAAACGAATGTTGGGAATTAACAAACGAATGTTCTGAATTAACAAACGAATGTTGTGAATTAAACAAATGTTCTGAATTAACAAACGAATGTTGTGAATTAACAAACGAATGTTGTGAATTAACAAACGAATGTTGTGAATTAACAAACGAATGTTGCGAATTAACAAACGAATGTTGTGAATTAACAAACGAATGTTGTGAATGTATCTACATCGTCAAGGACAATGGTACTAGCATGGGGTCGGTGAGGGGTGGGTGGCGACCTCACTTTAACCGTCCATTTGTTCTATAGGGTCAGATAAAATACCCCCCGCCGCACGTCCTTGTTAGTGCTCCTGGAAGCAGGATGCGTCACAATAGTCTCACCAACGAGGTGGGATATGCACTGTAATCCCCATAGCTTACTAAAGAGTTTTACCTTGCACTATAGCCAGGAGTACCCCGGTCATCCCTCTCAAATACTCCTAGGTATGTACGATGGGTCAGTCTAACCTGCTATCAAAGAAAAGTCGTCAAGAGTTTACTCATTCAGCACAAGAAGCTTGAAATAACAACAACAATAACAGCGTGTCGTCAAAGGCGACACCTCTACACCTCACGGTAGAAGAGGAGCGACTAAGTAAGTAAGTAAGTCGTCAAAGGCGACACCTCTACACCTCACGGTAGAAGAGGAGCGACTAAGTAAGTAAGTAAGTCGTCAAAGGCGACAAACATAATTGTGATAATTGTTGCTCTGCATTTTCCTTGCTCGCTCCCCAAATAACCTCGTGTCTTTCTTTATAAAAAACACTTTCATCTTTGTCATATTTCTCCGGTCGTCATACAGTTAACCACAGTTCTTATTTCTCCTCGCTCGCTCTCTAAAAACTTATCTTTTTTTTCTATAAAATAAAATAGCAATCTACACAACACTTCCCTTGTCGTCGTTCAATAAGTACTCCTTTTCTTCTTCCTCATTCTCTGTCTTTTAGGGGACACTAATGGGGCCTGCAAGTAGATTGTAATTAACACAGCAATCGGGCGTCCCACGGAAACTTCTCGTGCGGTCAATAATTTCACTACCAAAGCATCATGGATCATATAACAGCCTACAGGACATGCTGAGGAGGAATGACAAGGCAATCCATGTGGCTGAACATCGGAAACAAGATGCTGACTCAAGGAGAGAGAGAATAACGTCTGGGCAGGCAACAAATACTGATCAGACATATTAGTCACGATCAGGATAAAATATACTGGCCAAGACTCCCACCTCGACGTCCTCGGAGTTCTTTCTGGGTGCGGGCTCTTCTTCTTTGCAGCCTGCCGAACAAGGTGGGGGACTGACGTGATACCCGTAGAAGTGAGCGACACTCAGATGAAGCAAATCAAAGCATAACCACCTGGAGGACTCCGGTCTACCTTCATCAGCACACACGGTCTTATACTTTTCGCTTGTGCCTTTCGGGTTATGAAATTGTTTCTTGACCAGGCCCTAGTATGTGCTTCGAACAGGGGGAGCTTTACTGCTTCTGTTCTTTCTGCTATCCATCTTGTCTTTGGTCGCCAGCACGCACGATATGCGAGGAAATCTACCGCAACCCGCCACTCAACGACCTTTTCAGGGCGCACAAATGAGTACACTTTCTCACTATGGACATTCACAACAACTACAACAACATTGTGGGGTCCAGGACACGGAAAGTAAGTTAGTAAGCTCTCAAATGACCACGATGGGATCAAGATGCTGAGCAGCACATGAGCTGCAGCGGTCATCGACCCATAGCTGACTGCTAGCGCCAGGGCCAGCGAACCAGAGCTGCCTAGACCCTTCTACGCCTCCAGGCGGTGATCCTGGATAACAGGCTGCAGTAGGGCAGACTGGCTAAGGAGAAGGGATCGAAGAGGAAATGCTAACCTGGTACTAAAAAAATGCTTGCTGAAGTCGGATGTCTTTGACCGAAAAGTGCAAATATCGCAGTCAAGCTGTAAACTACGACACAACGCATTCCGTTATATGGACTACATTCTGCTACTTAGGCCCGTGTCAGGGTTTAGTAGCGGGAGATTGAGAATAAGCGAAGCCAAGCCGAAGTCAAGCCAAATGACCACAACTATTTTCACCCAAACACAAAAAATATATAAGTCTATCTCCAAATTCTCTCGCTGCCATATATAGTTCCTCACTCCACTTCATTTTCGTTAGATCTCATATATTCGACATCTTGTATTTACTTCATAAACTGTGAATCCATCTCAAACATACGTCATTTCACATACAGTTTATACCTCATATGGGTTGGAAAAGCCATGCTGTCATTCCGCATTTTTTGTCTCCCCAAGTCTGAATACCGTAATTTACAAAAAGAATATTTACAAATTTTATACAATTTTCAGAGTGCAAAATTGTGCATAGCTATTTCAGTCTAGTAAGCGTAGTCTTGAGTTATTCTTCAGACAATGTATGCCAAATCACGTACAAAAAGATCACATAGGGAAAGGGGTTGTATTAAATTTAGAGAGAAAAAAACAGGAAAAAGAACAACGGGGCTTTTCACAAATGAAATTGCGTTTCGTCCGATTAGCATAACTGGGAAACATGTTTCCGGCTTAATACGTTAACGATGAGTGGATGTTTTCTGCTGAATGAGTTCTGGCAGCTCGTGCACATCAGATTGGACCAAATCCCCAGAGTAGGGCGACTGTTTCCAGATGACGTTATTATTTTGATTCATAACACGAGTATTCATCTATATTTTGTTATTTCGTATTATGAAGTATTTTTGCGCAGACTTCCTTTACCAATGCTTTTATTCATCTTACAAAGAGAAATTAAAAATTAATCCATCAATTAAAACATGTCAGCTCCAGATGGAGCATACAGATTTATCAAATACACGCCAAGTTCGGTTTTATCTGTATTTTTGTTTGTATATGACCTGTCCGCTTCTGTTAAACCTTTCCTCGATTATAATTCCTACAAAATTATACTGCCAGTTGTCTTTGGTCGCCATTTACAACATGTCTGGCAGGTTACAGTGATATTATTCTAGGCCCCCATTTGGCGTGTAGATCTTGACATTTTAGCTGGAGTATTTCTGTTGACGGTTTTATCTGGATACTATTAGTCACGGCGTGTTTCTCTTGATGTTAGTCACGGCGTGTTTCTGTAGATGCTAGTCACGGCGTGTTTCTGTGGATTCTAGTCACGCGTGTTTCTGTGGATGCTAGTCACGGCGTGTTTCTTTGGATGCTAGTCACGGCGTGTTTCTTTGGACGCTAATCACGACTGGTTTCTGTTTATTTTTTCGGTTTCACACCAAATGCCTAGATAATTAATCACGGGCAAAATGTGGCTAAAGACAGCCACTACCAGATTTAACTTAACCTCACATGGCCGTTGTCTGTATGCGTGGACTTCTATCTGTCCTATTTTTAAAAAAACTTTCCCATAACCTAGAGAGCTTTAATTGTGTGCGCAGCCTCTTCCAGTGCGACCTGTTAATCTGTCAAATATTGACTGGTCCTGTACAGGTCATTCACAAGCTTGTACCGAATTACATAGCTTTCTTTTTTTAATGTTATATTTACTTGCATCCACAAAGAGATCAGAACTGACAGTTGCATTCTAACAGGCACAGGCGTTCATCGAGTTGAAAAACAACAAACCACCAGAAGAAAATATTGAAGATGACGCAAGAGAAGCAATCGATACGAGCAATAATAATTTTCAAATACTAAAATCGGCAATGAATGTTGACCAACTTGATCTCTTTAATTTCATTACGGGAAATATATGTGATGAAATGAGACCAGCGCAGATAAAAGCATAAAATCTTTCATTCAAACAAAAAACACCATGATATAAAAATAGAAACAATTCATAAAGAAACACCAACACTTTAAAAGAATTACTTTTCTTGTAGTTTTAAAAAAAAACATCTTAGTATAAATAAAGGCTTGTACCGAAAAAATTAGGTATTAAAAGAAAATGTACCAGATTTTATGATTTGACAATAGTCGCTCTTTTTTCACTGTGGGGTATAAAGGGCCTTTATTTCTTTCTTTTTTATTGGGTATAGTTTCTATAGGATGGGGTAGCTAGCCCAATGCTCGGTCTATAGGATGAGGAAGCCAGCCCGATGATCGGTATATAGGATGAGGTAGCCAGCCCATGCTCGGTCTATAGGATGGGGTAGCCAGCCCGATGATCAGTGTATAGGATGCAGTAGCCAGCCCGATGATCGGTCTATAGGATGCGGTAGCCAGCCCGATGATCGGTCTATAGGATGCGGTAGCCAGCCCGATGCTCGGTCTATAGGATGAGGTAGCCAGCCCGATGCTCAGTTTATAGGATGAGGTAGCCAGCCCGATGCTCAGTCCCTGATAGTCGCCTTTTACGATTTGTTACAGTGTTACTATCATGTGTTTCCTTTCGTGTCTCAGCAACATATATTTTGGTAGGTAGTATGTAAGTAGGTAGGTAAGTAGAAAGGTAGGTAAATAGATAAGTAGGTAGGTAGGTGAGTAAGTAGGTATGCAGGTAGGTAGGCAGGCGATGAATGAGGTAGGTAGGTAGGTATGTAGGCAGGTATGTAGATTGATAGGTAGAAGATAGGCAGGTAGGTAGGTAGGTAGGTAGATAGGTAGGTAGGTAGGTAGGTATGCAGGTAGGTAGGTAGGTAGTCGGCTTAGGCGACAATGGCCTGTCGTGCCAACTAGTCATGAACACAATAAATGATCGAGTCCCAGGCTATGTAAGCTACCTTACACATTTGACTTGTAAGCCGCATGAACAAAAATTGCAAAAAGAACGTTCTACTTTTGGCCTTCGGCTATCTGGCAGCAAGCGTACACCTGACCGCTTTAATGCCAGGATACTCAGTATTTAAAATTCGAATGTGATGAGGGGTTTTGTTCACAAAATTGTCCTAGTCAGGCCCTTGACCATAAAACTGTCTTAATGAGGCCCTAGACCATTAAACTGTTTTAATAATGAGGCCCGGGATCATAAAACTGACTTCATCAGGCCCTGACCATAACAATGTCTTAATGAGACCATTAACCATAAAACTGTCTTCATTAGACCCTTGACCATAAAACTGTCTTAATGCGACTCAAAATTTAATTTGAGAGCGTTTAAAACTATACGATGAAAATGTCAATGGAATGAGGTACTTTATATGAAAGCATTATACTCTAAGCTGACTGCAAGCACATGTCTTACTAATTTACAAGTGCGTATCCCAATGACTACAAACCCATATCACGCTGACTGCTAGCAAATATCACGCTGACTGCAAGCATATCGCACTGACTGCAAGAACGTGTCCCGCAGACTGCAAATACGTATTCCGTTAAGTGCAAGTACATGTCCCGCTGACTGCACGTACATGTCCCGCTGACTGCAAGTACATGTCCCGCTGACTGCAAGTACATGTCTCGCTGACTGCAAGTACATGTCCCGCTGACTGCAAGTACATGTCCCGCTGACTGCAAGTACATGTCCCGCTGAATGCACGTACATGTCCCGCTGATTATAAGTACAAGTACATTTTCTAGATTTCTTTGGCGAAAGACACAGACAGTGCAATGAAGTGTAAGTAATTGGAGTGACAGACTAAATTACTCCGCTAGCCCCAGATCATTGTGGATGACTTGGCACAGACATTTACACGGTACAATGACTAAATGTATTCTTTAAGTGTGAAAAAGGTAAAAGTAATCTGCTATCAGGCACTCTTGTTGGGGATAACGTGTTAGAGACTTCATCAGCTGTATCTGAGATAGATCTAGCAACTCCTTCATTGCAAACTTTCTTCCCAAACTGTTGTTTTTCTTTATTGTTAACTTGCTTCCCAAACTGTTGTTTTTCTTTATTGTTATTTAATGTCCACAATGAGTAGGTTACTCTTTTGTGCACCCTGAAAAATCCGTTAAGTGGCGAGTTGTGGTAGCTTTCCTCAGATCTCGAGCATGCTGATGAAGGTGGACTACGGTGCTCCAGGTGGTTGTGTTATTCTTGGCTTCATCTGTTTAACGCTCACTGCTACGGGGATCACATCGATCCACATCTCGTTAGCAAGGCTGGCTTGAGTACAGAGTGTTTCCAGGGAATGCTACATGGAAGAGAGATTGTGGTCCTGGTCAGTGCATTAACCCTGTTGAGACGTCCTGGTCAGTGCATTAACCCCGTTGAGACGTCATGGTCAGTGCATTAACCCTGGTGAGACGTCCTGGTCAGTGCATTAACCCTGTTGAGATGTCCTGGTTAGTGCATTAACCCTGTTGAGACGTCCTGGTCAGTGCATTAACCCTGTTGAGACGTCCTGGTTAGTGCATTAACCCTGTTGAGACGTCCTGGTCAGTGCATTAACCCTGTTGAGACGTCCTGGTTAGTATGTTGTGCCTGACTGGACTAGCGTCTCAGATCCCCTCCCAAACTGTCAGTCGAATACTTATTTACAACGGATAGACTGAAACGTATTGAGATCGAGAGTAGACATCCACTCTGATCGCTCTTCTAATGACAAGTGTATTTGTAATTTTGTTTCTTCTCACCACGACACTAACTGTGAAAGTTAACAGTTCCCTCCATCTTGCTTTTTCACTATATTTTCTTAGTCGTTTCTTCTCTTTTCAGTCCAGTATCTCCTATAATAGAAATTTGTTTGTTTGCTTAAACGTTTGCCTTTCCTGATTCTACTGGCAAAGGCACGCACATTTCCACCCGGTAGTTCTTTGGGCGATAACAGGACGTTTGGTCAGTGTATGAATGCGTGTGTGTATCTGTTTGTAGAGTAGACATATTGGTCAGTGTATGAATGCGTGTGTGTATCTGTTTGTAGAGTAGACATATTGGTCAGAGCATGAATGCATGTGTGTATCTGTTTGTAGAGTAGACATATTGGTCAGTGTATAGATGAGTGTGTGTATCTGTTTGTAGAGTAGACATATTGGTAAGTGTATGGATGCGTGTGTGTATCTGTTTGTAGAGTAGACATATTGGTCAGTGCATGGATGCATGTGTGTATCTGTTTCTAGAGTAGACATATTGGTAAGTGTATGGATGCGTGTGTGTATCTGTTTGTAGAGTAGACATATTGGTCAGTGCATGGATGCGTGTGTATCTGTTTGTAGAGTGGACATATTGGTCAGTGTATGGATGCGTGTGTGTATCTGTTTGTAGAGTGGACATATTGGTCAGTGTATGGATGCGTGTGTGTATCTGTTTGTAGAGTGGACATATTGGTCAGTGTATGGATGCGTGTGTGTATCTGTTTGTAGAGTGGACATATTGGTCAGTGTTTGGATGCGAGTGTGTATCTGTTTGCAATGGCAGTTTTGCAGTACATCAGTTTTGCCAATTCTTTCATGAACGTGCAGAAGTGGTCATTCTGAGAAAAATCCCCGACATCTACGGCACAATACAAAGGTGGAAATGGAACGACAAGATCAACAACGCGGAACTGGTTGGAAAAACAGGACAAATACCAGTGGAGCATGAAAAACGGAGCATGCGATGGCGATGACGGAAACCAGTGGATAACATTACCAGACAAGTTCTGTTCTGGAATCCACATGGCAAGAGAAGTAAAGGAAGTCAGAGACACTCATGGAAGAGGGAACTGGAAGCAAATGTAAACGTGCAAACACGACGTGGACAGAATTGGCTCAGATGGCTCATTTTAGGAAGTCTTGGAGAATATTTGTTAAGGGCCTATGCTTCGCAGGGAGCTGACCGGTTTTTGATTTGAATGATTGATTGATGTTATGATTGCAAACCAAGCTAGCGCTGATTTACATCCCTACACCTCGCGCTTCACTCGATTTTCCAGAAATGGTGCATGTTGTGGTTATAGGCATTTAAAAAAAGTATAAACAATCAATATTTGTGTATTTCTATAAACACATACATATGGAAAGCTGTATTATTTTATTTTATGTAATGCTGTTTTTATTTTTGCTTCAGTTATTGTGATCTTTATTTCTGAATATACATCTGATGCTGTTAAAGTGTCTGGGAATTTGAATCTTCCGACTTGCTTTGAATGTCTAATTTACCTTGATACTGCATTATGTTTTATATAGAGAGTATTGCTTCTGCGTTCTTTATATTTAGGTTAGGCTTATGTCTCCTCAGTTTTAGCTTGAGATTTTATTCCACAGTAACATCCAGTTGGATGTGGCTCTTACCCGCCGCAGAACTTTTATTGACTATGAGATTATTGCTGTAATAGATCGGGGAGACGACGCTGTGAGATTGACTGGTAATTGCCACTCTCTCGTTCTCGTTCAAAATTGTTTTACAATGTTTCTCTACGCGATGACCATCTCTGGAAAAGTGTTGCCGTGATTGACAGTTCTCAAGGCCCCCAAAGAGCTTTGTGTGAGGCTTCATCTCTGTTGGCCAGTGCTCATTTTGCAGTTGTCTAAGCACATAGTAGTCGTGTTGGATATGTTCGACTGTCTGTGCTGCTTGTCCACACTTTCAGGTGGATAGTTGGGCTAGTTAGTGGCATTTCAATCTGTTATGCCCCGTTATCATGGAGCCCAAGCTAATCTGTTCGGCTCGATCAAGACAGTGATATTGTCTCTCGTTTCCTCGACCTTCCTTGTGGTTTGGATAAGATTCTTCATTTCCTGAAAGGTGATTGATTATTCTTTCTGTTCTCCTGATGCTTCCTCTTTTACAGTTTGTCAGCTCTCTCTCGCTCGCTCTCCCTCTCTATCTCTCTCTATCTCTCTCTCTCTCTCTCTCTCTCTCTCTCGTTTCTTGGTATGCCACAGTTTAATCGTATACACTTTAGTCCTACCCTTCTTTTGATGTAAATTCTAATAAGGCTTTTTTAAAGTTCTGATAGTTTATCATTATTCAGGACTTGCAGAACAGCCATTGTATATGTGATTGGATCAACATGCTAAGCAGAGCATGAGCTGCAGCGGTCAGCGACCCATAGCTGACTGCGAGCATCAGGGCCAGCAAACCAGAGCTGCCAAGACACTTCTACACCTCCGCGTGGTGATCCTGGATAACAGGCTGCAACAGAGCAAACTGGCCGATGAGAAGGAATCAAAGAGGGACGGCTAGCCCGATACTCAAATATACCAGCTGAATGTGTCAGACTGAAAGCTGCAAATATCGCAGTAAATCTGTAAACTACGACACAACGCATACCGTTCTCTTGACAACATCCTGCTACTTGCAAAGCCCTTTTAGGGTTTGGTAGTGGGAGATTGAGAGCGAGCGAAAAGAAGTATCTGTGATGAATACAACCTGCCGACATCGGTGAGCTGCACTGTTTATTAATTCAACAGTACTGGTATGTATGAATTCATTTCTGTTCCTTCGGAACCCCGGGACAAACGAGATATTGATTCGCTTCAACGTGTAACATATATTGGGTATTGTTAATGAGAGCAGCCGAACACCAACACTCCATAACCATTATTGAATAAATCAAAATCCGCCCCAGGAAGTGTTATGAACAGAACACAAAAACTCCCATCAGTTACTAATTTCCCGCTTAATTTCCGGAGTTCATGTAACTTTAATGAGAACAATAACAATACGGGAATATTGCCAAAGACAAATCGATAGGAGAATTGTCGTATGCTGTTGTTGGTAGTTTACTTTGATAATGAGTTACATTTGTTCGTCTTGCATCCCGAGAGATACTTGAAAAGTTGCCGGGGTCCTCCTGGCTGGAGCGCAATGGGAGGCTCCTCAATGAGCTTACGGATATGGGATTAGACTTGCTGAGAAGTAAGGCGCTCGCCTAACAAGAAACGAGCGAACAAAAGGACAAAAATGGTGAGGTGTTTGAATTCCGCAAGTTTCAAGCGCGCCGTCGTCTCAATGAATGATGAGACATATCATAGTCCTGTCGGAGATGGATGATAAAACTAGGAGGTCGTGTGTAAACGATGTATGCTTAAATAGCTCTTGACATGTACAAATCTGAAGAAGAGCACTGTTAGCCGCTGCCCGGGAAAAATTCGAAAATGAATTAAATAGCTACTCAATATGCCCCCTTCCAAGGCCTAGTTAGTCCGGGAATAAGCGGATAAAAATGAACATGCCCCCTTCCAAGGCCTAGTTAGTCCGGGAATAATCGGATAAAAATGAACATGCCCCCTTCCAAGGCCTAGTTAGTCCGGGAGTAAGCGGATAAAAATGAATATGCTCCCTTGCAAGGTCTAGTTAGTCCGGGAGTAAGCGAATAAAAATGAACATGCCCCCTTCCAAGGCCTAGTTAGTCCGAGAGTAAGCGGATACAAATGAACATGCCCCCTTCCAAGGCCTAGTTAGTCCGGGAGTAAGCGGATAAAAATGAATATGCTCCCTTCCAAGGCCTAGTTAGTCCGGGAGTAAGCGAATAAAAATGAACATGCCCCCTTCCAAGGCCTAGTTAGTCCGGGAGTAAGCGGATAAAAATGAACATGCCCCCTTCCAAGGCCTAGTTAGTCCGGGAGTAAGCGGATACAAATGAACATGCCCCCTTCCAAGGCCTAGTTAGTCCGGGAGTAAGCGGATAAAAATGAATATGCTCCCTTCCAATGCCTAGTTAGTCCGGAAGTAAGCGGATAAAAATGAACATGCCCCCTTCAAATGCCTAGTTAGTCCGGGAATAAGCGGATAAAAATGAATATGCCCCCTTCAAATGCCTAGTTAGTCCGGGAATAAGCGGATAAAAATGAATATGCCCCCTATGATATCTCCTGTCGTCTGGCCTAACACGTCTTGCAACTCGAACAAGGTAGCTCAGGACAAGACAGTGAGATCTTCTTCTTCTTCTTCTTCTTCTTCTTCTTCTTCTTCTGCTTCGTTCATTCTCAATCTCCCACTACCAAGCTCTGGAAGGGCTTAAGTAGCAGAATGTAGTCCAAATAACGGAATGCGTTGTGTCGTAGTTTACAGATTGGCTACGATATTTGCACCTTTCGATCCAACACATCCGACTTCAGCAAGCATTTTTTGAGTACCGGGTTAGCATTCCCTCTTCGATCCCTTCTCCTTAGCCAGTCTGCCAAGCTGTAGCCTGTTATCCAGGATCACCGCGTGGAGGTGTAGAAGGGTCTTGGCAGCTATGGTTCGTTGGCCCTGACACTAGCAGTCAGCTATGGGTCGCTGACCACTGCAGCTCATGCGCTGCTCAGCATCTTGATCCCAGACAGTGAGATCAACGATAGCACACATCTTCCTCACTAGAATCCGATGAGAACGCAAATAACAGTGTCAGACTTTAGACGATTAGCAACAAGTATCTCTATACGATGCTGTCGTCAACATCTCTTTCGATAAGTAACATATTTTTCTTCCTACAAATGTGCAGGACCGAGGACATGAGGTAAGGTCTTGATCAGTATGGTTCACCTAACTTTGATTTTCTTCGCTCTCAGAAATGTCGTAAAGCATTGATATCACATTCCCGGGGATAGGAAACGACGGGTTAATGCAGAGATCAATGAAACAAAAATATATTTTAACATCAATAATTACCTTTAACTGTAGAAAACTTTTGACAGACAAAAAAATTAGGCAAGTCAAATATTTTGGTCAAGATGGACTAATGTCGGTGTGGTAGAGTATACCGTCAAGTCAAGAGACAGGATATTGGAGGACCATTGCAGCCAACCTTCATTGGGGAGACGGCACTTGAATTGAATTGACGTAATTTGTATTTATAATGTTTCAACTAATTTCCTTAGCAATGTGTCTTCCGATAGTTTATAAACGATATGTCTCTGTAGTAATGTTGGTCCAATTTCTAATCGTACAAAATGACAACGAAACAAAAAAGAAACTGCTCAGAAAGTCACACAACCTGGACTACCAATGAGCACACATAACACACCAAGGTGTGGCTACAAGGCACGAGACAGACCACCTGGCAGATAGATAAATGATTTAATATAGATCCCACAACCTTCGAAACACTAGTGACAACATCAGATCCCCCTGAAGACTTAGTGGCACAGCCCCACCAGACGATTAGTTGAACAGCTCCCTCAGGACACTTGCACAGCCACTCACCCCCCCCCCCCCCGCCCACCTCCACCCCCAAGACGCTTACTCGCACAGCTCTACCAGGACGTTTACTGGCACAGCTTCTCCAGGATTTTTACTGACACAGCTCCCCCAGGACGCTTACTGGCACAGCTCCCCCAGGACGCGAACTGGCACAGCTACCCCAGGACGCGAACTGGCACAGCTTCTCCAGAACGCTTACTGACACAACTTCCCCAGAACGCTTACTGGCACAGCTCCCCCAGGACGCTTACTGGCACAGCTCCCCCAGGACGCTTATTGGCACAGCTCCCCTAGGACACTTACTGGCACAGCTCCCCGAGGACGCTTACTGACACAGCTCCCCCAGAACGCTTACTGGCACAGCTCCCCCATGACGCTTACTGGCACAGCTTCTCCATGACGCTAACTGACACAGCTCCCCCAGGACGCTTACTGGCACAGCTCTCACAAGACGCTTACTGGCACAGCTCCTCTAGAACGCTTACTGGCACAGCTTCTCCAGGACGCTTACTGGCACACCTCCCCTAGGACGCTTACTGGCACAGCTCCCCCAGAACGCTTACTGGCACAGCTCCCCCAGAACGCTTACTGGCACAGCTCCCCCAGAACGCTTACTGGCACAGCTCCCCCAGAACGCTTACTGGCACAGCTCCCCCAGAACGCTTACTGGCACAGCTCCCCCAGAACGCTTACTGGCACAGCTCTCCCAGGACGCTTACTGGCACAGCTAAGGAAGAACGCTTACTGGCACAGCTAAGGAAGAACGCTTACTGGCACAGCTAAGGAAGAACGCTTACTGGCACAGGTAAGGAAGAACGCTTACTGGCACAGCTAAGGAAGAACGCTTACTGGCACAGCTAAGGAAGAACGCTTATTGACACAGCTCCCCTAGAACGCTTCCTGGCACAGCTCCCCCAGAACGCTTACTGGCACAGCTCCCCCAGAACGCTTACTAGCCCAGCTCCCCCAGAACGCTTACTGGCACAGCTAAGGAAGAACGCTTACTGGCACAGCTAAGGAAGAACGCTTACTGGCACCGCTAAGGAAGAACGCTTACTGGCACAGCTAAGGAAGAACGCTTACTGGCACAGCTCCTCCAGAACGCTTTAGTGGCACAGCTCTCCTAGAAGGCTCACTGGCACAACTCCCCAAGAACGCTTACTGGCACAACTCTCCTAGGAGGCTTTCTAGCACAGCTCCTCCAGAACGCTTACTGGCACAGCTCCTCCAGAACGATTACTGGCACAGCTCCTCCAGAACGCTTACTGGCACAGCTCCTCCAGAACGCTTACTGGGACAGCTCCTCCAGAACGCTTACTGGCACAGCTCCTACAGAACGCTTACTGGCACAGCTCCTCCAGAACGCTTACTGGCACAACTCTTACAGAACGCTTACTGGCACAGCTCCCCCAGAACGCTTACTGGCACAACTCCCCCAGAACGCTTACTGGCACAGCTAAGGAAGAACGCTTCCTGGCACAGCTCCCCCAGAACGCTTACTGGCACAGCTCCCCCAAAACGCTTACTGGCACAGCTCCCCAGAACGCTTACTGGTACAGCTCCCCAGAACGCTTACTGGCACAGCTCCCCAGAACGCTTACTGGCACAGCTCTCCCAGAACGCTTACTGGCACAGCTTCCCCAGAACGCTTACTGGCACATCTAAGGAAGAACGCTTACTGGCACAGCTAAGGAAGAACGCTTACTGGCACAGCTAAGGAAGAACGCTTACTGGCACAGCTCCTCAGAACGCTTTCTGGCACAGCTCATCAGAACGCTTATTGGCACAGCTCTCCAGAACGCTTACTGGCACAGCTCCTCCAGATCGATTACTGGCACAGCTCCTCCAGAACGCTTACTGGCACAGCTCCTCCAGAACGCTTACTGGCACAGCTCCTCCAGAACGCTTACTGGCACAGCTCCTCTAGAACGCTTACTGGCATAGCTCCTCCAGAACGCTTACTGGCACAACTCTTCCAGAACGCTTACTGGCACAGCTCCCCCAGAACGCTTACTGGCACAGCTCCCCCAAAACGCTTACTGGCACAGCTCCCCCAAAACGCTTACTGGCACAGCACCCCCAGAACGCTCACTGGCACAACTCCCCCAGAACGCTTACTGGCACAGCTAAGGAAGAACGCTTCCTGGCACAACTAAGGAAGAACGCTTCCTGGCACAGCTCCCCCAGAACGCTTACTGGCACAGCTCCCCAGAACGCTTACTGGCACAGCTAAGGAAGAACGCTTACTGGCACAGCTAAGGAAGAACGCTTACTGGCACAGCTAAGGAAGAACGCTTACTGGCACCGCTAAGGAAGAACGCTTACTGGCACAGCTAAGGAAGAACGCTTACTGGCACAGCTCCTCCAGAACGCTTTAGTGGCACAGCTCTCCTAGAAGGCTCACTGGCACAACTCCCCAAGAACGCTTACTGGCACAACTCTCCTAGGAGGCTTTCTAGCACAGCTCCTCCAGAACGCTTACTGGCACAGCTCCTCCAGAACGATTACTGGCACAGCTCCTCCAGAACGCTTACTGGCACAGCTCCTCCAGAACGCTTACTGGGACAGCTCCTCCAGAACGCTTACTGGCACAGCTCCTACAGAACGCTTACTGGCACAGCTCCTCCAGAACGCTTACTGGCACAACTCTTACAGAACGCTTACTGGCACAGCTCCCCCAGAACGCTTACTGGCACAACTCCCCCAGAACGCTTACTGGCACAGCTAAGGAAGAACGCTTCCTGGCACAGCTCCCCCAGAACGCTTACTGGCACAGCTCCCCCAAAACGCTTACTGGCACAGCTCCCCAGAACGCTTACTGGTACAGCTCCCCAGAACGCTTACTGGCACAGCTCCCCAGAACGCTTACTGGCACAGCTCTCCCAGAACGCTTACTGGCACAGCTTCCCCAGAACGCTTACTGGCACATCTAAGGAAGAACGCTTACTGGCACAGCTAAGGAAGAACGCTTACTGGCACAGCTAAGGAAGAACGCTTACTGGCACAGCTCCTCAGAACGCTTTCTGGCACAGCTCATCAGAACGCTTATTGGCACAGCTCTCCAGAACGCTTACTGGCACAGCTCCTCCAGATCGATTACTGGCACAGCTCCTCCAGAACGCTTACTGGCACAGCTCCTCCAGAACGCTTACTGGCACAGCTCCTCCAGAACGCTTACTGGCACAGCTCCTCTAGAACGCTTACTGGCATAGCTCCTCCAGAACGCTTACTGGCACAACTCTTCCAGAACGCTTACTGGCACAGCTCCCCCAGAACGCTTACTGGCACAGCTCCCCCAAAACGCTTACTGGCACAGCTCCCCCAAAACGCTTACTGGCACAGCTCCCCCAGAACGCTCACTGGCACAACTCCCCCAGAACGCTTACTGGCACAGCTAAGGAAGAACGCTTCCTGGCACAACTAAGGAAGAACGCTTCCTGGCACAGCTCCCCCAGAACGCTTACTGGCACAGCTCCCCGAAAACGCTTACTGGCACAGCTCCCCAGAACGCTTACTGGCACAGCTAAGGAAGAACGCTTACTGGCACAGCTAAGGAAGAACGCTTACTGGCACAGCTAAGGAAGAACGCTTACTGGCACCGCTAAGGAAGAACGCTTACTGGCACAGCTAAGGAAGAACGCTTACTGGCACAGCTCCTCCAGAACGCTTTAGTGGCACAGCTCTCCTAGAAGGCTCACTGGCACAACTCCCCAAGAACGCTTACTGGCACAACTCTCCTAGGAGGCTTTCTAGCACAGCTCCTCCAGAACGCTTACTGGCACAGCTCCTCCAGAACGATTACTGGCACAGCTCCTCCAGAACGCTTACTGGCACAGCTCCTCCAGAACGCTTACTGGGACAGCTCCTCCAGAACGCTTACTGGCACAGCTCCTACAGAACGCTTACTGGCACAGCTCCTCCAGAACGCTTACTGGCACAACTCTTACAGAACGCTTACTGGCACAGCTCCCCCAGAACGCTTACTGGCACAACTCCCCCAGAACGCTTACTGGCACAGCTAAGGAAGAACGCTTCCTGGCACAGCTCCCCCAGAACGCTTACTGGCACAGCTCCCCCAAAACGCTTACTGGCACAGCTCCCCAGAACGCTTACTGGTACAGCTCCCCAGAACGCTTACTGGCACAGCTCCCCAGAACGCTTACTGGCACAGCTCTCCCAGAACGCTTACTGGCACAGCTTCCCCAGAACGCTTACTGGCACATCTAAGGAAGAACGCTTACTGGCACAGCTAAGGAAGAACGCTTACTGGCACAGCTAAGGAAGAACGCTTACTGGCACAGCTCCTCAGAACGCTTTCTGGCACAGCTCATCAGAACGCTTATTGGCACAGCTCTCCAGAACGCTTACTGGCACAGCTCCTCCAGATCGATTACTGGCACAGCTCCTCCAGAACACTTACTGGCACAGCTCCTCCAGAACGCTTACTGGCACAGCTCCTCCAGAACGCTTACTGGCACAGCTCCTCTAGAACGCTTACTGGCATAGCTCCTCCAGAACGCTTACTGGCACAACTCTTCCAGAACGCTTACTGGCACAGCTCCCCCAGAACGCTTACTGGCACAGCTCCCCCAAAACGCTTACTGGCACAGCTCCCCCAAAACGCTTACTGGCACAGCTCCCCCAGAACGCTCACTGGCACAACTCCCCCAGAACGCTTACTGGCACAGCTAAGGAAGAACGCTTCCTGGCACAACTAAGGAAGAACGCTTACTGGCACAGCTCCCCCAGAACGCTTACTGGCACAGCTCCCCAAAAACGCTTACTGGCACAGCTCCCCAGAACGCTTACTGGCACAGCTAAGGAAGAACGCTTACTGGCACAGCTAAGGAAGAACGCTTACTGGCACAGCTAAGGAAGAACGCTTACTGGCACAGCTAAGGAAGAACGCTTACTGGCACAGCTCCTCAGAACGCTTATTGGCACAGCTCCCCAGAACGCTTATTGGCACAGCTCCCCAGAACGCTTATTGGCACAGCTCCCCAGAACGCTTACTGGCACAGCTAAGGAAGAACGCTTACTGGCACAGATCCTCCAGAACGCTTACTGGCACAGCTCCTCCAGAACGCTTACTGGCACAGCTCTCACAGAACGCTTACCGGCACAGCTCTCCCAGAACGCTTACTGGCACAGCTCCTCCAGAACGCTTACTGGCACAGCTCCTCCAGAACGCTTACTGGCACAGCTCCTCCAGAACGCTTACCGGCACAGCTCCTTCAGAACGCTTACTGGCACAGCTCTCACAGAACACTTACCGGCACAGCTCTCCCAGAACGCTTACTGGCACAGCTCCTCCAGAACGCTTACTGGCACAGCTCCTCCAGAACGCTTACTGGCACAGCTCCTCCAGAACGCTTACTGGCACAGCTCCTCCAGAACGATTACCGGCACAGCTCCTCCAGAACGCTTACCGGCACAGCTCCTCCGTGACTCTGACTGGCACAGCTCCTTCGTGACTCTGACTGGCACAAGTGAACGTAATTGTAAGTAAATAAAACTATACATTTTACAATGTCTTAATAAACATACCTGTGCTTTTCTATATGGACGGTTGGCGGATGACAAGAGAACAGTTGGCTGGCCACTATTGGGGCTCAAAGATGTGTGTGGGCACGATATGATTGTCCCTGACATGAATCCATGACATGAATTCATGACATGGATCCATGACATGAATACGTGAAAACGATCAAAAGACAAGTATTTATTAGCACGCAGTAACATATATCACGAACACCAGAAAAAAAAGTGAAGTAATAAGCAGCACTGAATTCTAACACCGGACCTCCAGATGACGGAAGCGCCTTGCCAAAGGAGAGAGAGAGAGAGAGAGAGAGAGAG
The DNA here is from genome assembly GCA_036924085.1 of Ariolimax columbianus. Lineage (NCBI taxonomy): Eukaryota > Metazoa > Mollusca > Gastropoda > Stylommatophora > Arionidae > Ariolimax > Ariolimax columbianus. The sequence goes on along the minus strand of JAVGWX010000013.1, from coordinate 23,646,006 downwards.
AGAGAGAGAGAGAGAGAGAGGGGGAGAAATATACGTTAGGCAAGAGGCCAGCGAGACACGCTAAAAAATGTGTCAGAACGTCTCTTGTGATCGTTCTCACGAAACAAACAATATTTATTTTGTCTTAACATCCTCATCCTCTGTAAACAGTAACAGTCTGCAAAGATCGTATAAATTTCAAATGTATGTAGATGAAGTCAACCGGGTTCTGCATTACATCTCCTGCAGATATTCATATTGCCATTCTTGTGTGGAAACATGCTTCTCACATGACCAGTTGGCTTTACTGCGTAAAAATGTACCATGTTTTACCATTTTCATTCATTACTCGTAGGTCGTCTTTGTTCATAATGTCCGCTTAGAGTCCATTATCCTCTCCTATTTTGAGACTACAGTTTATTATCACTGCTGCAATACCTCTTGAACTTTTCTCATCCTATAGAAGAATCACAGATACAATATAAATGTCCCTAGAAACTGCAGAATCAATATTAGCAATCTTAGGAACTATATAACCAATCTTAGGAACTATAGAAACAATATAACCAATCTTAGGAACTATATAAACAATATAACCAATCTTGGGAACTATAGAAACAATATAACCAATCTTAGGAACTACATAATCAATATAAGCAATCATTGGAACTACAGAGGAATCAATATGAGCAATGTTAGAAACTTCAGAATCAACATACAAAATCTTGGGAACTTCAGAAACAATGTCAGCAATCCTAGGAACTACAAAAATGATATACACAGTCTTCGGGCAGATTGGACTCGAAAGCCTAGAAAGGTAGCTCATCTAGGAGAAGAAAAACTGATTTCAAACCATCTGAAGCCGTGCAGATAAGATACTGGCGTATCTTGTCGGGTTTTCTCTGATGTGGCTGTGCAACCTGTTTACTGATAATTCTGAAGGTTGGTCAGCGACTGCTAAACCTGACAACCGACGATGTGCGAAGGAGCACACGCAAGAAGATACAATGCCTTATCCTAGAGCGAGGAAAGGCAACCTCAACTAATTGTTGTAGCACGGCAGACCAGGCCGTTGGTCTTGGTTGGCGGCTGGTCTAGGAGTGAAGTCTCGACATGCGAACAGATAGAGCAATACTCTGCTGATCCAGCAGCTTCTGCAGCTTGCCTTGTTCCAAATATGTTGGTATCACCTTTCCTTTGGAGCAAACAAGGCAGACCGAGAGAGGGATCATACTGCATGGGCAACACATGGTCTCTATATTTCCGCCCGGGCTTTGTGCTAAAAGCACAATTATTATCATCTGATAAGACGAAAAGAGCCATTGATGATGGACATGGATGTGACTTCCTAGGAAGACGAAGATGCAGACAGATTCAAGTAGAGATGTACTCTGAATGGCTACCTAACGCTTTGTTAAGTGAAGCTCTTGCAACACAGAGAAGTGAAAAGACAATGCCTCAAGGAGAAAGACAACAAAAGATCACTCCAAGTCCCATCATCCTATAGTCAGTCATGGCTGAAGAGCACTCCTATGCCTAACTAACTGTCCGCTTACTTTCCATTAAATAGTCAATAAATGTTACGTGTACAAGATGAATGTGTAAAAACATGCACAAGTATAGTTCAGATATCGAGTGGCAACATAAAGATAAACAATTACTATGTTACAACCAAAAAGCCGTTATCAGAGACAGAGAACACCACAAATTAAAACAACATAACATAACAGCAGCGATGAACACGCATTGGAGAGGGATTTACCTGGCGGAAGTCTTACCCTGGGTCTGAGATATGTAAAGTATACAAGAGAACAAGAATATACGAAAACTCGAGATCAGAAATAGTAAACAACATATCGTTGACATTGATATTTACTTCTCTAAATACTGGAAACACATACAATCAGACAACAATGGAAGTGAAGAGATATGCACTATGATATTTTGTGCTGTTCATTTGGCTACCAAACAAGTCTTCTTTGTGCAACAATGCGAGACCATTACTTGGCCAGTGGCAAAGCCTCGACACGAGAGTGACTTATAGTGCACTCTTTTCTGATGATATATGTATCACACACACACATACATATATATATATATATATATATATATACATATATATATATACACACACACACACGCGCGTATACGCGCGCCTTAAAAGAGAGAGAGTGAGAGAGAGAGAGAGAGAGAGAGAGAGAGAGAGAGAGAGAAAGAAATAAGATGGCCAATTAGTATGAATGTTCCTGATGGTCATGTAAAAAAACTAAATGAGATAGGAACTTGAAACCCATTTTGTTTATTGTACTTATATTGTCCTTTTTTCAATATCATTTTTATCAGCATTGATGTAATTTTCACATCGCTTTATCATGCACCAAAATACGGCGCCTAGTAGTTTGTTGGCTTCTGTCTCAGCCACGTTTGAACTTCGCGTTTATCACGTTCAACCTCTTCGTCATTCGTGGAACGTCTTCTGTCAAGGTCGGGTTTTTCTGCAACAGTCCGGTGAACATTGTTCGGGGCTAATTCAGGACTCTCCGGTAGATGTCCAAGAACTTGTCGCCCTAGTTGGTCAATTTTCTCCTGGAATAATCTAGTCCTATGTTGCAATCTAAACAGGACGACCAGGTGGGGCTTCATCAGTAATTCTTTTCGTTTTTGAGAGTACGTATCGAACCAGGAATGCACTGCTTAAGGTGAGAAATACAGTTTATTTGTATCGATAATTTACATTGTTATTCATTTGAGAGGTTGTGTAGCTAGAGTTACAGTGCACTGTTTTCCCCTGAGACTATAATGCTGTCAAGATAACTCCGCCTGCGGGGATGGAATGTTTTATTATGGATTGTACTACTTCTCACCTTTGGTGAGTTGGGGTGGCCAGTATGCTTTCCTAGCTGCCGTGTCTTCCTTAAGCGTACGTCATATACCCATTTAGTTTGATAAAACTGGTGAGTACCGATTCCGAGGAACGAACCTAGGTGGTCTGTTGCCAGAGACAAGCACTTTAACCACTATGCAACTCATACGTACATACACTTTTATGTATGGTTCTAGTCAGTCTGAAATGTGAGAACATTCAAGGTCATGAAATACAATAATATATTAAACAGCAGTTTCGTGACGTAGCTAAAAAGAAAGAGGGTGCGGTGGTGAATAAGAACAAAGGGAGGCCATCGCTGCCGTTAAGGCAACAAGTGGAAACTAATAGCCGCGATGGGCCGTCTGGGACGTGATAGCGAGTGGTTTAACGCTGTTTTAAATATAGCAATTAGTTCGGGTAGTTGCAGCCATCTTTTGCTCAAGGCGGGCAGGATCGATAACACTAGCATTAGTTCCGGTGACTTCTTCAACACAAAATACTCATCATCACCACTATCTGGTGCAGTATAGAATAACAAAATATGAGTATATCTCTCTACAACCGGCAACCCTGATATGCGATCTATTACAGATGTTCACCTTTCGCTCTGTCTCACTCTTCTCTCTATCTCTATCTCTCTTTCTCTCTCTCTCTCTCTCTCTCTCTCTCTCTCTCTCTCTCTCTCTCTCTCCTCCAGCTTACATTTATCGGGTAAAAACCGACCCTTCAAGTAATTTTGTCCGGCCTCTGAAGTTGATTGAACAATACTATACACTCCGGCCTCTGAAGTTGATCTAACAGTACTATACACTCCGGCCTCTGAAGTTGATCTAACAGTACTATACACTCCGGCATCTGAAGTTGATCTAACAGTACTATACACTCCGGCCTCTGAAGTTGATCTAACAGTACTATACACTCTGGTCTCTGAAGTTGATTGAACAGTACTATACACTCTGGTCTCTGAAGTTGATCTAACAGTACTATACACTCCGGCCTCTAAAGTTGATCTAACAGTACTATATACTCTGGTCTTTGGAGTTGATTGAACAGTACTATACACTCTGGTCTCTGAAGTTGATTGAACAGTACTATAGACTCTGGTCTCTGAAGTTGATTGAACAGTACTATACATTCTGGTCTCTGAAGTTGATCTAACAGTACTATACACTCAGGCCTCTAAAGTTGATCTAACAGTACTAAATACTTTTGTCTCTGGAGTTGATTGAACAGTACTATACACTCTGGTCTCTGAAGTTGATTGAACAGTACTATATACTCGGGTCTCTGAGCTTTATAAATACAATTACAAAAATAACACACACATACACATTATTTTTAAAATCCACCCAAAATTCAAATAAAATGAACATCCAAAAACTAAATTATAATAATAGCAATAATTTGCTAATCAATATCGACAAAAGGGAAATAATTTCATCAACTCTCTAGTCGTGCAAGTTGAAAGGTGTTCGAAAGAAACTCAAAAATGCAAAGACAGGAGTCCTTTAGCGCCTCCGAAAATAGGAAACTGGGGCGACGCAGTCAGAAAGTCTCTATGAAAAGGGTGTTGTAAGTTTTCGCAGATATATTTGTATGGTAAGGGAAGGGGGAATAGGGGTGAATTTGTATGGTAAGTGAAGGGTGAAGGGGGGTGAATTTGTATGGTAAGGGAAGGGGGAATGGGGGTGAATTTGTATGGTAAGTGAAGGGTGAAGGGGAGTGAATTTAGATGATAGATACATATTATTTAGAACAGTTTTGAAAGATGGTGGTAAACAGCTTTCACAAGTTCGTTGCACAATGCCAGTGTAGAGTTAAAAACTGGATGTGGATACATCATTTAGTAAGTGACCTTCGGATTATTTCTTGATTCTATATCGCGTATTTGGTATAAATTGACAGGATTCCTTGAAGGTGCGTCATATCCATCTCTAATCTCTCAGCGGAATCTTGAGATGTAGTGGTTTCTGTCGTGTTTAGCTATTAGCAAATATATATATATATATATATTATAGACAGAGTGGTGAATGCTTGTAATGCATTGCCACATCAAATAGCGGGTGCAGGGTCAGTTAATTCATTCAAGAATAGATTTATGCACATAGTTATTTTTTTTTATCAAGTTGAGAAGAAACCGGTTGTATACAGACTGTCCATAGTCTTCTAAACCAGTATAAAGAAGTTTAGTTAAGTTAAGCTAAGCTAAACTAAGCTCGGTTAAGTTAAGTTAGGCTAAGTTAATAAAAGCTAAGTGTTCTCGACCCCAAATCTGTGTTTGATATTGCCTCTGACAATCTAATTGGGGAATATGAAACATAAGCAATATTCGTGAAGGTCTGCATTCTGGATGTGATACATTAAGTTACATTCCAAAAAATGAAATAAGTCAAACAAAGGTTAGAAAAAGATCATATCCAGAAATAATATAGAAAGAAATGTTAAATACGTAAACAACGTTCTGAACAAGGAATGAATTTAACTGTTAAACAAACAGAATAATACAAGATACTGCAAGTGGTCAAATTGAGAATTAAGAAAAATAACAGACCTTCCACCATTCTCCTTGAATAATAAAGTAGTAGCGAAGCTGCAGTAGGGAAAAAAAACAACAAGATATCCAAAATTGCGTCGTGCGAGAGCGACACCTTTTAAACATGACAAGTAATAGAATAACTTCGCGTTATGACAAGAAGGATTTAAATAAAAGCCTATCCGTACTTATTCTATTAAAATGGTCGTCCAACGAACTTAGGACATGGAGGTGATCTTCGTATTGCCCTAGACCATGTAACTGTTCTACGTGTTGTCATTAAGTCGTGGAACTGGCCTTCGTGCTGTTAATGGAACTGATCTTTGGGTGATTATTAAGTCATGGTACTCGTTTTTCAGTGATGATTAAGTCATGGAACTGGTCTTTGAGTTGCCATTAGAACATGGAACTGGTCTCTGTATGAGCATTATAATATGAAACTGGCCATCCTATGTTCAAAAGTCATGAAACCGGCCTTTGTGTGGTCATTCAGCCATAGAACTAGTCTTCCTGTGGCCATAATGTAAGTAGTTGGTCTTCGTGTAATCCTTAGATCATGGAACTGGTCTTAATGTGGTCATTAGGATATTGGAACTAATCTTTCTGTTGTTATTAGGCATGGAACTGGTCTTCGTGCATGCAGCACCCGATGGGTTTCGAGTTTGAGACACATTTTAGAAGATTATATATACATGATTTTTATATATACATGTGTGTGTGTATGAATATATACATATGTGTATGCATATATATGTGTATATATATATATATATATATATATATATATATATTATATATATATATATATATATATATATATATATATATATATATATATATATACCGTCAGCTCAGTCTCAAGATATATGTTCAAAATGTTCAAAATAAACATAAAGCATTGAGGTGGCTACAGTTACTGAAGAGACTCGCTGGTACAGCATAGGGACCAGACAAGGACACTCTGAGAGGTTTGTATCTTGGATATGTACGCTCTACTTTAGAATACAGCAATGCACTCTTGACAACATGCTCACAGACTAATGTAGAGTCCATGGACAGCGTGCAGAGCACTGTCCTGCGCCTTGTTAGTGGAGCAATGAGGTCAACGCCCGCTGCGGCATGTGAAATTCATGTGAATGTAGAACCCCTTTAAATGCGAAGAGATGTGGCTGCCATGGAAATTTGTGAGAGGAGTAAAAGAATGAGCAAAAACCACTCCAATAGAAGGCTTGTAGAAAAGCAGAGAATTAAGCAAAAGGCAGTCCTCCACCACGTCAGTATGATCAAAGACAGATATCACGTCCAAGACAAAAGACAAGAAACACAAAGAGCAAACAAGAAACGTACCACCACATATATGTTAAAAAATGCCAGAGATTCAAACAAAACTAACAGATATTTCAACACGAGGTACAGATGCAGTCAGTCTTATGAGAACATCACAGAGAACGATTGACACATACCCAGAAGAATGTCTATGCTGATGGATCTACTTTTAAGGCCATCATTAAAGAGGGATATGAGTCTACATAGAGTACCCAGACAGAACACCTGATGAGCTGTTTGATATATGTGGGAATATATGTTCCAATTATGAGGCAGAAATAACAGCTCTGGAAGTAGCTCTGCACCACTTGAGGACTGTATTTGATGCTTTCCCATGAAAAACTAAAAGCATCGTAATCTTTACAGATTCATTATCTGCCCTTCAAGCTCTGCAGGCCTGCACTTACCCAAATATCCCTAGAGGCCAACCAACTTCTCACATCCCATGAAGTCAGATTAGTTATACAATAGACCCCTGGTCACTCAAATACACCTGGCAGTGACAAGACAGACAGACTGGCTAAGAAGGGAGCAAGTCAAGAACAACAATACACACCAAAAACTCTACAGACAGTTAAACAAATACTGAAAATTGTGAACAAAGAGGCCTTGTTGAATAGATGGGCAATGAGAAATACTGGGAGAGAAATCTACAAACACATGGCCATCCCAAATCCCAAAGACAAAATCAACCTCCTGAAAAGGACAGAACAATGCACCATTTTCCGACTTCGCACTCAACACATACAACTTAACAGCCACTTGACCAGAATCCAACCATAACATACTCCAGAGGGCCGGCTGTGCACACATCCCCATGAAACTGTTGAACATCATCTTTTTGAATGTCCTGCTCTTGCATGTGTTAGAAAAGAGCTTCTTCCTCCGAGGCCAGACAAATGGAACACTTTGTACGGAACTAAAGAACAGCTTACAAACACTTGCAGATACCACTATATGGCATTGGGCCAAAGGGCAGGAGTTCATAGGCTGCTGCATCAATAACCAAGCAGCCAACCGTAGATCTAGATTGCCGAGTTTGGAGATCTTGTTTGCCCCAATGATCCCGGGAGCTTTGCCCACAGGAGCATTAAACCTATCAGGGTCATCCAGGCCTGACATGTCTTTGGAGAGGGGTCGGACTAAGGAACAGGTAGTTCTATAGGTGTATCTGCAGAACCAACTTGTGAGTGGTGAATGCTTTGGGCTGCTCCAATCCATCTCCATCTATGGGTTAAATGCATTCTTCATTTTCTTTTTTGTTGTTGCTATTTTCTATCAATTTCCCTCATAAATAACAAAGAGACGCAGGCCAGCGGACATTGCAGCTCTGCCCCATCGCAACGACTTCCCAGGTGGCTGGAAATGTTGTGTATTTCGTCACTACAGATGAGCTGACATGACTGACTGAGGAATGATGAGAAGGCGGACTCAAATGTGTGTGCTACATCCCTGGTAGGAGGTGATGACCCCGAGACACCAACACATTGAATTTCCTACCTTCGAAGATACAGGAAAGATGCGCACATTCCATCCCTTCAATATCATGATGCCGCTTAGACAACTGACTTTATATGAACTACAACTGAGGAAGAAGTGTGCTTTGTCCCGGAGACATAGGACTGTCAATAGCTACCAGCTCCAACTAAGGGGATTGTATTACTATATCGTGAACTGTACGGTTGTTGAGAGCCTTCGGTGTCTTGTTTGTGTCATTCTCTATAAAAGTTACCCTTCTGAGTTTTACACTTCCTCAGCTAGAGAATAGAAGTACGCTTTATAATTGGAATGTCGATTTTCAAACTGGATGATCCTTTTTTTGTTAATGCTATTTGCATTGCATGTTCAATACTTTGTGAACTGTTTCCCTTTTCCTGTTCGTATGATTCTGAATTATGGTTATGTGATGTTGCGTGACATTTGTGTGATTTTATGTTCAATTTATGCGATGTTTGGTGACATGTATGTGATGTTATGTTACATGACGTCTGTGTGATGTTAAGCAGAACTAACATCACAGCAGCCAAGTTTGATCCGTAGACGTTCTTCTTCTTCTTCTTCTTCTTCTTCTGCGTACACAGTCAGACAGTAACCATTATTTTTTCGAGAAAAGCGGCGGTCATCCTGAGACTCTCGCCACTGCCATAGAGCTTGTCTTGCAGTTCCACTGGTAATGGCCACATCTGCTCTCTCTGATCCTCGTATGTCGGGCAGTTCTGCAGCAGATGTTCAGTAGTCATTTTACCAGTACCGCACGGGCATTCGTCGGTACACCCTATCTTCAATTTGTTGAATAGGTGGTACCTCAGTCTGTTGTGGCCAGTGCGAAGTCTGAAGACAACTACCTGCTCTCTTCGGTTCAACTGGTAATATGCATCGTTTTTGGTGTAACCAGTATGTTCGGTTTCCCATTTGGTCATGTATCTGGCTTTGATAAGCCGTTTTGACTCTTCGTACGTCATACTGGTATCTGTTTGTGGTAGTCTTGCACCTTCTTTTGCCAGTCTATCTGCCTCCTCGTTGCCTTGGATGTTGCAGTGTGACGGGACCCACTGTACCACTACCCTTTTTGGTGCGGACTGCTGGCACAGTTTGCAGAGTGCTGCTCTTAAGTCATTAAGCTCAGTGTTTTTCTGGCTTTTTAGCGCTGTGACTACGGCGAGAGCATCTGTCAGCAGGACTATATGGCGCTCATTTTCACTGTGTGTCACCATTTCTTCCACTGCCGCCCTCAGTGCCTCTGCCTCCGCTCTGAAATTGCTTGTGTACTTACCAGTAGCGAATGACAGTGTTATTTTTCTGCCATTTGGTAGGTTCAGGAATGCTCCTGCCCCTCCGTTCTGTGTAGTGTTTGTTACAGAACCGTCGGTGTATGCATGGGTCCAGTCCATGCTTGGGTAGCTTTTCGCTATGAAGCTTAGGGTAGTGTCTCTCCTTTCTTTTTCAGTCTGGCAGTTTTTGTTTGCAATACCTGGTATATTTTCTACCACCTCTGGAAATATATCCTGCCTCCAGGTAGGTTTTCGTACAGTGGTGATGGGTTTTGGTGTTGTTAGTGCGTTTATGGGATCTTCGTGCATCTTTGCTTTGGCTATTTCTGCAAAGTTTCTCCGCTTTAGTTTCCCATTTCCCAAATTGTTTAGTCTCTGGTACATTGGGTGGTCCGTCAGTCTTCGGAGTTTCTCTGACTGCAGCTGGGCTCTGCAGTCTCTTCTATCGGTCATGGATTGCACGTAGACGTTCAATATCTTTCTTCAGCAGATGACACAAGCTGTATATGTTGCAGTTTCTTGTAGCTCTCTGATTGTACACACTTCTGATCCATCCTAAACTTCTGCAGCCAACCTATTATATTTTATGTATCTTTTGTCGACAACCCTGCTTTATTGGCTGTTATACTATTCATTCGTCCTCAGTGCTTGCGACATGTCGGAATTGTTTGTCATGTACCACGTTTGAATGGATGTATATACGTAAGTGACTGTGGCATGCAACGCACAAATCAGTTTATGGTTCATGATGTACAATGTTTTCTCGGAGAATGTCAGTGTTTGTTATGTACAATACTTATCCCAACGAACATCCGTCTTTGTGATATACAATGCTTCAACTCGGAGATTGTCCGTGTTTATGATGTACAATGCTTATCTCGGAGAATGTCCATATTTGTGATGTGCAATGCTTATCTCAGAGAATGTCCGTGTTTGTGATGTGCAATGCTTATCTCAGAGAATGTCCGTGCATGTGATGTGCAATGTTTATCTCGGCGAACGTCCAATTGATGTGTGTCAGTGCATGTGGTGTGCCATTATTAAGCATGGCACACGGCCGTTTTTATAATGTATCACGTTTGTTTCGATATAAGGCAGTGCTTGGGATGTATCACATTTGTCTTGGTGTACGGTCCTTTTCAGATGTGTCACGTTTGCCATGATATAAGGTAATGTTTGGGATCAAGATGCTGAGCAGCGCATGAGCTGCAGTGGTCAGCGACTCACAGCTAACTGCTAGCGTCAGGGCCATCTAACCAAAGCTGCCAAGACCTTTCTACGCGTCCACGCGGTGATCCTGGATAACAGGCTGCAGCATGGCAGAGTGGCTAAGGAGAAGGGATCGAAAAGGGAATGCTAACCCGGTACTCAAAAAATGCTTGCTGAAGTCGGATGTGTTGGTCCGAAAAGTGCAAATATCGCAGTCGAGCTGTAAACTACGACACAACGCATTCCGTTCTCCGGACTACATTCAGCCACTTAAGCCCTTTCAGCGTTTGGTAGTAGGAGATTGAGAATGAACGAAGCCAAGCCAAGCCAAGACAATGTTTGGGATGTTCCTTGTTTGTCTTGAAATACGACACTGTAAGTTACAGCTCATGTTTCTCTCGGTGTACGACACGTTGGCAATATTCTATGTTTTAATCGGTGTACGCCGATGTTTTGCGATAGACTATATTTGTTTTTTTTATAACCAGATAAGCACTAACGTCGCATTCGGGTGGAAAAGAATAGAACCAGTGAAACTTTCCAAACATGTCGCAAAAGATCAGTAAACAGTGCTGTGCGTCCTTCTAGCAACCTCATCATGTAAAACAATTAATATTTAAACCTCAAATGCAACTGCTCGGATACATTCTGCATGTAAGAAGCCATGTGTAGTGGAGGCCTATGCTTCAGTTGGGACGAAGCGGTGATTCCACTAACCAGAAAATGTGATGTACCGTATGTACTTGAGTATTTTCAATCAAATCTGAGAATTTGCAAATCAATTCTGAGAATTTTCAATCAAATCTGAGAATTTGCAATCAATTCTGAGAATGTTCAATCAAATCTGAGAATTTGCAATCAATTCTGAGAATTTTCAATCAAATCTGAGAATTTTCAATCAATTCTGAGAATTTTCAATCAAATCTGAGAATTTGCAATCAATTCTGAGAATTTTCAATCAAATCTGAGAATTTTCAATAAAATCTGTACTCGTAGTGTTTAATCAATCATAACGAGTGACTGATATCAGCAGGCTATACGATCAGCTAGGTCTTTGCCTTGGGGCACCATGTTGGATCAAGGACTTTAATCAGGTCATCTCTCCATCTCCATTGCGGACGTTCAAGTGGAGGTTTATATATTGCTGACATGTGTTATCGAAACGTAGAATAAATACATGACTGATTATGTATTCCTTGAAATGTATTCAACTATAGAACATGAAGGGAAACTACAGAACATGAAGGGAAACTACAAAACATGAAGGGAGACTACAGAACATGAAGGGAAACTATAGAACATGAAGGAAACTGTAGAACATGAAGGAAAACTATAGAACATGAAATGGAACTGAGACACCTATCCGATCAGGCAAAACTTAATATACCAGGACGTCGCGTCAGGGTCAGGCACAACACACTGACCAAAACCATTATCTCCCTTCCGTGTAGCTTTCCCTGAAAACAGGCTGTTTTCAAGGCAGTCTGGCTGACCAGATATGGATCAATTTGATCCCCATAGTAGTGAGAACAACGCAGATGAAACAAAGCATAGCGCAACCGCCTGGAGGATCGCGATCCACATTCACCAGCATAGCCGAGATGTGAGGAAATTTACTACAACCCGCCACTGAAAGCTCTTTCAAGGGCCCCAAAAATAGTAAACTTACTCATTATGGGCATTAAACAACAGCAATAGCAACATAAAACATGAACAATTCACATCAAGCATGCACACAATGTAAAACTCACCTGGCTGATACGATTATATCCATACTGTTTAAATCGTTCGTCATACAGAGGTAAAGATGTCTTGGCAATATAGAATGGCTCCCACGTACTCTCTCTATCAACTGTATATCCAATACGAACTGGTCCAACACTGCCTAGCCCTCGCCAAGCACTGTAGTTTGTAGGACGTTGGCACTGCTGACAGAGATCCCAATAGAAGGGTCTAGCAACACCTTTCATCCATAGTTTTAAGAGATGTGCTTTATGTCTGGGAACTGTGACAGAACTTCGAATCTCGAAAGCTGGTACAACAAACGCTGAAAGAGAATGCTGCCCACTTAAAGATGGATCATTGTTGCTAGCGTTTACTCTAAGATCTAAATGCGATGTTGATGACATAAACCTCTGAAACTCTGAACGCAGATTTTCAGATGGCACAAAGTCTACGTCTATCATGAATATGTATGGAGTTTGAGCGTAGTTTATGGCTAGGTTTCTGAGTAAATTATTTGGGTATTCTAAATCCTGTTTTGCATAGTTCCTCGTCTCTGAAGATGTCTGAATCGTGTTCTGGATTTCAAGCATGTGGTCTGTGCATGATAATTTTAAATCTGAAAGACGTTCGATATGTTTAGGTGTACGACTGATGGGAAATACTAGATGGAAACTAACGTGACGATAGATGTGGTCATTACAAAAATGAAGGTGAGTTAAACTTGAAATGGTAGTAATGAAGTCATCGTCATACGTAAACACAGACACGGAAACAGGTCCGTTCCAGCGCTCACTAAGCTCGACCAGGTTGTAGAGGTGGCTAGAAGAACTTTGTGTCACTACGCTTACGTCAAATGCTCCTTGGCCTAGAATCACGTGCTCAGAAGTTAAAAAGTTGTCTAAAACGTAATATGTTCCGCTCTTGTCGAAACGGTGTGAATTTTTAACTCTTTCTTCCATTTCTAGAATGACGTTTTTGAACTTTCTTCCTTGTAAGTGACGACCAAGTGCAGATACGTTTTCTTTTACACGTGCACCTTTCTCTCCCAATCGCGACAGAAGGGCCAGGTGAAGGATTTGCAAGAACACAATGATTAACACCAAAGAGGTCAGGCATGGCCAGAAGCCTACCCTGTTGAAAATCGATATTCTCAGCTGGAACATCGCCTGTATATTGTACTGTATATATACTACAGTTAATTGCCTGTAGATGTGGCAGTGAGCTGATATGAAACCTGACTAACAAGAACACAATTTACTGGAAAACAAAAGTCACAGCATAGAGTAAAATTCTGTATTTTTATTTCGCTAATTAAGCGGCGGTAAGCACCACAGATGTGCACGGTGGCATCGCGCGTGTGCTCCCGTCATTCTGGGTATCAGATTGTGTTGGCGATTACTGGATGTTGGACAGGATATAATGACATACATCACGCGACTATCAACAGCTGACGAACGGGACGTGATCTGGCATCTGAAAGGTCATAACATAAGATAGGTCAGTGTCAGCTGTTACACGTGGGTGTGGCAACAAGTAACGGGTGATAATACAAGTGTGTATAATAAAACATAAAACATAGACAACAGGAAACGGGTGATAATATAAGTGTGTATAATAAAACACGAAACATAAAACATAGACAACAGGTAACAATGTCTATACAAGATTGTACAATAAAACATAAAACATGGACAACAACTAACGGTTGGTGATACAATTGTGTTAAATAAAACATAAAACATGGACAACATTAAACGGTCGTAATACAAGATTGTATAATAAAACATGAAACACGGACAACAGATATAGGCTGGTAATTTAAGTGTGTTTAATAAAACAAAATACAGACAGCTTGTTTTATGTTTGAACATCAATTCCAGTCTCCCAATTGCTGCTTCATGACTATATTATGCCGTAAGAAAGATCAATTAAAATACATCTTTAAAGAGGATACATTTTTTTACAAAAAAGGAATATGTAAATGTTTCCAACAAAATTATAATTATATTCTACAGAACCAGTATGATATTTATCATGTAGCGCATTGGTTAGTGCATTATTTTCCCAACCAAACTATCTGGTATTGCTCCCCAATTAATGCAGGATTTGTTGGATTGCAAAAACGACATTCTCACTTGACCTAGTTTCAAATATTGGATATTAGTGCAACCTGGGAAGTTAAGGCGTGGCGCTGAACACATGACTCTAAATGTGGCGTTGGTCAAAACAAATATTGGCGTAACATCATATACCCCATACGCACATAGTGGATAAGTGCAATCTTTACTTTACTTTTTAGAACAAAAATTAATAGTCAATTGTATTTTCTTCAAATGTTAACACAAATATATAGTTATTTTTGTAACGGTGCCCTCAAAGTAGAGTCACGTCTCCCTTTGAGGTATGTGCCTTAAGTTTACACATAATGAAAGGTCAGAAAGATATCTAATAAAATGGATATATTATTTTTCCTATAGTGACAATAATTACAGGAAGAAGTCACAGAAGTAATTGGTCATTCTGTATTTTAGTTACTTACGTTTTAAATATCTGATTTCACTTCCTGTATTCGCTAGCGAATACTGATGTGTCAACACACTATCTATTTTGACACGGTTACATTATATGTTTGTGTACCCATTTTCTGCAGTACAATAACCACACAAGTAACATTCTAATCACCGTATCGGGCGTTATCAAGCACAGGGCCATCACTGCAGCTGACGCCTGCATCAAAGCAATGGGTGTGTTATTGTAGCCATTAGTTATACAACATGATATCAGGCTGCCTCTTGTTGCATTATTCTGCCTAGAGTTTACGAAAATCATTAAAACATACAGCAGACAAGCGAATATAATTCTTTTAATATTCCAAAATAATGGACCATACAAAAGAAACAAAGTACAAAATACTTCATATACACGAAAACAAAAGATGCACTCACGTTTGATCTATTGTCCATAGTGTATGTGGAATAATCTTCTACATTATAGTTGTTTGAAAAGATGTTTTCCAGCCATCATAATAAGTATAAGAATCACTTTTCATAAACCAGAAAGTCTCCGAGAGAAGTACGGGTACACAACACAAAACTTTCAAGGTTTTCTATCTAGGATGTCAACCAACCAGCCGTTCCCTCTCCGCGTTTATGCTGCGCGTATGTTTTCGCACGCGATCGTGAGCTCGCGATTTCATTCATTTAGTTACTCACTCGTGATTCATTCAATATTGACTTGCACGTTCATCTACAGACCCCCTCGTCGGCTCATTCATTCCTCTATTCATTTATTGACTTGACTCATCGGCTCACTCATTCCTCTATTCATTCATTGACCTGACTCACTCATCTTCTCACTCATTCCTCTATGCATTCATTGACCTGACTCCCTAGTCGGCTCACTCTTTCCACTATTCATTCATTTACCTGACTCACTCATCTTCTCATTCATTCCTCTATCCCTTCATTTACCTATTGACATCTTCACATACTGATGCATTCGTCTACTCACTCTGTTCATTTACAGCCTCACTCGTTCATCTAATGACTCACTCGTCCATTGACTCACTCGTTCATCTAATGACTCACTCGTCCATTGACTCACTCGTTCATCTAATGACTCACTCGTCCATTGACTCACTCGTTCATCTAATGACTCACTCGTCCATTGACTCGCTCATTAATCTAATGATTCTCCCATATACAGTCTTAATCGTTCATCTAATTACTCACCATCCATTGACTCAACCATTCGTCTACTGACCTACACATACCTATTCTGGCTTAATCGTCTACTGATTTACTCATTCAGTAATCTACCATTGCGCTAGCGAAACCAACTCTCCCCCCGCCCTCTCTCTCTCTCTCTCTCTCTCTCTCTCTCTCTCTCTCTTCTCTGTCTGACTCAGTCAATTAAAGACCCATTTACCAACTGACTCACAAAACAAGCTAATTAATTTAACGGCAGTCAAATATTACATAGACGGTAAACTAGTACTTCATTCAGAGGAGGGGTAGGGGTGAAGTGTGGTCTGACCTTGTTCCCTGACCCCCGCTGACAATTTTAGTTCTAGTCTCCCTTAATACACTCTAACGGCTCGCATGGTAACGGTGCTCAGATTTCATGCACACAACAATACATCAATTAAGGGACGGCGTGGGTTTGTGGTTACGTGACACGGCTCACAGATCAAAGGTGCTGGGTTCGCTCCCCGTCACAGCACCTGGCCGTTAACCCGGGGAAGCAAACCCTTAGAAAATGAGTGAGGAAGCAGACCCTTACATAAAATGGACGCCGAAGTCGGATGCACTGGGTCAACAGGCGCAAAATAAAAACATAGTGCAACGCACACCGCCTTGGGGGATAAAGAAATAAGGCGAACGCAAAAAACCAACAAAAAATAAAACAAAAAATACATCAATACATGATGTTACAGCTGCAAATTTAATTGTTCGGTACTTGTGTCTTAATTTACCCTAAACAGAATAGTTCACTTGTTTTAACTGTTTGGGGTGTCAGACATTTTGCAGGTTATACAATAATTTATTCTTTTTTTCTGTAATCTTAGAAATGAATATCTTTGGTTAGGGTTAGTGTTAGGATTATGGTTAGGGTTCTGGTTAGGATAATGATTAGGGTTAGGATTGGGGTACGGATTAGGATTAGGGTTAGGTTTGGGTTAGGGTTAGGACTGGTGTTAGGATTATGATTAGGATTGTGATTATGGTTAGGATTAGGATTATTATTAGGATTGGGATTGAAGTTAGGATTCGGATTAAGGTTAGGATTGGGGTTACGGTTAGGGTCAGCATTAGAGTTAAGGTTATGATTGGGAGAAGGGTTAGGATTAGGATTAGGGTTAGGATTGGGATTATTATTATTATAAGGAATGGGTTATGATTAGGCTTAGGGTTTGTATTGGGATTAGGATTACGGTTAGGATTAGGTTTTGGATTATGATTAGGGTTAGAATTATGGCTAGGATTAGGACAAGGATGAGCGTTTTTCCTACATTTCTATCTTGATCTGTCGTTATTTATTTATTTTAAATAATATTATATTGACCTGGCCTCCCCTTAACCCGAAATGGAATGTCTCGTTATATTCATCAGCTGTCAAATACGTACGATTGGCATCCATGGATCTCTGTTTGGGGTTAATTAAGACGCAAGTACCGTTTCTTTTTCTGTGTTAGTGTTTCCATCACAATATGGCGCTATACTTTTAAGCACTGCGCAAAATGTTTGTGGTAATTATGGTTTTCGTGCTCTGATTGTATGTGGTTGAAAGGAGAGCCAATCAACCAAAATATATCAGCTCCTTGCGAAGCACGTTCTCAGCCAACAACTCCCAAGTCCGTCTGTCCTCTTCTCCAACATAGGCCCCGATAGTCTTGCACTTTCATGTTTGACTCCGGCTCTCTTCTACAAGTGTTTTGGTCCTACCTCTTCGGTTTTAGAAAAGTATCTGTCTTGCAATGTCGTCTGACTCTTATCGTAAAGTTTTCCATACCAACGTTCTTTATTTCGTCGTGTTCTTCTGTGATATGTCCAGATATTTTCAGATCATGTATTCTGTGCAGACATCTGTTTATAAATGTTTGTATCTATTGTGGTAAGGGCTTTGGTGTCCTCCAAGCTTCGGAGTCATTTAGCAGTACCGACTTTATATCTGAGTTGAAAATGTTAATCTTCGAGTCGGACATGGTGTCTTTAGAGCTCAATAATTTTTCGGATGTGAAAGGTAGGTACATCCCCCAAAAGAATGTTACACTCTACAGAATAATATATATGTTTTCGGTCATCTAGTGTGGGGTACAAGGAGCTAACACATATCATTACACACTTTGCCTGGGTGAGCTAGCCACTTGAGCATTACACACTTTGCCAAGGTGATCTAGCCACTTGAGCTTTAAAGAAAGCCCTACAAAAAACTCCAAAATTGAATAAGTGACACAGAAGAGTGAATGACTGGCGTCCCTCAGAGTCAATCAATCAATCAATCAGTGCCCATCGCTCATCTGGGTGCAAATGCAATTGACAACATGCCACCAGCATAATATATGATAACCATGGAGAATTTCAACGCGAAAACAGTAATGGAAAGAGCAAAGAAATAACATAAAGTACATAAAACCGTTGTGCTGTGGCACAGCAACTAAAGAGGAGAAACTTTCATTGAATTATGCCTCCCCATGGCAAACACACGTTTTAAACAACAGCCTAGACCAGTACTGTCCAATCTATTTATTACTGGGGCCACTTAACAAGTTTTTTATGAAGCCGAGGCCCACGCCAAGGTTTCACGTGCAGAGACTATACAATATACAACTAATATTATTGTTTAGTAACTTTCATTAGGTTCGCCTATTCTAGGATAATAATGGATTTGCAATTAAGACATGTCATAAACAAATAAGCGCATTACACCTTGTCATAAAATGATGAATTAGCACGATGGTCAAGAAAACTGTTGGTTAGATCTTTGAATTGGCAAATTTTTAAAATCTGTGGCTGATACTGAGTAGCAGTGGTATTCATCTAAAATGGTCATTGGTCAGAGTTTCGTGCTTTTAACTTGATGTTGGTCATGGAAGAGAGCTCAGCTTTACGGATATGTATGCTTCCAAACATGGTCTAAAGCTTTTCACAACATTTAGTTATGTGCTGAAATTCAGAAGTAGAAACGTACCGTGTGTCATACAAAACTCAGTTGGCTGTGTATCCTTGTGTTTGTTCCGTGTCATCCAGACTCAGTTGGCAGTGTATCCTTGTGTTTGTTCCGTGTCATCCAGACTCAGTTGGCTGTATATCCTTGTGTTTGTTCCGTGTCATCCAGACTCAGTTGGCAGTGTATCCTTGTGTTTGTTCCGTGTCATCCAAACTCAGTTGGCTGTGTATCCTTGTGTTTGTTCCGTGTCATCCAGACTCAGTTGGCTGTGTATCCTTGTGTTTGTTCCGTGTCATCCAGACTCAGTTAGCGGTAAAAACTCAGTTGGCGGTGTATCCTTGTATTTGTACCGAAAAGCCGTGTTATGCCTCAGTTCAATTATTATGACAGTCCAACGGTTGTACAAAACTGCCGTAGACGACTTTATATGCGGACTTGACCAGGTTGCATAAAATCGGGAACCGAATTGACTACATTATAATGCAACAAAGATGGAGGAAAGGAGCTGCATCATCGATGACACTATCAGGCGCTAACTGCGACCAAGACCACCTACTACTGGTCGCAGACATCAAGACACTACCAGGCGCTGACTGCGACCCAGACCACCTACTACTGGTCGTGTACATCAAAACACTACCAGGCGCTGACTGCGACCCAGAATACCTACTACTGGTCGTGTACATCAAGACATTACCAGGCGCTGACTGAGACCCAGACCACCTACTACTGGTCGTGTACATCAAGACATTACCAGGCGTTGACTGAGACCCAGACCACCTACTACTGGTCGCAGACATCAAGACACTACCAGGCGCTGACTGCGACCCAGACCACCTACTACTGGTCGTGTAAATCAAGACATTACCAGGCGCTGACCGCGACACAGACCACCTACTACTGGTCGTGTAAATCAAGACATTACCAGGCGCTGACTGCGACCCAGGCAATATACTACTGGTCGTGTACATCAAGACATTACCAGGCGCTGACTGCGACCCAGACCACCTACTACTGGTCGCAGACATCAAGACACTACCAGGCGCTGACTGCGACCCAGACCACATACTACTGGTCGTGTACATCAAGACATTACCAGGCGCTGACTGTGACCCAGACCACCTACTACTGGTCGCAGACATCAAGACACAACCAGGCGCTGACTGCGACCCAGACCACATACTACTGGTCGTATACATCAAGACATTACCAGGCGCTTGACTGCGACCCAGACCACCTACTACAGGACGTGTACATCAAGACACTACCAGGCGCTTCTTCTTCTTCCTCGTTCGTCTTCAGATCTCGACTTCAATGACTCTAACGAAGGCAGCATTCGACTTGAAGTTCCGTGCATTTCCGCGCAGCTTATTGTGGGAGGACACTTCTAGCTGTTGCGAAATGCTGCTTCTTGGTATAAAAGATGAAACAAAGATAAATCACATGGATGTGGTCATATAGCCGCTGAATTATTACAGGCATGAGGAGAGACCAGCGCCAACATTTGCCTCGCACTATGCAAGAAAATCTGGCGCAGCACAATATATAAAGAACATAGAAAAATTGTGTTGTATATGTCAATCACCAACAATGATTATCTGAAGCGATGCACAAACTACAGAACCGTCGCTTAAATAAGTCAGTCATACAACATTCTCCTACAGAACCGTCGCTTAAATAAGTCAGTCATACAACATTCTCCTACAGAACCGTCGCTTAAATAAGTCAGTCATACAACATTCTCCTACAGAACCGTCGCTTAAATTAGTCAGTCATACAACATTCTCCTACAGAACCGTCGCTTAAATAAGTCAGTCATACAACATTCTCCTACAGAACCGTCGCTTAAATAAGTCAGTCATACAACATTCTCCTACAGGCCATCATGAAGAGGTTAGAAGACACTAAACAGAGAAGAGCACGTATCACTGGCAGAACTTAGGCATTGCAAAGGCACGAGGGATCACAACCTTAGTATGGGAAATATTATCGAGAAGTGCAGTGTACAATTAAGATTTGCACACTTACGTCAAAGATTACACCAAAGTTTTTTAGTGTAGAACATAAAATGCTATGGAAAATCCTGCAATACATGGGGTTCCAAATGATTTAAGTGTTAGAAATATTGTCTAAAGAACAACACGTAATGGTCAGAATAGCTGGAGAAATTTCGAACTGGTTTGACTCAGGATGACCGCTGCTTGTTTCGAAAAAATACAGGTTGACGTTTGCCAGCGTATGAAGAAGAAGAAGAAGAACTGGTTTGAGATGTACAAGGGAGAAGAATAAGGATGCATACTTTCCCCTTATCTTCTCCACGTTTATGCGGAAAACGTTTTGAGAACTACCCAAAATGACAAAGAATATGACAAGTTCGACACGTTCACAATCGGCGGGAAAGAAATACCAAAACTAAGACATGCAGATGATACAGTTGTCCTTTCGAATAGCTTTAATGGTCTGGATAAGATTTTTATGTCGGCTTAACTACACAGCGAGGAACTTCTTCTTTTTCTTCTTCATCGATCAACTGATATCATCCGTTGTTTTGCGTAGATGTCCGCTTTCTACTCCCGTGCCACCTAGGCTTACATCTTCCCACTTCGACGGTTGATGTTTTCCCTCTAGATGCCTCCTTCCATAGATAGATTGCCTCCTTCCATAGACAGATTGCCTCCTTCCATAGACAGATTGCCTCCTTCCATAGATAGATTGCCCCCTCCCATAGACAGATTGCCTCCGTCTATTGCCTTCAGATTGCCTTGCCAGGTTTATGTGCTCTACCTGCCCACATTTTCTATTCGGGCTTTGTTGCTTTAGCCTTTGTTCTTTCTGGAACTACCACGAGGCAGCGGTGGTTTGGTGCTTCCTTCATGTGGATGGATAGAAGACGAAAGCAAGGAATGAGACAACAAAAGCATTTAACCCATGAAGTGCGGATGGGTTGGTTCGGGCCTGAGCGTTTACCACTCGTCGGTGCGTTCTGCATCCACACCTAAAGAGTTCCATCTACTCCTCAGCCCCTTGTTCAGGCCCCTCTCTCAGGACCTATCTGGCTTGGGTGACCCTGCCAGGAGTAAAACTCCCGCCGGCATAGCTCCCGATGTCACTAGGGCACACAAGCTCTCCAACCACGTCAAGGTGGGCGTACGTGAGGAGGGACAAAATCCTTAAATAAACATCAGCAAATTCAAAATAATGAGCACTGATAAGGCAGAAACGAGACAAAGTTATCCCGGAAAAGCAAGAAGTAACGAAAAAGTTTTGAATATCTCGGCTCAATTATAAGCAACAATGGAGATAGCCAAAACGAAGTAAGAATAACAATGGCATAGCAGAGGTTAACTAAAATGAAAAATGAATGGCAGAACACTAACGCAATGACAAAAATAAAGATACTTAAGACTAGCATCTTTCCAATGAGAACGTACAGATGCGAGATATGAACAAACGCTAAGCGAAAAGATTGAATCCTCTGAGCTGAAATGCTAAAGAAAAGTTTCGAAATAAAAACACAGAAATTCTCAATGGGCTGGATATAGAACAAAATTGGCTAGTAAACAATATCACGTCTTGGAACTTTAAATAATTTAGCCACATCAGTGGTTTAGGAAAATAAAAACTAAATTGGAAGGTATGGTATACCTGGCAGGCGAGGCAGGGTCACACCAAGGAGACGATGGACACGTGACATTCAAGAGGTTCTGAGAATAACGATGACAGAGGCGGAAGAGCTGACCAAAGGTCGAGAGGTTTACAGATCGGCTGTTAAGAGGGCGATGTTCACAAAATAACATGATACATGATGATAATATGGATTGGCTTTATTCATTCTCAATCTCCCGCTACCAAACACTGAAAGGGCTTAAGTAGCAGAATGTAGTACAAAGAACGGAATGCGTTGTGTCGTAGTTTACAGCTTGACTGCGATATTTGCACCTTTCGGTCCAACACATCCGACTTCAGCAAGCATTTTTTGAGTACCGGGTTAGCATTCCCTCTTCGATCCCTTCTCCTTAGCCAGTCTGCCCTGCTGCAGCCTGTTATCCAGGATCACCGCGTGGAGGTGTAGAACGGTCTTGGCAGCTTTGGTTTGCTGGCCCTGACGGTAGCAGTCAGCTATGAGTCGCTGACCACTGCAGCTCATGCGCTGCTCAGCATCTTGATCCCTAAAGATAATATAATTTCACATGAACTGAAAGATGCTTCAATTGTCCACTTGTGCATGCGAAAAGGCAGCCGTTACTCCTGCGATAATCACAGGAAAATCTCTCAAAATTTAGACCAGCGTTCTGCTCAGCCGCCTAATTTGTCATCTTGAGCGAGGCCTACTTTCAGAGAGGCAGTGTGGATTAAGAGCGTATGCGTGTAGGACAGTCCGACATATCTGCAGCATGTCAACTCCTGAAGTAATGTTAAGAATATCATTGTTACATGTACAGTTTGTATCGACTTGACCAACACCTTTGACACCGTCTATATATTTTGGGTTTTAGGGGTGTTGAAAGATATCTCTTTTATACGTATTATATATAAATAAATGGGGAACTGAGACGCTAGTCCAGTCGGGCATAACATACTAACCAGGACGTCGCGTCAGGGTCAGACAGAACATACTGACCAGGACGTCGCGTCAGGGTCAGGTACAATACAGAGACGAAAACCACAATCTTTCTTCCATATAGCGTTTCCTGGAAACAGGTTGTTGTCAAGGCAGCCTGGCTGACGAGATGTGGATCGATGCGATCCCCTTAGCAGTGAGCACCACGCAGATGAAGCCAAACATAGCCCCGCCGCCTCGAGGACGGCGGTCCACCTTCATCACCATGCTCGTGATGTGAGGAAAGCTACTACAACCTGCCACTTAACGTCCTCTTCAGGGCGCACAAGAGAGTAAACTTACTCATTGTGGGTAACAAACAACAACAACATATATATAACCATCTACATACACATGTCTACCTGCTGCTTGCTCTAGAGGGGAGGAGGAAGACAAGGAGGGAGACAGATAGACAGAGAGAGAGAGAGACAGAGAGCGAGAGAGAGAGATAGAGATAGAGAGAGAGATAAAGTCTTGTCGAATTTAAAGTTCGATTGAAGTACGTAAAATTATGTATCTGTGTTTCGTGTCTTGGTAATAAAGAACAAAAATTGAGCTCTCTTAACATATCACTCTTTATTTTACTCTTGCTGCCACAATTTGCACATTTGTTTTATTCTTTTGTATGATTTAGAAAAAAACGTATAGTCTTCTGCAAGTCTGAATATTTTAATTCATATTTATTACTTTTATAATTTCACTTTTTCTTCCTAGTATACGTGTGCTCGCCCCGTCTGATCTCGCGAGATCTTGCTAATGAGAAATGAATGGAGCCAATGCACCTGAAACGGTAAACGGCAAGAATGCTCACAGCAGCTCCTGCTGTCAGGGATGAGGTGTTGAAGAGCTGATTAGTAGCATAGCAAAGGCAAGTGAATGGAAATTTCTTATTAATTGGAGATTTCAACTTTCCATAAATAAAATGGGATATGGCAAAAGCATTTGTAGAGTCAAAACCTTTTGTTAAGTGCATAACTGACAATTTTGTAATTCAACATGTAGAAGCAGCCACCAGAGACAAAAACATACTCGACCTAGTTTTTACTACAGAGGAAATATGATTGAAAACGTTACCGTTGGGGAACTGTTTGGCTGAAGTGACCATCAAATCATCCGTTGGGATCTTATTGCAGGGAAAGAAGTAAACATAAACACGCGAACATACGACTACTCTAAGGCAGATGTTAAGAGGATGAAAGAGGCAGCGAACCACATAATCTGGAAAGATATTGTCGTAGGAACAGATGTTAAACAGGAGTGGGAAAGTTTTAAAACAGTTCTAGAAACGCTAAAAGAGGAATGTGTTCCATGTAGGGAGGTAAACCCCAAGCGTAAAAAGTGGATAACTATATTTGCAGTGAAATGTAGAAGAGCTACAAATAAAGCATGGAAAAAATATATAGATGCAGATAAATCAAAAGAAACATATGTAAAATATTTGGACAAGCAGAACATATCTCAGAAAGCGAATAAAACAGCAAAAATAGACTTTGAAAAAAAACTTGCTCGGAGGATCAAGACTGACAGTAAAAGCTTCTTCTCTTATGTTAGGAATAAACAAAGAACGAAAGACAAAGTATGCCCTCTCATAGACAGTACAGGGAAAATAATAAGTGAGAACAGGGAGGCAGCTAATCTGCTCAATCAGTACTTTGGCACAGTCTACACAAAAGAGGACTGCTCCAAGATCCAAGAGCCTTTAGATATTTTTCAAAGAGACATGGATTCAGCGGGATTAAGATCAATCTGTATTACAGAGGAAATGTTTTTAAAAAATTGGAGGGGTTGAAAGTGAATAAATGTCCAGGTCAAGATGGTATTCATCCAAAATTGCTGTATGAAATTAGAAACCAACTAGCAAAACCATTGGCTATATTATGTTCTCAATCACTTACAAAAGGGATTGTTCCACGGGATTGGAAAGAGGCAGAAGTGATCCCCTTATTCAAAAAAGGCAAAAAAATCAGATCCAGCAAATTATAGACCGGTGAGTTTAACGAGCATAGTCTGTAAATTGTTAGAGTCAATAATCAAAGAGAACATTGTAATGCATTTAGACAAATTTAATCTAATTAGAAATAGTCAGCATGGGTTTACTAGAGGGAGATCATGCTTAACAAATCTATTATAATTCATGGAGGAGGTTACTAAAATCATCAATAAAGGGGAACCAGTGGATGTTATTTATCTAGACTTTGCAAAGGCCTTTGATAGAGTACCTCATCAAAGATTATTTCGAAAGTTAAAATCACATGGAATAGGTGGGGAAGTTGCCAAATGGATTAAAAATTGATTAACGGGAAGAAGGCAGATGGTGGGCATAAATAAGGAGTACTCTGAGTGGTGTGAAGTGAAAAGTGGTGTGTCACAGGGCTCGGTTTTGGGACCAATTTTTGTTCTTGATATATATAAATGATTTGGACATCGATATGGGATCCATGATTGCAAAATTTGCTGATGACACAAAACTATGCAGTAGTGTCTCATCCAAAGCGGAAGTGGATATATTGATGTCGGATTTAGATAAAATTCGAGAATGGTCTGTAAGCTGGCAAATGGAGTTTAATGTAGATAAATGTACAGTCATCCACATGGGTAGATCCAATATGGAACATAATTACAGAATGGGAGAAAAAAATATTAGAAAGATAGATAAGGAAAGGAACCTAGGGGTTATAATAGATCATACAGGAAAGGTGAGTGAGCATGTTAAGGTAGCAGTGAAAAAGGCAAATGCAATGTTAGGTATGATAAAAAGAAATATTAAACATAAGAACAAAGAAGTGATCGTCAAACTGTATAAAGCTTTAGTTAGACCTAGATTGGAGTACTGTGTACAGGTGTGGAGTCCTTATCATAGAGGGGACATAAACATGCTAGAAGGAATACAAAAAAGAGCGACAAAGATGACAGTGGGATTCCAGAATTACAGTTATGAGGAACGACTCAGAAAAACCGGCCTACAGTGTCTCGAAGAGAGAAGAATTCGTGGTGACTTAATACAGGTTTATAAGATGATCAGAGGAATCGATAAATTAGACTATAACAATTTTTTTTTAAATACAGCCACCTACAATAACACGAGGGCATAGCTACAAGCTGACTAAAGAGAGGTCCAGGTTAGATATTAGGAAATATTTTTTTAGTCAGAGAGTGGTGTCTGCTTGGAATGCATTGCCATGGGAGGTAGTGGAGGCAGGGACAGTTAATGCATTTAAGAATAAACTGGATGCGCATAGCTTTTAGAGCAAGGTGATGTAAATGTAACTGGTTGTATACAGGCTCTGCAGGGTCTTTTAAACCAGTATAAAGACGTTAAGTTAAGTTAAGACATTACTGCAATACGCGTATGCTCTCTATATGAAGTAAATTTATCAGTTATTTTCCACGTTACCTTTCTTTTACCAACAGTAAACTATATATCCATTTACGCCTAGGTCAACCCAGCTGTAAATTGGTGCCTGACGAAGTCAGGATGAAATATCGAAGCAGTTGCGTGAACTGTGGAGCACGTGCTAGCTCTGTCGTCGGCACTTTCAGCAATGAAAGGGATTGAGAACACATAGTAGCGCCTACGTCCGACTGGGTCGTTCTTTGAATCATTTTCTAGCAACCTTATCATGTTTATCAAACTGCTAGAGAAATCACCCCTACAGGAGAAAACAAAGTATTTACGAGCAAACTTTCTGTAATGAACATTTTACAGATGTGCCCCTATGCTTTGTATGGAGCGCTATAGAGAACAACTGTTTGTTTACTTTCTTTACAAACATTCATCATCGGCGTCTCAGTCTCTATAGACCATGCGCGTGGTGCCCTGTAAGTTCTGTCCAGCTCTGTCTCCTGTATTATTTCTTTACAAAACACGTCCATTATCGTATTTACATCTCAAGTTCTTCGATTCGTTCTATCGACTGTTTGCTGGCTATCTACATCTTCTGTCATACGTAAGAATAAAAGTGTTGACATAATGCTTAATGATTCACTCCCTCCCTCCCTCTCTCTCTCTCTCTCTCTCTCTCTCTCTCTCTGACTCTCATTTCTGCGATATGTGTTTGGGCTTTGTGCCAGTTTCACTGTGATTAACCCTATCATCGTCTAGAAATGTTTTTACGACTTCCAAATCTGACAACGAATATGACAACAACAAATGCAAATGGAGATTAGGGAAAAAAAGTAGAACAGGATAGCACACACCCACAGCTCATAAATAAACCTGACAACATAACCAGATATTCACCGGGGAAGAGAAGTGATGATAGACAAAGAAACTGACATAGAAAGATAGACAAAGAAACTCACATAGAAAGATAGACAAAGAAACAGACATAGAAAGATAGACAAAGAAACAGACATAGAAAGATAGACAAAGAAACTGACATAGAAAGATAGACAAAGAAACAGACATAGAAAGATAGACAAAGAAACTGACATAGAAAGATAGACAAAGAAACTGGCATAGAAAGATAGACAAAGAAACAGACATAGAAAGATAGACAAAGAAACTGACATAGAAAGATAGACAAAGAAACAGACATAGAAAGATAGACAAAGAAACAGACATAGAAAGATAGACAAAGAAACAGACATAGAAAGATAGACAAAGAAACAGAGACAAAGAAACAGACATAGAAAGATAGACAAAGAAACTGACATAGAAAGATAGACAAAGAAACTGACATAGAAAGATAGACAAAGAAACATACATAGAAAGATAGACAAAGAAACTGGCATAGAAAGATAGACAAAAAAACAGACATAGAAAGATAGACAAAGAAACTGACATAGAAAGATAGACAAAGAAACAGACATAGAAAGATAGACAGACATAGAAAATTAGACAGACATAGAAAGATAGACAAAGAAACTGACATAGAAAGATAGACAAAGAAACTGACATAGAAAGATAGACAAAGAAACATACATAGAAAGATAGACAAAGAAACTGGCATAGAAAGATAGACAAAGAAACTGACATAGAAAGATAGACAAAGAAACTGACATAGAAAGATAGACAAAGAAACTGACATAGAAAGATAGACAGACATAGAAAGATAGACAAAGAAACTGACATAGAAAGATAGACAAAGAAACTGACATAGAAAGATAGACAAAGAAACTGACATAGAAAGATAGACAAAGAAACAGACATAGAAAGATAGACAAAGAAACTGACATAGATAGATAGACAAAGAAACAGACATAGAAAGATAGACAAAGAAACAGACAAAGAAAGATAGACAAAGAAACAGACAAAGAAAGATAGAAAAAGAAACAGACATAGAAAGATAGACAAAGAAACAGACATAGAAAGATAGACAAAGAAACTGACATAGAAAGATAGACAAAGAAACTGACATAGAAAGATAGACAAAGAAACAGACATAGAAAGATAGACAAAGAAACAGACAAAGAAAGATAGACAAAGAAACAGACATAGAAAGATAGACAAAGAAACTGACATAGATAGATAGACAAAGAAACTGACATAGAAAGATTGACAAAGAAACAGACATAGAAAGATAGACAAAGAAACTGACATAGAAAAGGCCATGGCCGTTTATATCATGGGCCATAATCAAGAAGATTAGCAATAATGGAAATTGTAGGAAAGCATTAGTTGTAGCCCTATGCTCCAATAAAGAAGCACAAGAACTAAATCAAGTGCATTGACCCAGCTATAAATTGGTATGCTAGGACGGGACTTTCCCAGCTCACAAATGATGAGGATCGGTGCAATGAATTCTCTAACACTCCATCCCCGACAGCCGTGTCTGCAAACGGAATATCTTTCCGTTGCACATTTGTTTTTAATGTTCAAATTGGAGCTATGCTATCGTCACCATCTTTATGTCTTTTCTACCGTTTCATTGTTGTTTTTGTTTTGTTGTTTTCCTATCTCAGAATCGTCGTCGTACGTGGAAGAGGCGGCTGAGGGGATCATTTGGGGGTGTGTACATCCAGGAGGTTACATGAACCATCAACCTCCATACACATGATCATCTGCTGAAAAAGACGGATTCCCTATGGGTCTGCCTATACTGCCGTATTGCCCTTTGATCTTGGCCTACGATAACATCATTTGAAAGTATGTGTAATATGTATTCTGATGTGGTGTAGACAATTTGTGCCCACAGACTTAAGAGAAGCAGGTTATCAGAACACCGGTGTCCTAGTCAAAAGACCACGGGTTCATAGCCCTGACAATTGAGTGGGTTCGAGCCTAGCAGGTTTCAAGTGACTCCTGGTCTCAAAGGAGGTGGGACCAGAGTGCCTGCATTCTGAATTACCTCAAGTCGTCTTGACTTATGCTTTGTCAATGACCCAAGGTAGCTTGGGACCAGAGTGCCTGCATCCTGAATTACCTCAAGTTGTCTTGACTTATGCTTTGTCAATGACCCAAGGTAGCTCGGGACCAGAGTGCCTGCATCCTGAGTTACCTCGTCGTCTTGACTTATGCTTTATCAATGACCCATGGTAGCTCGGGACCAGAGTGCCTGCATCCTGAATTACCTCAAGTCGTCTTGACTTATGCTTTGTCAATGACCCAAGGTAGCTCGGGACCAGAGAGTCAGATTGATGACCAACGCAGCTTCTTCCTCACTATAATCCAACTACAGCGCTAGTTACATCATCAAGACAAAACCATATAATGGTGTTGCTATCATCACTTGCGATGGACAACTAATACAGCGACGCTGTAATGGAATGGTTCACAACATAAACTTGCTTGTGTTTGGAGTCATCAAACAACAAAGTCGTGTCCCTGTGGATATTCAATCCACTAAAAAAGTACGCGTTGAAGTCTGAGGCATTCTACGAGGCGTGTTTAAATTAAACCGGACCTAACAGCACCAAGGGAACATACGTACGACGCGCATGATGACGTCACTTCTCATGTAGACGGCACATACCAATCAAGTTTACCTAACTTCATTATCCCCCGACCCATAGT
This sequence comes from Ariolimax columbianus, assembly GCA_036924085.1. Lineage (NCBI taxonomy): Eukaryota > Metazoa > Mollusca > Gastropoda > Stylommatophora > Arionidae > Ariolimax > Ariolimax columbianus. The sequence goes on along the minus strand of JAVGWX010000013.1, from coordinate 23,615,373 downwards.
TTTCTCAGCAGACCGTTGAAAACATGGCGGGTGTGATACGGAGTCTGTCCAGAGTTGATCAGCGAGCGGTAATTCGGTTTCTAACAGCTGAAAAATGTCGACCAGTTGACATTCATCGCAGAATGCAGGCAGTGTATGGTCATACATGTGTGGCGAACGAAAGCTCCGGCGACGGTCCACCGGAATTGCTGCATCAATTTTGGCTATGACATCTTCTGAAGCAACAATACGCGCCTGATCTGATCTCGGAAGATTTTTCGTTAACTCCCGTCCTTCTTTAAACATCGTTGTCCAGTTACTTACTGTTGTCTTCGCCACACTTTTGTCACTATACACTGCCTGGATTCTGCGATAAATGTCAACTGGTGGACATCCTTCAGTTGTTAGAAACCAAATCACAGCTCGCTGATCAACTCTGGACGGATTCCGTATCACACCCGCCATGCTTTCAACGGTCTGCTAGGGAAACTATGAGTCGAAGGATAATTAAATTTTGCAAACTTGACGATTGGTATGTGCTGTTCCCATCAGAAGTGACGTCATCGTGCGCATCGTACGGATGTTCACTTGGTGCAGTTAGGCCCGGTTTCATTTAAACACGCCTCGTATATTGCATCATGAAAAAGAAGAAATCCTAGTCTGGACACTTCCCAACCGCTACACTGACAAGCTGACCTTATTCATCCACCCTGTAAATGAGCTAAATATTGCAAAGCGCAAAACGCCATACATCAGGGGGTGATAAATGTGTTTAATGATCTAGGAGCCAGGTCAAGAAATGTAGACGCCAGGTATAGTGCTGAATCAAAATGAAATAACGCGATAGGGGGAAAATATGCGAGTAAATACGAGACTGGCCCTGGAATGTTTGGCGCCACAGCAACAGTTCTTGGTGTCACTACGAACTGGCGCCAGGATTTTTCTTCTTTTTTTTTTCGTGCCCTGCCATAAATATATTTTGAGAGAGCGATCTCAGTGAATTACAACAGATTATTGTGGGACGGTGTGAGCGAGTGGTTAAGTGACACGGGTTCAATCCCCATCACAACAATGGCCGTTACCCTGGGGAAGAAAACCCTTAGAAAATGCAGGAGGAAGCAGACCCTTTCATAAAATGTATGCTGAAGTCGGATGTACTGGACCGACAGGCGCAAAATAAAAACCACAGTGCAACGCACGCCGCCTTGGAGATTAGAGAAATAAATCGAACGCCAAAATAAGCAAACAAACTAACAGAAAATTGGAATCAGGGAAAGTCCCTTTCACTTTCAGCGATTTTCAAAATGCCTATGCATATCTGTAAAAAAAAGTACATGAGTTCTACTCGTTGTTCAGCACAACTACCCCACAACTGGGATTTGAGTGTCGATCCCCACCTTGTTGTCATACCTCCTACTTTTTCTTTACTGCTAATAAGATATGAAAGTAACTACACATATTGTGGGAGTCCCTTCTACTAGACACATTGTGGGAGTCCCTTCTCCTACACATCTTCTGGGAGTCCCTTCTCCTACACATATTGTGGGAGTCCATTCTCCTAGACATAATGTGGGAGTCCCTTCTCCTACACATCTTCTGGGAGTCCCTTTTCCTACACATATTGTGGGAGTCCCTTCTACTAGACATATTGTGGGAGTCCCTTCTCCTACACATATTGTTGGAGTCTCTTCTCCTAGACATATTGTGGGAGTCCTTTCTCCTAAACATATTGTGGGATTCCCTTCTCCTATACATATTGTGGGAGTCCCTTCTCCTAAACATATTGTGGGAGTCTGCTCTTCTACACATCTTCTGGGAGTCCCTTCTCCTAAACATATTGTGGGAGTCTCCTCTTCTACACATCTTCTGGGAGTCCCTTCTCCTAAACAAATTGTGGGAGTCTCCTCTCCTACACATCTTCTGGGAGTCCCTTCTCCTACAGATCTTGTGGGAGTCCCTTCTCTTCCACCCCACCCCCCCCATCCTTTTTTTTTAAATTTCAATCAAAGTTCCTCTCTACACAGGTCATAAACCACATCAAACCAGCATTCCCGATCCTTGACTCCACTTTCTGTCTCTCTCCAGGTGTAGCCTCTTAATTCTAGTTATTTCCCACATTCTCTTTTCCATGCCATTTTAAGTCTTTTGCTCTTTTTCTTCCATTGCGCATTTCACATGAAAGCAAGTCTTGCTTTGTTGGACGGTATCTTCCTCATCGTTCGTCCTATCCAGCCCCATTGTCTTCTCTTAATGTGTTGTTGGCTCATTTGCCACGTCTTCATTCCCCACCATGTCCTGCCGCTGTATGCTCATTATCCTTCCCAGGCATCTGTTAACGAAGGACTCGAGTCTTTGTTGTTTCGTCTTGGTCGTTCTTCGTGTTTCCGCTCCATACAGCAGCACTGACTAGACACGCGTTGATCATTCTAATTCTGGTATGAATCTTAATTTCTCTGGATCGCTATATGATGTTTATTGTCAGGAATGCCACTCTTGTCTTTTCAATTCTAGTCTTTAGATCTGGCCTTTGGAGGCGTTTTGCCAGAGGTAAACATCGCTATAAATGGAAGGATGATATAAATAGTTGGACAGGAAAAAGCCTGACAGGTAGGCACTCGTCATGGTGCCTGAAGAAACGCTACGAAGATTCTTTCAAATGTCCGTGAAATGCTTCATCGATGTCATCTACTCGGAGATACTTGCACAGCACCTTTCCGTTTCATCTACACGGAGACGCTTGCACAAAACCGTTCCGCCTGGCACGCTAGCATCACACACGGTGCTCAGACCGACGACCGAAACATCATACCTGAGATTCAGTGCGATGCCCGAATGAACAGAACGCACGACGACCCCACAGCCTACTCCTGACATGGTCCCAAATGCGGCAGCCTGTGTGCCAGGATTTGACTTTCCTGTCACACGAGATCCCATATCACAGCATAGGTCTTTTTCGCTTCTGGTGGGCAACTAATATTATTTGCAATATAGTTAAGAGAATGACACAGAGAGAGAGAGAGAGAGAGAGAGAGAGAGAGAGAGAGAGAGAGAGAGAGAGAGAGAGAGAGAGTCTGTGTGAGCGTATGTGTAAGATATGGTGAACATGATTGTCAATATACACAAAATGCACATGCAAACATGACCTAATCTTCAGACCTTACATTGCTGTTCGTCCATCACAAGTGATGGAGTCATCTTTTCATTCATTTTTGAATATGTTTGGTCGGTCGATAAGTTTGAATGTAACAAAGGAGCCTTCTGTGGGTCTGGAAAGACTTTGGGTAGTGTTGTCAATGAATGTTCGGCAGATGTGAAGGCCTCATCTTGCTAACTTTTCCAGCCCGTCTCCATTGTTCAGCGTTACGCCTATGGAAGACGAGTATGGAGCTGCCCCTTCACGAAGAGATGGGCACCTCGTAGTTTGGTCTAGTGCAGCTGCTACCGAAGTGTCGGGTATCATGTCAAAGGCGTTTAGTGCAGCTTTTTGCGTGTCTTTGAAGTGTTTCTTTTGACCACAAAGGGAGGGTTTACCCTTCTGCATCTCACTATAAACGATTGTTTCGCCGCCGATGGTCTGGCATGTGAACTACGTGACCAGAGCTATGACTGTATCAAAATAGTATTGATTCTATGAATACAAGCTCGGTCAAAAACGGCGGTATCTGGGATCATGTCTTGCCGTTTGCAAAGGTCACAGACAGACTTTGTTGTTATTGAATGCCCGCGATCTTTACTTCCGTATGTGCCCTGAAAAGGGTGTTAGATGGCGGGTGCATCAGCTTTCTTCACATCCCGAGTGTGTTGATGAAGGTAAAACGGGATCCTCCGGTCTGTTGAGCGTCTCATAAGTGCAGTTGTAGAGCACTCGCTTTTCACGACAAAGGTACCGGGTTCAACTCTCACGACCGTCATGCCTTGCATGCGACTATGAAAGTAAAAGGCAACATAAAAAGGAACTGGCCACTCTACCTCATACAAGCTGTGGCTTAGTACACAGACGTCTCTAACAACTGAAATCCCCGACAGCAGTTTGGTTACAATGGCACACACCTTTACTTTTACTTGTGCTATGCTTGGCTTCATGTGCGTGTCGCTCACTTCTTACTTCTATTAATATCACGTCGATTCCCACAGTGTTAAGCCAGGCTATTATAAAATGGCCTATTTACATACAAAATTGCGCGAAAGGGAGGTTGGGGTTTTGGTCAGTGTATTGTGCTAGATCCTGACTAACATTGTCCTATCAGTATGTTCTGCCTGACCAAACGCTAGCCTCCTCTAGCTCCATGTCATGGTTAAAAACACACATTTCAAGGTACACAAAAGATCAATAATTTTTTTGTCGACATACTTGATTGCAAGTATATACAAAAAAATATCTACACGCCCTTGGTAAAAGAGGATTGACCAAGTGAATTAATATGGCATTTCTTATTTTTTTTCTTCTTCTTCTTCTTCTTCTTCTTCTTCTTCTTCGTTCTCAATCTCCCACTACCAAACCCTGAAAGGGCTTAAGTAGCAGAATGTAGTCCAGAGAACGGCGTGCGTTGTGTCGTAGTTTACAGCTTGACTGCGATATTTGCACCTGTCGGTCCAACACATCCGACTTCAGCAAGCATTTTGTTAGTACCGGGTTAGCATTCCCTCTCCGATCCCTTCTCCTTAGCCAGTCTGCCCTGCTGCAGCCTGTTATCCAGGAGGTGTAGAAGGGTCTTGGCAGCTATGGTTCGCTGGTCCTGACGCTAGCAGTCAGCTATGGGTCGCTAACCACTGCAGCTCATGCGCTGCTCAGCATCGTGATCCAATGTGGCATTTCAAGACTTTACAATTACTACCACTACTCCTACAACAACTCGTCCTACTACTACAATAATTCCTTCTACTAATACAACTATTTCTACTACTTATCTTCTCTTTCTTTGTCGCCGTTGTTCGTTCTCTCACTCCCGCTACCAAGACTTGAACGTTCTCTCACTCCCGCTACCAAGAACTAAACGTTCTCTCACTCCCGCTACCAAGACCTGAACGTTCTTTCACTCCAGCTACCAAGACCTGAACGTTCTCTCACTCCCGCTACCAAGACCTGGACGTTCTCAAACTCCAGCTACCAAGACCTAAACGTTCTCTCACTCCCGATACCAAGACCTGGACGTTCTCTCACTCCCGATACCAAGACCTGGACGTTCTCAAACTCCAGCTACCAAGACCTGAAAAGGACTTTGCAAGTAGCGTGATGATTTTCGGAAAACAGAATGCGTTGTGGCATAGTTTACAGCGTGACTCCGATATTTGCACCCGGTACAACTCCCACGACAGCATTCACGCCTATAGAAGTGTAGGGCAGCGAGGAAAGGAACTGACCACTTTACCTAATACAAGATGTGTCTTGGTATAATGGTCTCTAACAAATTCAATCCCTGATAATAGAATAGTTACTATGGGACAAATCTTTACTTTTACTAGTCCTACGCTTGACTTCGGCATGCTACTACTATAGTTACTACTATATAGCTACTTCTAACTAGTAGTAGTTACTACTACTCCTCCTGTTACTTCTACAACTACACTTAATACAATTACTACTACTACTCCTGCTACTACTACAACTACACTTACTACAACTACTACTGATATTCCTGCTACTACTACAACTTATATTACTACTACAACAGATGCTACTACTACTACTACATCTACTTCAATTACTACTTCTCCTGACACTCCTACAACTACTACTCCCACTACATCTACCACAATTACTCCTCCTACACCTCATCCTGCTACTACTACAACTACAGCTGCTATTATTACTATCACTACGTTAGTTATCTCCGTTGCTGACGTCCGCCTGGATGATTTATATGGCACAATTTAAGAGCCATACCATTGGCACACAGCCATATCACCATGACGATATCTTATTCTGTCTCGTCTGACCCCACGAATTATTCACTCCTGTTTTCGTGTATCGTATATGGTGTATTATTTCTAGAAGATTACTCATCTTACAAATCGAGAAAAGGCTGCTCCGTACTCAGTCTGTTGAATGGAGGGATATTCAAAAACCATGGGTTGAAGAACCTTCTACCGTAGAGGGAATACACTGCACTGTTTGTCGCCTCTTTCGGCATGTTATCAGTGTGGTATTATAACCCTATTCTGGTATCACACGCAGAGCTCTCACAGAAACCCCTCGTGTACATCGATAACATTGAGTTATTGTATATATAACCGCGTGTCCAACAGCTCCACTGAGAAATATTTTTTGTGTGGTTTTTTTGTATGCATTCGCCTTATTTTTCTAATCCCCAAGGCGGTGTGCGTTGCACTGTGTTTTTAATTTGCGCCTGTCGGCCCAGTGCATCCGACTTCAGCATACATTTTATGTAAGGGTCTGCTTCCTCCTGCATTTTCTAAGGGTCTGCTTCCCCGGGGTAACGGCCGGTGCTGTGTTGGGGATCGAACCCAGCACCTTCGGATTGTGAGCCGTGCCACTTAACCACTAGGCCACGCCGTCGCCTCACTGAGAAATATGATCACCAAATAGTTTTACACTGCATGCTCTTAAAAGATGTCCCAATGCCTACACTAGCCCTCAGCTTGTTAAGAGACATGGTGACTAGGTCCCTTCTTCGCCTAACCTAACAGAAGTCAGGTACCCATTTACAGCTGGGTAGACAGGAGCGTACCGTAATTGGGGATCGATCCCAGTAGCTTTGCGACGAGATGTAAGCGCTCTAACCACTCTGCTTATCCCCGACGTATACGTTAACAATTATTGAATTTTGCAACCAAAAATAAATTATACAAAATCTGGAAAAGTAAAGGCGGCCGACGTGATGTTGACCACATCAACCATTGTGTGCCGTTGCTAACAAAAATATTTTTTCATACCACATTCCCAATATTGCAGACGTGAAATTGGGCCAATATGTCAGACTGCAGTGAAATCCGGATCTTTTTCTTTTTCGTCCATCGCTGCTGCTCCGTACCCACGAGAGATAACTATGTCCCACATGGTGTAAAAAACGTTACATTTGCACAATATGCCTATCGACTACAAAATATTTCCAAAGGTAGCATGTTTGGTTGGTTAGTTGGTATGAGAGTGAGTGAGTTACTTAGTCAGTCAGTTAGTTAGTTAGTCAGTTACTTAGTTAATTAATTACCGTAGTTAGTTGAGTGTACAGGACTGTACAGTACGATCTGCACACGTGAACAGCATTCGTAGTCCGGCAGTCTTGCATTCTTTCCTTTCGTGCAGCTCGCTTTTCTTGCACCTCTGTGATGGTCCTCTGCTCAGCGGTGCAAGCACCAGTCAGCAACATCAATGGAGAAACTTTTCAAAGAAACGTTTAGAGTGTCTTTGTATCGTTTATTCTAAACCCCCCCCCCCCCCCCTCCCCCTTCCGAGGGCTGTCCTGTACAACAATTGTTTAGAAGGCGCCCATATGCCAGAGAGTCTAGCCCTGCTGAGGACTTCGGAGTTTGGCACTCTGTTCTGCCAACCGATCCTGAGCAGTCTGCGGAGACACGATGCACACCAATCTTGGTGGCAACACTGATTCCCTGCCAGTCCCAAACATTTTCTCGTAGTCTTCTCCTTGGAAATCCTGTTGGGTGCAACGGGTAACGTCCTGACCAGGTGGAATAGTAACAAAGACCAAAACATTTCCCCCTCAACTGGGGAATGAACCCAGGGCCACTCAGATGCGAATCCATGTCGCTAACCACTGCGATACGCAACTCCCACGTGTCATATTTTCCCTTGTCGCTTACAGCTAATACAGAATGGCGTAGTGGACCTTGTGCCCAACTCTCTGTAGTGTGTATAATGTTCACACTTAGTGTTATTATTCTTTGCTTCCCTTGCAGACAGACGCCTTGTAACACAAGCGTCAACATATTAAATTGGATTTTACTATCCCCCTTTACACATACGAAATTTTGAAAGAAAAACACATACTATTACCTTATGTTACAATTTGCCTTCATATATTACTTCGCTGGTATCACTTTGTACAATTGTAATAACTTAGTAATAATTTACTTCACAGCTCCAGTCCCACTCACAGCTGGTCAACGGTCAATCCAAGCCAACCGCTGATGAACTATGTCATACATTAATATCACTGACACAAGGAAAATATTAACATGAATATTTGTCGTGCCAATCACTGCAACTCGAATTCAAAAATAATTAAAGAAAAACATCGTTTAATTAGTTATATTGCTCTTCGTGAGAGATACATTCTTTTCTTAACTGCGCTTGAGACACATTTGCCTGTCCCGCCTGCCGTGTTTGTTGTGAAAGTGGCAGGTTTTACTTCCGGTAGCCACTACGCATGAGCAGCAAAGTGAAACTGACGTGACCTTTGTAAATGGCGGGAAATGTGATGGATCAGCTGGCTGTATCTATGCGGGACGATTAACTGCACCTGCTACACGTCACAGGCAGAGATATGCAATGTTACCCCACTTCCCTTCAAGTCTAACCCATATTAACAACCCAGGTTTTATTCGCAGAGTGAAAAGTTGCTACCTAACTGCCAATGTGTGCTACTCAGTGTCAGTAAGTGTCAGTAGGTTGAGTAGTCAAGTAGTTTACTAGTAAATTTACTAGTTACTTAAGAAGTAACACACTCAACAATAAAACACAATGAATAACTAGACTAAATAAACTTGAGTTGAGTTAGTCCAACATAATCTAGTGTACGGTACAGTAACTACACTTTCGTAGTTACACAGAACAAAACTAAGTAAAAAGAAGAAAGTTATTTGAAGACTTGAGTCGTGACCTCGGTGACTATGACTCATAGTATGAGTTACGGCGCTTTAGCAGAATATACAATATACATATAGTATATAGAATCATAAAAATGTGACTATACTATTTTCATTTTGTAAAGCATTTTATAAGTCCAATGAGCTTTACGTAAAACTGTACATATCTGTTGGTCGAAGACATTAAGATAAAACATTAGTCTAAATTTAAGGCCACGGTAACTTGTAACTATATTAGGCTATGTAAACAACTTGTTTTGGTTTCCCCATTTCTCTTTGCAGAGCAATAACGTGCTTTTTTTTGTGTTTGTTTAGTAGTACTAAATAGTAGTTAATCCACCACTGGATGTATGTTCAATTACTTACTGGTATGTAGCAAGTGTATTATGTAATAGTAATATACAAATTGTATAAACTGACTTAACTCTCAGTATACCTACTTTAATATATACTCCTACTAAAGCCACTTTTTACGCTCTGTTCCATGTTTTTACGCTCTATTTCGGGATTATATTTTTAAGTTAGTGTGCTGTTACATATTTAATTTATTTAATTTTTAACCTTACAAATGTTTTTCAATACAATTTATGCAGAATTCAAAGGCTGTAAAATAAAACCACTTTAAAGAAGTAAAGTAAAATACTAGCTAGTAGTACAAATATATTGTAAATCATTTATTTTTAACATTTAATTTGAGAACAAAAGTTTGAACTTACCATAATATTAAGCTTTGTACATTCCTAAAAATCTTAACATTAATCATCTCTGATAGAATATTCATTTATACACAACATATTACATGTACATGTTTTAAAAATGAGCCAAAATTTATTGACTGTTAATGTGGTAATATACCAGCTGTCATTGTTACTGTTGTTGTTTTCATAGCTACATGTATGAGGTTTTTACTCTTAACAAATGTTTCTCTTGCAACAGATTTCCAGTGGCTTACATTCCAGAGTGTACTGAAGAAAGTGGAACATGGTCCTTCTCTCTGTAGTGCAATACAAGTCTTTCAGCAGGCGGAATACTAACAAGATCACAAAAGCGATCTCCAACGTGTTGGCCTTGCTGTTGTCGAACAGCCTGTTTCATATGATTAGTGAGGGTCAGGTGAGGGATCTTGGTCAGTATGTTGCACCTGAACCAGAATCTTGTCACCAATTGCCATTACTGAGACTTCCAGTGGAGATGAAAAGATGGTTGAATAACAACATTATGAGTATATGCATAATTTCACTCTAACTCACTGTAATCAACATCAGATGGGGAGCGGAGACTTATGTCTTTTCAGGCAAAACATACTGATCAGATAATGTTAGTCAGGTAAAATATACTGATCAAGACCCCCCATTTTTTCAATTTTTCTTGAATCTGCCTCTAGGTCTCATCTCCATGTCTACTTTAACTTTTCTTTGCTTCTTTTCCTTGTGGGTTCCATGACAGATTGCCTGGTGATGTCCTTACCCAATGTGGGGCCTACCCAACTTCTCATTCTTCCTAAGATTTCCTGTTACACATGTCTTTGTCCTCTCTCCCATAAGCCTCATTTGGGACTTGTCAAACCACTGCAGTCCAAGTATTTCCTCTCAGAATTTGTAATATCTTAATTTTGAGATTTGTCATCACCCATGCCTCCCTTCCATATAGGAAGGCTGGCCTCACAATGGAGTTGAAGATCCTTAGGTTGTTACACATTTTTATCATTTTTGAGCTCCATTGTTTTCAACATGACAAATGTCGCTGTTGCTTTTTGTATCCTATTTTTTACATCCTTGTCTGCACCACCTGTTTTGCTACGATACTCTCTAGGTATGTCAAACTCATTAAATTATCCAAAGGTGTTTCTATTTTTTTGTTTTGGTAGGAGCTGTGTTTTTGACCATATTTAATTTTCGAATTTGTGTCTATTCTGCCTGATTCTTTATACCTACTTGGTGAGAGATTCTTAGTGTCTGTTTTCAGGTGGATTTGACTGCAGGACATTGTCTGCAAAGTTCAGATCTTCTAATACATTCAGTCTATTTGATTCCTTTTCTCTTATATGAAGTAGTTCCAATCAGATACCAGAAGTGGGATCAAGACGCTGAGCAGAGCATGAGCTGCAGTGGTCAGCGACCCGTAGCTGACTGCTAGCGTCAGGGCCAGCGAACCAGAGCTGCCAAGACCCTTCTACACCTCCACGCGGTGATCCTGGATAACAGGCTGCAGCAGGGCAGACTGGCTAAGGAGAAGGGATCGAAGAGGGAATGCTAACCCGGTACTCAAAAAATGCTTGCTGAAGTCGGATATGTTGGACCGAAAGGTGCAAATATCGCAGTCAAGCTGTAAACTACAACACAACGCATTCCGTTCTCTGGACTACATTCTGATACTTAAGCCCTTTCAGGGTTTGGTAGCGAGAGATTGAGAACGAAAAAAGAAGAAGAAAAGAAGATGCCAGAAGTAACAGATAGCTGATGGAAGACAACCTGACACACCCCAGATATAATGTTAAATGATTCTGTGTGTTTTCCTTCCTACAAAACTCTACACTGCATGTCCTCATACATCTTATTGTGTTCGTGAGTTTCTTCTGAATCCCTTAGTGCTTAATAAGTTTCTTCCTTAGTCAGACATTAACCTGATATTGGTATTTTTTTAGTTATAATCATAGTTTCTGATTCTGAAAGTTAAGGAGTTGATGGCAGAGTGTGTTGGACACCGGTCTTATGATCAAGAGGGCGCAAGGTTCAAAACCTTGGTAAGGCATAAGTTTTTTAAAATATCATTTGTGGTAAAATAGAATCCTAGCCTGTTCACTGTATATTGTGACTACAGGGGTAAGTGTTCTTTATTCCCCAACCCTGTAGATCATCTTCACTGTGAATCTCAGCAATGTGAACGAACATCGAAATGATAGATGTAATCAGTAATGGTTAATGTTGTCCTGTCTTCTTGTATAACTATTATTGTCCTTAATGGTTAATGATGTCTGTCTTCTTCGTTCGTTTTCAATCTCCCGCTACCATACCTTGACAAGGGCTTAAGTTACAGAATGCAGTCAAGAGAAAGGAATGCGTTGTGTTGTAGTTTACAGCGTGACTGTGATATTTGCACCTTTCGGATTAACACATCTGACTTCAGTAAGTCTTCTTGTACAACTATTGCTGTCATTAATGGTTAATGGTGTCCTATCTTCTTGTATAACTAGTATTATCCTTAATGATTAATTATGTCCTATCATATTGTATAACTATTATTGTCTTTAATGGTTAATAATGTCCAATCATCTTGTATAACTATTATTGTCCTTAATGGTTAATGATGTCCTATCATATTGTATAACTATTATTGTCCTTAATGGTAATAATGTCCTATTATATTGTATAACTATTATTGTCCTTAATGGTAATAATGTCCTATCATATTGTATAACTATTATTGTCCTTAATGATAATAATGTCCTATCATATTGTATAACTATTATTGTCCTTAATGGTTAATGATGTCCTATCATATTGTATAACTATTATTGTCCTTAATGGTAATAATGTTCTATCATATTGTATAACTATTATTGTCCTTAATGATAATAATGTCCTATCATATTGTATAACTATTATTGTCTTTAATGGTTAATGATGTCCTATCATATTGTATAACTATTATTGTCCTTAATGGTAATAATGTCCTATCATCTTGTATAATTATTATTGTCCTTAATGGTTAATGATGTCCTATCATATTCTATAACTATTATTGTCCTAAATGGTAATAATGTCCTATCATATTGTATAACTATTATTGTCTTTAATGGTTAATAATGTCCTATCATCTTGTATAACTATTATTGTCTTTAATGGTTAATAATGTCCTATCATATTGTATAACTATTATTATGTGTCTTATCGAAGTTTGTGGTGCCAAGCATGTTGAGGGCTACAACAGTTGACTTGGTGTGCCGCATGTGGTCCATGTGTTTGATATACCTGATGGAGCAAATGACCGTAGCAACACTGGTTGTCTGTATCTAGAAGATTCTCTTTATCCATATCATCCATCAGAAACCACTGCTTCATGATTGTCACTACCTTGGTGTTTTTCCTCCTGTAATCTGACATTTGACTCTGGAGTAAAGTTGTATTATAGATTGTGGAAGAATGATCAGAGATTTATAAGATGCGAGATCATAGATCTACTTTTATTCTGTTTCTTGTTCCTTCTGTCCTTACCCTTACAACATGTAGTGCATCTGTCTGGCAATGTCGTCCTTGGATTATATTTCTCCTAAGGTTATTACCTATTTTACGGCAAAGGTACGGGGTTCAACTTTCACGACTCATTCTCCTGTCAACCCAGCTGTATATAGGTACCGGGCATATGACTAGGAAAGTAAAAGGCATTGAGGAAATGAACTTGCCACCCTACCTCATGCAAGCTGTGGTTTGGTAAACTGAAGTCACTAACGACTTCATTTCCGACAGTGGGACAAGGAGACAAACCTCTACTCTACTATAAATCCTACCTTCCTTTGCAAATTGTTCCTAAGTAAAAAAAAGCATATCATAATGCCATTTATGCTAACCATAACTCTTTTTATTTTACATCCAATTTCTCCTCAATCGAAGCAACTACCACTTAAGCTATTTAAACCGACGAATGCCCGTGCGGTACTGGTAAAATGACCACTGAACATCTGCTGCAGAACTGCCCGACATACGAGGATCAGAGAGAGCAGATGTGGCCATTGCCAGTGGAACTGCAAGACAAGCTCTATGGTAGTGGCGAGAGTCTCAGGATGACCGCCGCTTTTTTCGAGAAAATAATGGTTACTGTCTGACTGTGTACGCAGAAGAAGAAGAAGAAGCTATTTAAACTCAATTCAAGTGCTGTCTCAACAATGAAGATTGACTGCAATCGAGTTAAAAACACCTCTGTCTCTCACCCTGGGGGTACACACAGGCAGACTGTTGTTCGTCCTACGTTGTTATCTTCCCGCTTGTAGCGCAGCCTACCTCGTGCGCAACTGCCTTCAACCTTCCCCTCTAGTATGGTTGTTACAAGAGTGCCATTTCTTTTAATGTGGTCAAAATATATTATTAACTTAACGTCCTTATACTGGTTTAGAAGACTCTGCAAAGTCTGTATACAACCAGTTTCATTAACATTACCTTGCTCTAAAAGCTATGCGCATCTAATTTATTTATAAATGCATTAATTGTCCCTGCCTCCACTACCTTCTGTGGCAATGCATTCCAAGCATTCACCACTCTTTGGATACAAAAAATTTCCTAATATCTAATCTGGACCTCTCTTTAGTTCATTTGTAGCTATGCCCTCTTGTTCTTGTGCCTGGTTGTAATTTGAAAAACTTGTCATAGTCTAATTTATCCGTTCCTCTGATCATCTTATAAACCCAAATTGTCACCTCAAATTCTTCTCTTTTCTAGACACTGTAGACTGGTTTTTCTGAGTCTTTCCTCATAACTGTAATTCTGGAATCGCACTATCAGCTTTGTCGCTCTCTTTTGTATTCTTTCCAGCATGTTTATATCCCCTCTATGATAAGGACTCCACACCCCTGTACCCAGTACACCATTTGTCTGCTGTATTTGTTTATCAGCCGTCTATTTCTATCTTTAGTTTCTCCAGGATACCTGTTAGATTTTGTTTCCATGCACCTTCAGGAAAGGTTAATTGTGTGCTATTCTTCTTCTTCTTCTTCTTCTGCGTACACAGTCAGACAGTAACCATTATTTTCTCGAAAAAAGCGGCGGTCATCCTGAGACTCTCGCCACTACCATAGAGCTTGTCTTGCAGTTCCACTGGCAATGGCCACATCTGCTCTCTCTGATCCTCGTATGTCGGGCAGTTCTGCAGCAGATGTTCAGTGGTCATTTTACCAGTACCGGACGGGCATTCGTCGGTACACCCTATCTTCAATTTGTTGAATAGGTGGTACCTCAGTCTGTTGTGGCCAGTGCGAAGTCTGAAGACAACGACCTGCTCTCTTCGGTTCAACTGGTAATAGGCATCGTTTTTGGTGTAACCAGTATGTTCGGTTTCCCATTTGGTCATGTATCTGGCTTTGATAAGCCGTTTTGACTCTTCGTACGTCATACTGTTATCTGTTTGTGGTAGCCTTGCACCTTCTTTTGCCAGTCTGTCTGCCTCCTCGTTGCCTTGGATGTTGCAGTGTGACGGAACCCACTGTACCACTACCCTTTTTGGTGCGGACTGCTGGCACAGTTTGCAGAGTGCTGCTCTTAAGTCATTAAGCTCAGTGATTTTCTGGCTTTTTAGAGCTGTGACTACTTCGAGAGCATCTGTCAGCAGGACTATATGGCTCTCATTTTCACTGTGTGTTACCATTTCTTCCACTGCCGCCCTCAGTCCCTCTGCCTCTGCTCTGAAATTGCTTGTGTGCTATTCATTACCATAGTGTTTATTGCAAGTCAACCTATATCACAGTTTGGAAAGGTCAACAGCATCTTTATTAAAATAACTAGCAACCACTGGAGGGCCAGAGCAGAATACCCTGTTCCGGATTCCTCATCAGCGTACTTGCCCAAGGGGAGCCAATTTACGAGAACAAGTACACAGTGACTGGCAGAGTTAGAGGGAGTGAGGCAGCAACCGGACAAAAGTAGTAAAACCAACGACCCTGCTCAAGCCTGGTCAATTGATCAGGAAAGAGAATGCCTATTCTAACCCTAGAACCAACAGCTCAGACCCCTCCAGCACCAGCAAAACTTCGTTGGCATCAGCAGTCTAATCGTCCGCTGCTCACTTTGTGATGAAACTACACGACTGGAATGAGAAACTGGTTGTCTATAGACGTTGTAGCGTCTTCTAAACCAGTGTATAGATGTTAAGTTAAGTTAAGCATGCCAAGTGATAACATGTCAAGTGCCCTCTCAGTGATAATTTCTGTAGTTTGCCTATTACAACACCAATCAATGCACGACCCTCCTTCAGCAAGTTCGGTCGAGCTGCCCTTTCTTACTCTCTCCAGTTGCGGTCCAAGGGCAGAAGCTCATTCTCCCAGCCTCTTCTCCGGATATTTCTTAGTCTGCCTCTCTTCCTCTTTTTCTGTGGATTTCATGTCATGGCCTGTCTGACTACGTTTGATGGTGACTTCCATAATGTGTACCCTATCCAACCCCATTTCTTGCATTTTATCTGTTGCTACGTACCTCATGACATATTCCCAGACTGTACAAATAATCCTCCATATTTTATTACATTTATTAATGAACGACTGGAGTTTCCTCTGCATTGCCTTTGTCTTTCTTAAAGTTTCTGCTCTGTATAGGAGTACTGACTTGACATTGGAAATGAAACAATCTGAACTTGGTATTAGTCTTTATTTGCCTGCATTTCTATATATTATTCAGTAGCAGAAATTCTTTTCTGCCTTTTCAATTCTAGCCGTAAATCTATCTGTGTCCCCCGAAGTATCAATGGTGATGCCCATCTGGTCAGGTAAAACATACTGATCAAACAATGTTAGTCAGTGTCAGGTAAAACATACTGATCAAAAAATGTTAGTGCATGTCAGGTAAAACATACTGATCAAAAAATGTAAGTCAGTGTCAGGTAAAACATACTGATCAAAAAATGTTAGTCAGTGTCAGGTAAAACATACTGATCAAAAAATGTTAGTCAGTGTCAGGTAAAACACACTGATCAAAAAATGTTAGTCAGTGTCAGGTAAAACATACTGATCAAAAAATGTACGTCAGTGTCAGGTAAAACATACTGATCAAACAATGTAAGTCAGTGTCAGGTAAAACATACTGACCAAGACCCCACCTCACTTCCATGCAGTTATCTCTGGAAACATACCTGTACCATAGCAGTCTGGATAAGGAGGTGGGTATGGGCGTGATCCCTTTAATAGTGAGTGAAACGCAGATGAAGCCAAGCATAGCACACAGGCCTATTCATTAGTTCGCTCAGGTTGTGAAGAAAAGTACTGCAACCCAACACCTTTTTCATGGCACACAAAAGAGTAACATTACTCCTTGTTGGTATTCAATAACAACAATCCCAGGTTGTAGTCAACCTCTCTATATCCCAGATTGTAGTGGACTTTCCAATATCCCAGGTTGTAGTGGACCTTCCTATATCCCAGGTTGTAGTGTATCATACCTTCCTATATCCCAGGTTGTAGTGTACTGTACCTTCCTATATCCCAGGTTGTAGTGTACCGTACCTTCTAATATCCCAGGTTGTAGTGGAATTTCCTATTTCTCAGGTTGTAGTGTACCGTACCTTCCTATATCCCAGGTTGTAGTGGAATTTCCTATATCTCAGGTTGTAGTGTACCGTACCTTTCTATATCCCAGGTTGTAGTGTACCGTACCTTTCTATATCCCAGGTTGTAGTGAACATTCCTATATCCCAGGTTGAAGTGTACCGTACCTTTTTATATTTTCTAGGTTGTTGTGGACCTTTCCATACTCCATGTTGTAGTGGACCTTACTATATTCCATGTTGTAGTGGACCTTCTTATATCCCATATTGTAATGGACCTTTCTATATACCATGTTGTAGTGGATCTTCCTATATACCATGTTGTTGTGGCACACATCGCATATCCTGAGGCGTTCTGAAAAAGTTAGACCTAAACTTCCTGGTTGAAGTACAATGCTAAAGTTCTCAGCAGGCTTAGGGATCACAATGTCAATCCCCACCTCATTGGACAGGCAGCTATCACAATGTTCCAGGTGCTCAGTGTGACGCAAGGTGAGGTCTTGGTTTCACTTGACTAGGTGGGGGACAGCGTGGCCTAGTGGTTAAGTGGCACTGCTCACAAGCACAAGGTGCTGGGTTCGATCCACATCACAGCACCGGCCATTACCCCAGGGAAGCAAACCCTTAGAAAATACAGGAGGAAGCAGACCCTTACATGAAATGCATGCTGAAGTCGGATGCACTGGGCCGACAGGCGCAAAATAAAAACCGCAGTGCTACGCACACAGCCTTGTGGAATAGAGAAATAAGGCGAACGCAAAAAATACAAAAAACAAACTTGACTAGGTGCAGTTTAGCATCCTTTACTTTAGCACACAAGACACTGGTTTGGATACGGAATACTAAATTAGAAACAGTGGACACACTCGTCTACCTCTAAAGCATGCAGTCGATTCTTGTTGATGACCTGGCAAAAAGAATAGCAAAGACCAGTACTGCTTTTGGTTGTAGCTGCTTATGCCCTGCTAGGTATTCTTGACGACTTTCATTGGTGACGGGTTACAGCGGCTCTGATCACATCCTGGCTGTAGTGCAATATGAGGCTTCTGAGTAGGCTCACCATTATGGGGATCACGGTGCCAATTCTGACCTTGTGAGCCAGACTGCCATCAAACAGCATGTTTCCGGGGAGAACTGTTTGGAAGTGAGATTGGGGGGGGGGGGGGGGTGCGTGGGTCTTGATCAGTAAGTTTCTAACATAGTTACCATAACTAATATAGTATGATCTTTATCCTCTCCCCGCTGTGTGTGGTTGAATGCGCTCGGCAATGTGGGTCCGTCGAGGAATCGGCATAATGACTAAGTTGATTGTATATCCTGTCGCCATTTTCCCTGCACTACTCTACTCGTGCGTGCGAATTGGACTATACGATATGAGGCTAAATCACTTCCGCGTGACCTGTATCTCTCGCATACTCCATATTTACTGGCAGGACTATACTACATATAATAAGGTCCTACCTAGAACCATCATCCATGTACTTTTGCAGAAAGCTCAACAAAGATGGACTGGCAAGCCTTGTTTGAATGCCACGCGAACGGCTCCCAAAGCAGCTTCTTTATGGCGATTTAAGTAAGTTAAGATGATCACAGGGGCGTATAAAGAAGCAATTCAAGGACAGTCTGAAGGAGTCAGTCAAGTTTTGTCAAATAGGCGCTATGGGAAAGAGAGGATGAGCTGTTACAGTCAGCGACCCAGAGCTGACTGCTAGCGTCAGGGCCAGCGACCCAGAGCTTACTGCTAGCGTCAGGCCAGCGACCCAGAGCTGACTGCTAGCGTCAGGGCCAGCGACCCAGAGCTGACTGCTAGCGTCAGGGCCAGCGATCCAGAGCTGACTGCTAACGTCAGGGCCAGCGACCCAGAGCTAACGTCAGGGTCAGCGACCCAAAGCTGACTGCTAGCGTCAGGGCCAGCGACCCAGAGCTGACTGCTAGCGTCAGGACCAGCGATCCAGAGCTGACTGCTAGCGTCAGGACCAGCGACACAGAGCTACCAATACCCTTCTCCATCTCCACGCCGTGATCCTGGATAACAGGATGCAACAGAGCAGACTGAATAATGAAAAGTGATAGAAGAGGAAAGGCTATTCCGGTACCCAAAAATGCCTCCTGAAGTCAGATGTGTTGGACCAGAAGGTACAAATATCGCAGTGGAGTTGTAAACTATCACACAACGCAATCCATTATCCGGACAATATCCTGCTACTTGCAAAGTCCTTTTTAGGGCTTGGTGGCGGGAATTTGAGAACGAACAACGAAGAAAAAGAAATATGCGCTACCATTTCGGACAACCTAGCACAAAATCATCCAGCCTGGAAATGCGCGGTCAAAAAGATCGTTGCAGTTACCGAAATACCAGTGCCAGCAGCTGTTAGAGATTTTGCCAGTCATGCAATAGAATTGTGCACGCTAGCACTGCTCTAATCAGTCACATGCGCACCTAGTCTCAATGGTGAATTGTGACACATGATGATGGTCGCTGTCCACATCGACCTACGATAGACACTGTAGTATTATAATTGTTGTTATAGTAGTACTAGTACTGTTAATGATTTAAAGGGACATAACCATGATTTTTATTAAAATGTAAATTGAGAGTTGCTGGGTTATTTCCCGAAACATTTGATTTTAAAAGTCTGTACAATTACTGGTATGTTTAGTTCAAGCTCGCCTAGATGTAGAGCTCCAGTTTTTGTAGCACTAGTATATAGACAGACTTTCCAGCCAAGAAAGATGTTAGTGTGTTGCCAAATAGCACCTGGCTTGAGTGGTGTAAAGTTCGGTCAGGTAGAGCCTCATACTCAAGAAGACTTAAATTTGGCTACATAGAAAGCAACCGTTAGTGATGCGTCCCAGGGGGCACCATAGGTAGGTAGTTCGCTGAGACAACAAGGGCGTGTCACGCCAATCGTCCATGAATACAATGAATGACCGAACCCTAGGCTGCATGCAATGAGGATGTCGTCTTTCCGATCTGACCTAAACAGATGGACGGCCGCAGGATCGGACCATGTGAGATTGTGTCATTTTCCATCCTTGATGTCAATGGCCTACTTTAAGAGCTAATTAGCTGGAACGTCCTCGACAAAGTGGGTCAAACGGTGACGGTTTAGCATAGTGAGGCCTGTCCATCAACTGACTTCGTTGTTTGAAACCTAGTCATACTATTGGGTTACAATAATGCTGCACGTGTGGAAGGATTCAATCCACCTCTGATTGCTCTGCCGAATAGTCCAGGCTTCGGAACTGTACATCAAGATGGAGACGACACAGGTTCTAAGAGGAACCAGGTAAATGAAATTTCGGAATGACTGATTCTTTTTAATAAATTCATTATCAAGCTGACAGTGGCTTGAGTACAGTTCGATTCATGTCCCATTTGCAAAAAAGCAAATGTGAACTGCAAAGGATCTCTAACATTGTCTCTTGCATTGGTATGATCAAAATATCTGAACTGGCTGATTCTGATTTCTTATCATGAATTCTCTTTGTCATTTTTTTCTTCAAGACTTACTTTTCTTTCTAGGAGATGCGTCCCTTTTTTATATAAATCAACACGCCAAATGCACCAATTCTCTCCCCTGATTGTTTCTTAATTGTCTGTGTTTCTATGACATATACAAGTAGTATAGAAGAGTATACATAACACCTAATCACGCTTATGTTTAGAGTTGAATGTTTTGATGTCAATACATGACTGATATTGGTGAAAACATGTGGTGATTTGATTATCACTATTCTCTTCCTTATTTGCCAAATCTCATCTCCCATACCCCATGATTATATTTTCAATATAGGAGAAACTCTTGACGTGTTCTAGTATTTGGCAGTCTATTTGTATATGTAGCAGATGTCGAGACCTGACATTTGTTATTTACTTGAATCTGCAAGTCATCCAACAGAACAGTCACGTGTATATCTGATATTATTTAATTGATAACTTCCCCGATAAAGAGTTCTGGCATTTCCTTTATCCAAGACAATATTTGTAATTTGAATCAATCACGAGCCTTCTCTTATTCAACAACAACAACGCTTTGTATTTATTCATTCGTGTATCCGGTTTGTTTGAAGCTACTTGTACTGGATTTTCCACAGTTGAAAACGTTTCTTTTGTAGTATATTAAAGTGGCTCTTCCTATATCCCGAGACGTACTGTAGAAAGAGGAATTTGGTTCTCTTGTCTGTAGTGCTGCAATACTTCTAAATAGACTCGCCACTATACATGGCATTGTCTATCCCCACCTCGTTGGCTAGACTCGTAACACATACTGCTGTACTTGACCCTGAGGTCAGTCTTTGCGCCTAGAATGTATCTGTAGCTGATGACATTGATTGAACTTACGAAGACAAGTCAGTAAATGGGTCGCATACGACTGTTTAACAAATAAGCTATATGAGATACGAACTTGAAAACCATTTATTATTGCACGTTCATTGTCCCTTATTCCTCAACATAATTTCCAGGAACATTGAAATACTTCTTCCATCGTTTTATCAGTGCACTAAAACCTGCAACATATAAGTCATTGGTCTACTGTTTCAGCTACATTAGCACTTCACGTTCAACCGCTTCATCATTCACGACAAGTCTCCCACCAAGGTGGTATTATGCTGTAAGCTCAACCATGCGAACACCTGATTGCAAGTGCTATAATGTCTATCGTTACTCGCCTGTCAGCTCAAATAATTTGTTCATATCTGACCAGGTCGGGCTTCGTCAGCAATTTTTTAGCGTCTTTAAGAAGTTTTTAAGTTATATAGATACTTCTCGTCGCAAACAATAAGCATTTCATTGTGAATATCCTTTGTAGGAAGTCACACGCACAACAGCAAGCTATTCTTTGATTGTACACTCTGAACACGGACGTGATGTTGTGTCTTAGCTACGCGCATGCATGCAACATTTAGTGTGTACTACCTACAGTAACCACAAAAACTGCATGCTGCTGCCACATAAAGACGCATTTGGAAACTACCAGCTACATTTATTAGCTATTAAATGCTAGTTTGTGACCTACTTACTGACCGATCTTTGTAGAATTTACATTATACGAGGATGAGTCTATAAATATCCGTAATATGACAAGGTTAGTTTCTGACTCCTTACTTCTTTTAAACCGTTACAAATTAAGACTAAGTAGAAACTATCAATTCTTCGTTTTCTTCACTGAATGAGTCCACGTGGGAGGTTGTTTTTTTTAAAAATAGGGATGATGAATAAAGGTCACTTGCCCTGACAGTCATAGTGCGGTTAGGTTTGCATGGGTCCGTGTTCTCCTAACCATGAGGCCGACTTCACAACCACTCTGTAGCCATTCCATTCTAAAGTAAAGAAAAACGTTGTCTCATGGCAGATAATACTGTCAGGGATGAAGCGGTACACTTTATTGTACACGCCTCCGCTTGTTATGACGTAGGATGACCAGTACCTTTCCTCGCTGCCTTTCATTACCTAACAATACGCAGAGTACTTATTTACAGCGCGGTGGGTAACGGAGATCAAACCTGGTACCATTGCGGTCAGAGCTGAGAGCTCTTTCACTCTGTTGTTGGGGCGACGTGGCAAAGAGATTAGTGTCACTGTGCACAGTGCGAACTTGCTTGTGTTTGTATTAATAACACGGCAAGGGCTTTCCTATGTGGGCAAGAAACATGTTTAAGTTCGTGTTGTAGTTAGATACACTGGGTTGTAAGGCGCAAAATGCAGTACAACTCACCACGTCTTGGAAATCAAAGCGAACGAAGAAAAAAAAGCCTCTAGAATGACGCGCTTCTCTAAGGTGCTACATGAAATCTGCAGTATTTTCTTTTCTTATTTTTTAACAAGCGTTTATTATCTGACATGTCCGTTTGCGTGGACTTCTATTTTTCCTATTTTAACCAATCTCCCTATAACCAAGAGAGCTGAAATATTGTACACAGTCTCAACTAGTGTGACCTGTATCTATCAAATTTCAACGAATTCTTGGTTGTAAAAAATAAAAATCGAATACACCAATTCACCTAAGAAACACCAAAATAAAAAGAATACACTGCAGCTGTAGTCCCCAAAAAGAAAAAAAAACATGTCTTAGTTTAAGTAAAAGCTTGCTCCCAAAAACGTTGTCTTTTGATATATACATGTATATATATTTATTCTGTGCTTGTTTCAACAAATAGCTAGCTTGAGCCTTTGTAATGTACGGCGGACAAGCAGTAACTATTCCGTTAGGTTTGTGTGTGTGTGTGTGTTTGTTTTTTAAGATGAGAAAATCTCATTACAACATACTTGCTATCGTGTTAGATCGCATATGACATTTAACGTGACATTTGACAAAAGGTCAGATGGGCGCGGCGTTTTGTGGCGTGAGAGAGGACACGTCAATCTGGTTTCCGTCGGTGTGACGGTGTACTTGGATAATGAGTAATGCGGTAGTCCACTGTTCCGGGCTAGAATGCAGAGCAACATCGGGGACCGGTGAAGCGTACGGATCAAGACCTCCACCTCACTTCCTTAAAGGATTCAAGGAAACAGCCTGACCAATTAATTGGGGATCGACTCTGTAATCCCCATAGAGGTAATGATACTGGGTAACCTCTCGCTACACTACAGGCACTTTCTCAAGTACTCCTCAGATGTAGGAAGAGCATCTATAACTTGCCACCAAGGCAACGTCAAGAGTTAAATGACCTTAGTAACAGTGTATTCGGCCTACTGTGACGGAAGGCGTTCATGTCGTAAAGGTCCTCGTAGTGCTTTTGTTATCTGGGTCCAACAGGGCGGCATGTCAGACATGTTGTAATGTTGGTCTGACATGTCGTAAGGCGGGTTGGATATGTCGTAAGGTGGGTTGGACATGTCATAAGGTGGGTTGGACATGTCGTAAGGTGGGTTGGATATGTCGTAAGGTGGGTTGGACAAGTCGTAAGGTGGGTTGGACATGGGGCCAGATATCTTTTGCGTTCATCCTGTAAAGAAGTTTACAGCGAGGCTGCCATTTCTGCGCATTTCAACTCGACACATCTTGTTTCAGTTCGGGTTTTTGGGGACCAGGATGCCTTCCATATACGATCCACATTCTCTTGGTCAGACAGACTACACTAGTGCAGTCTGTTTCCAGGGCCGCAACCTTGGGAGAAGTGGATTGAGGTCTTGGTCAGCTGTATTTCGCTGACCATGACGAAAGAAGCCAGCTAATAATCGCTGGCTGCAGTCGGCTTATTCACTGTGATACAGCTTCGGCCCCCGCCGTATACTCAACCCATATAAACTGTGTGAGTCCCACGAAAAAGACAAAACCTCAGCGGAACATTGTAGAGGAGGATCGACCAAGGCAAGTTCAATGCGCAGCTTGGTGTATATTTCTACCACACAGTTTAAAAAACAACAAGAAAGAGTGAATCAGGGCCCGGTATAACATTCGGATGAACACCATACCTCAAGTTCGTACTCCTCGTCAGCGAGGTGGGGACGACACTATAATTTCCAGTGTGGTAACGATACCAACGAGCCTCACATTGCACTACAACCATGGGGAACCCGGCCCACCTCAGGATGCAATAACTTAACGTCTTCATAGTGGTTTAGAAGACTCTGCAGAGTCTGTATACAACCAGTTTCATTTACATTATCTTGCTCTAAAAGCTATGCGCATCCAATTTTATTCTTAAATGCATCAATTTTTTCCTGCCTCCACTACTTCCTGTGGCAATACATTCCAAGCATTCACCACTCTCGGACTAAAAAAATATTTCTCATTAGTTAATTTGGACCTCTCATTAGTTAATTTGTAGTTATGCCCTCTTGTTCTTGTGGGTGGTTGTATTTTGACAAACTTGTTGTAGTCTAATTTTATCCATTCCTCTGATCACCTTATCAACCTCTATTCAGTCACCTCTAATTCTTCTCTTTTCTAGAACATAAGAGTCACTGTAAACCCTCTACCTAAAAAGTAAAAAGTCAACTCAGGACCAGTAACTTTGAACAACAACAATAACATACGAGGGTAGATGTACAATCAAAATAAACAGCACATGGACACTAGCTAAAACAGCCTCCCAGAGAATATCAACTATGCTTGCGGGCCCCCCCCCCCCCCCCCCCCGCGACAAATAAGCTTCTGACAATAAAAGTGAGAAAGAAGAACGTCCCGCATAAGTACGCAGAAACATTGTTGTATGGACGAGAACTTCAGACAATCGCATAAATAAACCAAACTACTTGATACTTCTTCTTCTTCTTCTTCATCGTACGCAGTCAGACAGTAACCATTATTTTTTTCGAAAAAAGCAGCCGTCATCCTGAGGCTGTCGACACTGCCATAGAGCTTGTCTAGTGTTGCCACTGGTTATGGCCACATCTGCTCTCTCTGATCCTCGTATGTCGGGCAGTTTTGCTCAGCGGTCATTTTGCCGGTACCACACGGGCATTCGTCGGTGCCACCTATCTTCAATTTGTTGAATATGTGGTACCTGAAACTACTTGATACAACCAGACGGAAGGAAGTCAACACAGATGGGCCTCACAACAGAAGGAAGACCCTTTTCATTTAATTTATCTATTCAATATTGTACTCTTAACTCTTATGTATCCAGAATATTTGTTTGGCATCTTTCATAATCATTCCATTTCATTCATCCTCGTTGTACACCTCACTGCATCACCACAATGTTTTATCAAATGAATGATGATGATTTGACATTTAAAGGAAATTTTTTTTTTTTTAAAGGGGGATATGGATATATTTTTTAAAAGTTTGTAATTAAATAAGGAAATAAATAAAAGGAGTCCGGATCAATTATGAAGGAAAATAAATATACTCATTCCCAAAATGGTCCCAGGAAAACAATTGTGCATATTTTGACTCAAAAACTTGACTGAGTAAACCGAACAACAACAACAAAAAGAAAATTGCAACCAAATACCTACGAAGGACAAGGAGAGGATCATCAAAACGGGAGGAACATCACGGAAACAACAGGTTAGGTACAAACAGATACACACACGCATCCAAGCACTGGTTTATGCGTCTTAATATTGCCAAAATTGACTACGGTCTTCGGTGGAATAGACGCGCCTCCGCCAGTAGAAACTAGTGAGACAGAAACGTACAATTTTCAAAAATTTAAATAAAACAGAAACGTCGCTCGTGATAATAATGGAAAGTACAATTTGAACAAGCAATGAATATTGGTGGTTTTTTTTTTAAAGAAAGTCAACTACCAGCAACTTCGTGGAAAAGACAGACAAGGTTCATACTGAGCAGAGAAGGCCGTCGGAACTATGTGACAGCGGGGGAATAACGGGAACAGGTAGATAACGGTAGACTCATTGGGTTGAAGATGTGGGATAGTATGACAGACGATGAGACAACAGAGAACAGCTTAAATGTTCAAAGAAAAAGATGATTGTGGAAGGAATGTGTGATAGTCCAACGTTACTTGGCATGACACTTGATGATAGCAGATTCAAAGGTGTTTCCTGTGAAGAATGAAGTCTTATGTAATATGCTCAGCACTAAGACAGTGAGTTCATGGACCATTAACTGAGGAAGACAAGAAGTCCACACAGCTCCATGCATGTCGTAAAAGTCGAGAAAAGAGTTATGCATGCCACTAGCAACATCATGTGTAAAAGAAATGGCTACATGTGGAACATCATGAAGGAAATTGTGTTCACTGTTCATATTAACCATCTCATTGGAACATTATACCAAGATCAACGAGCCGCTGTCCGAGTAACTGGGCAAACATCAGATTGGTTCGCAGTACAAAAGGGAGTAAGACGGGGATGTATCCTTGACCTTATCTATACAACTTATCAAGAAGTGCAAAAGGGCTAGAGCAGCTAATTTCTGTCGTAAATCGAAACAGTAAAGATCAAAACATGTTTATAAACAAAACAAAAATAATGACCACCGACAAAACACGTTGTCAACATAAATTTACAGTGGGTGGTGAGGAAATAGATCAGGTCATGCATTTTGAATATCTGGGCTCCAGAATTGACAAAGATGGCGACTGCTCGAAAGAAATCAGAAGAAGACTAGCCATGGCAATGCAGAGACTGAACAGCCTGAAGAAATTATGGCAGACCATCAACAAAAGTGAAAGTGTTGAGAGCCTGTGTTTTTCCTGTGACAGCATATGACTGCGAATCATAGACGATTACTAAAACTTATAGACAAAGAATCAAATCCTCGAGTCAAGATGTTACAGAAAGATCCTCAGAATACCATGGAAAGAGAAAAAGACAAATATAGACATTCGGCAAGAGCTGAACATATAGAAGAACTGGTTTATCAATTCAATTTTGGCTAGAAAATGCAAATACTTTGGTCACATCAAGAGACACAACGGTCTTGCCGGAACAGTAATGGAAGGTATGGTGCCAGGTAAAAGAGGCAGGGTAAACCAAATAGACGATGGCACCAATATATCCATAAATGGCTGTGGCGGAGGCCGCAGCTTTGGCAAGGGAAAGAGTTTTTTTCAGACAATTCTGTGATGGGAGCGACGTTCTATAAAGGACATGCTACATGATGATTTATATATAATTATATATCACGGTGGAGACCGAGATTTTTTCATGTGAATCTTCTGGTAGAAATTCCCCTGATCTCTGGGTAGGGACACCCATGTTCAGTGTTAAGAACGTCAAAAATATCTTGGCAGTTAGAGATCGGACAGAGTAGGCTTAACGGCCGTTGCCTGGACAAAATTCAAGTTTAAAATCTACCAAACTTATTTGTACCTTCAACCAGGTCCAGCAAGCCAAACAAGTTTTAAAATACTTACTACATATAGCCGAAGCATTCGGTTACCTGGCAACAGACAGTATCATGCCTGTTTGAATACAAGATTACAAGTTACAAGTAATTTATACTAGGCTCCTTTAAATAGCTTTTTTTATGAACCGCAACACGTGCTAAATTTAAAGTGATTGAAACTACTGATTTTACATTTTTGATCCATTTACTGACAAGAATGTGTGGTGTTCTTAAACATGAGACAAATCAGAAGCGGCTCCTAAGTAGTTGTTAACCCTAGGGGTAAAAACAAAAAGTTGCACTCGCTGTCATGAAGTCACATTCATCATTAATACCACTTGCGACCCCTGTAACATTAATACAGACTTGGCATTGGCGACTCATGCTATTGCAGAGTGCCTGGAAAATATTTGGGATATGGCGATCAATTCTGCAATGAGTGTCCTCTTCAAATCATTCACATTGTTGATGTCATGCTGGCGGACCCTTCTGTTCAGTTCATTTCACATGTGTTCAATTGGGTCCATGCCAGGAGAGATTGCGGGCCAAACCAGTACAAGATAAGGTTGCTGGGCTAAGAACTTCCTGGTAACGTTAGCTGTATGAGGCCTATCGATATATTTAGTGCTGAAACATTTCCAGATCTAGGTGATTCTGGAAGAAAGGCACTACGATAGGTTACAGTACTGGATTACCCTAGACGTCAGCGGTAACGTTAGCTCTGAAAACATGAAAGGGAGCACGGTTGTCATTAGAGAATCCAGCCCACATATGTACACTTCCTCCTCCATATCTGTTATGCTGTATTAAACAATCATCGGCCTATCTTTCTCCTGCACGACGCCAGACGCAATTTCTCATATCAGCATAGGGGAACATTAAACCGGCTATCGTCAGAGAACATCGTTCATCGCCATTACCCCTTGGACGATGAACATTGTGTAAGGCCCAAGCCAGTCCGTTGGCCCGGTGATGTCTAGTTGGGACGTATGTTTTGTAAACCAGCGACGCAAGTCTCCGTCTCACATAGTTTCCGCTGGCAAGTCTCACAGCGTCAGGTACGTGATCTGATTGTCTGAGTTGCTGCTTGGAAGCGGTTGAGCAGAAGTATCATAAGAATTTGACGATTTTGAGCTACGTTATTGCATGAGATTGACCAGACCTGTGGCGGTCATTGGTGGCACTTGTCGCACGAAACCGCTGGTTCAGCCTTATTTTAGTGGACTGGTCACAATTCAAATGTCTGGCAACATCTCTGGTCGCCATTCCACTCCTGAGCATACCAACAGTTTGCAATCATTCTCATAACGACAGTCGAGATATGACAAAAACATTTACAAACTTTCTTTAGATGAAAACGGATAATGGCCTTTCCCATTGGAATTTAGCTAAAATGTGTGCCAAATTTCAGCTTGATTCGACCGTTTATGAAGCCTGAATTGATCAATTCCTTGTTTTGAGATGCACGTACAAAGGGAAGTAAGCAAGACATGCACGGGAAAATGGATCAGCGTGACCTTCATCATTTGCACACTTGCGGGGCCAGTGTAAGTAGGTCACTCTCCGTGTTAATGATCATAATTATCATTACAAAAAGAGATGTGTTTTTAATGACTGCTAGTGTGTGTGTGTATATATATATATATATATATATATTTATATATATATATATATATATATATATATATATATATATATAGAGAGAGAGAGAGAGAGAGAGAGAGAGAGAGAGAGACTTCCAATGTAAAGCGACGCAAGTACAGGAGGCACTCGTTATCTGTTTCTTTCACTATCAGCCGTTTAGTGTTTTCCTTGTTGACGATTTCGCACACTATTTCTTCCTGGTCCCCATATCAATCCTTTTATATCTTAAGAAGGCTAACCCAATACCGAAAATTCCCGCTGAAGTCGGGCGTGTTGGACCCAAAGGTGCACCTATCGCATTTCGTTCTATGGACAACATCCTCCTACTTGCAAAGTCCTTTTCGGGGCTTGGTAGCGGGGGATTGAGAAGGAAATACGAAGAAGATGAAGAAGAATATCTCGCTTAGTGAACGCAGGACAAGCTAGGACAGGTAGTCTTGAACCATTGCACGATGGCGTCCGTCGACCCTTTTGAGTGTGACCACGAATTGTTCTATTCGAATTTCCCAACATTCTCTCGTTCCTAGAAAGACCTTGTATTTGGTAATTATTTACATAATCGTTCATTTTCATGTAGATATAATTTCCTTCGGTGCATGTGAGAGTTGTGCATGAGACTAGCAACTTCATCCCGTATACACCATTGCATAGCAAATGACTGGCATCAAACTTTCCTAAAAGTCGGTTAGAGTAAGCCAAATGCAGGACCTAATCTCCACAAAAAGGGCATCAGCATGATGGTAGTGACTCTATTGGAAGCTTTCTTCTTATCTATATATAGTGTTGTCCACGTGCTACTGATATATGAAAGGTGGAGTCAAGAACAGCTACCATGTAACCTGCCCGCCATGTCGTTAAAAACTACTACGATTTTGTTGTTGCTTGTCGTGTTTCATGTCTGCTGGCATTCCGTTGTGTTATTGTTCTGTTTATTATACTTAATCTGAAGTGTTAGAGACTTCGTATACTTTGAGCCACAGCTTATGTAAAGTGGGATGGTTAGTTCCCTTCATTGCTTCTGGTTGCTTCCCTATCCGAAAGTCAGGTACCCGTTTACATCTGAGTTGACTGGAGCTTGACGGTTGCGATGGTCGGACCACGTATCTTTACTACTACACTAATCAGACACTCAAATATATACGTAATCGTGTGGAGTAGCTGAACCTCACACCAGACGCCTAAACTGTTTGGCAGGTAGCTGAACCTCACACCAGAAGCCTAAACTGGTTGGCAGGTAGCTGAGCCTCACACCAGACGCCTAAACTGGTTGGCGGGTAGTTGAACCTCACACCAGACGCGTAAACTGGTTGGCGGGTAGTTGAACCTCACACCAGACGCCTAAACTGGTTGGCGGGTAGCTGAACCTCACACCAGACGCCTAAACTGGTTGGCGGGTAGCTGAAGCTCACACCAGACGCCTAAACTGGTTGGCGGGTAGCTGAACCTCACACCAGACGCGTAAACTGGTTGGCGGGTAGCTGAACCTCATACCAGGCGCCTAAACTGATTGGCGGGTAGCTGAACCTCACACCAGACGCGTAAACTGGTTGGCGGGTAGCTGAACCTCATACCAGACGCGTAAACTGGTTGGCGGGTAGCTGAACCTCACACCAGACGCGTAAACTGGTTGGCAGGTAGCTGAACCTCACACCAGACGCGTAAACTGGTTGGCGGGTAGCTGAACCTCATACCAGACGCATAAACTGGTTGGCCGGTAGCTGAACCTCACACCAGACGCGTAAACTGGTTGGCGGATAGCTGAACCTCATACCAGACGCGTAAACTGTTTGGCGGGTAGCTGAACCTCACACCAGACGCGTAAACTGTTTGGCGGGTAGCTGAACCTCACACCAGACGCGTAAACTGGTTGGCGGGTAGCTGAACATCTCTATATATGGAAGGAAGCTGTTCATTCCAAATAAACAACCGTGAAACTTCCACCTCCACCAGTCTCAAAAATAGGCGATCGTATATTCCAGGGGCAAACAGATGCTGGGATTGACCTGGCACGTCACCTGTGGATTTTCTCCTGCCAAAAATAGGGAAACAAGGGAGGTCACACCTCCCAACGACGTCTAACGACATAAGTGGACAAAGATAGATAGATAGATAGATAGATAGACAGACAGACAGACAGACAGATCGATAGATAGATAGATAGATAGATAGATAGATAGATAGATAGATAGATAGATAGATAGATAGATAGATAGATAGATAGATAGATAGATAGATAGATAGATAGATAGATAGATAGATAGATAGATAGATAGAACGGTGGCCTCCATGAAGGCTAAACTGAGTCAGCTCTTCCATCATGCAAAGACACTACAAGCCAGTCACCTTTCTGTCTACCCACCCAATGAAAGAGAAAATTGGGGAACCTTAAAATCGAGTATTATAAGTATAAACGAAAAGGTTCAAATTCGGACAGAAAAGCTGAAGAAGAGAGCGATGACCATTAGCAATTCTGATGCAAAAACCATGATGTTCTCGAGATAAGAGACAGGTATCATATTTGTCTAAGTGAAAAACCTCTAAAATAGGTCAAGCGGTTCAAATACGTTGTAGCTATAATAAACCTGAAATTAAGTATTCCAGAAGAGTTAGCTGCAGTAAAGGCGGCCACTGTAAACGATTTCCTGAGGATTCATGAGTAAAAAATAAATAACTAAGAAAGCTAACATGGCTGTACGCCCCTCCACCTATGTACTAGTTTTGACTTATGATATGAGTCATGGGCAATGCCAACAACCCAGAAAAGCCAGCGCCAAGCGTCGGAAATGAGATATCGAAGTTATCTAAGTTGAGATATCGACATGCAATGTCCGCAACCAGACAATACGGCAAGATATCGGAGCACAGCTCTTTATGACTCGAGTGAAGCAGCCTAATCTTGGCAATTTCTGCAGAATGAAAAAAGATCGGTCATTGGAACCAAGGAGTCAAAGACAAATACCCATAGGACGATCATAACTCCGCTGGGACGGTAATACAAGACATTCTGTAAGAGGCGGTGAACTAGACTGGAATCAGGTCAAGAGGAAGACATGGATAGAATGAAAGAAGATCGGTCATTGGAACCAAGGAGTCAAAGATACAGACCCATAGGACGACCATAACTCTGCTGGGACGGCAATACAAGACATTCTGTAAGAGACGGTGAACTAGACTGGAACCAGGTCAAGTGGAAGACATGGGTGGAAAGCCATATCGCTCTTTCTGACAAACCTTTACACCCCACATGTGTTGTTGCTGTTGTTGTTCAATGCCCACAATGAGGTAGATTACTGTTGTGTGAGCCGGGCAAAGGGCGTTAAGTCGTGGGTTTCCGTAGCTTTCCTTACATCTCCTAGCGTTTGCATAACGGTGGACCAGACTCATATAGGTGGTTGTGTGCTACGCTTGATTTTATCTGCGTGTCGCTCACTACTACGGTGATCATGTCGGTCCCCCACAATGTTAGCCAGGCTGTCATGAACACAGCCCGTTTCCAGATAGAACTATGGGGAAGGGAGGTGTTAGTCTTGGGCAGTATATTCCACCTGACTCCAGACTTACATTTCCGACCAGTATTTGTTTGTCTGACTAGACGTTAGTCTTCTCTCCCCACACCTCATGGTAGAAATGAAGCGACTAGGGAAGTATATATATATATATATATAGATAGATAAAGATATATATAGATATATATATATATATATATATATATATATATATATATATATATATATACATATATATATATATATATATATATATATATATATATATATATATATCTTCTTCTGCTTCGTGCGCTGTCAGACGTCAACCTGTATTTGTTCGAAGAAAGCAGCTGTCATCCTGAGGCTGTAAACACTGCCATAGAGCTTGTCTAGTGTTACCACTGGTGAAGGCCACATGTACTTTCTCTGGTCCTCGTATGTCGGGCAGTTTTGCAGGTGATGTTCAGCTGTCATTTTCCCTGTACCACAAGTGCATTTGTCAGTGCCACCTATCTTCAGTTTATTGAATAGGTGGTACCTCAGTCTGTTGTGGCCTGTGCGGAGTCTGAAGACCACGACCTGCTCTCTTCTGTTCAACTGGTAATAGGCATTATTTTTTGTGTGGCCAGTGTGTTCTGTTTCCCATTTGGCCTTGTAGCTGGCCCTAATAAGCCTTTTGGACTCTTCGTAGGTCACACTAGAATCTGGTTGTGGTAGTCTTGTACCTTCTTTTGCAGTCTGTCTGCCTCCTCGTTGCCTTGGATGTTACAGTGGGATGGAACCCACTGTACCACTACTCTTTTTGGTGCGGACTGCTGGCATAGTTGACAGAGTACTGCTCTTAAATCATTAAGTTCAGTATTTTTCTGGCTTTTTAGTGCTATAACTACGGCCAGGACATCTGTAATCAGGACTATCTGGCTTTCGATGCTTTCGCCTATCAGCATTGCTTCTACCGCAGCCCTCAGTGCCTCAGCGTCCGCTCTAAAATCGCTTGAGTATTTTCCAGTTGCCACTGACAGTGTTATTTTTCTACCATTCGGTACGCTCAGGAATACCCCTGCCCCTTCGTTCTTTTGTTGTGTTTGTTATAGAACCGTCGGTGTATGCATGGGTCCAGTCCATGATTGGGTAGTTTACCGTTATGTACCTCAAGATCATGTCTCTTCTTTCTTTTTCAGACTGGCTGTTCTTGTTTCCAATACCTGGTCTATTTCTACGACCTCCGGAATGATATGCTGTTTCCATGTGAGTTTGCGTACAGTAGGGATGGGCTTTGGTGTTGTTACAGTGTTCATAGGGTCTTCGCTCATCTTTGCTTTGGCTATTTCTGCAAAGTTTCTCCGCTTTAGTTTCCCATTTTCAAAAATATATATATATATATATATATATATATTTAACATTTAATATAAACATTTTATAAAGTCACTTTCAATTATCATAAGCTCTAGCTATCTATCTTCCGTCTACTTATGTCGTTAGACTTTGTTTCATATTTTTTGGGGGCAGGGGAAAATTCGCTCGTGACTAGGCAGGTCGATCCTAGTATCTGTTACTAATCGTTAGATTGTTAGCCCCTGAAATATATGATCGCCTCTTCTTTGAAACTAGTAGTGGTGGAAGCGTAAACTAGAGCAAGGAAGACCCACATCCTGTCATGCGCCATCTACGCCGCTCCACTAACCACATAACCAAGATTTGATGTTTTATCCACACAATCCCCTTTTTGTTCTCTGGGGCGAGAATCCCTAGAATAATTTGAGCCGATTTTTAACTTGAATTTTTGTTGTCGTCGTCGTTGTTGTCGTTGTTGATGTAGTTATTGTCGTTGTTGTTATTGTCGTTGTTGTTATTGACGTTGTTGTTATTGACGTCGTTGTCATTGTTGTTGTCGTTGTTGATGTTATTGTCGTTGTTGTTATTGTCGTTGTTATTGTTGTTGTTGTCGTCGCTATTGTTGTTGTTGTTATTGTCGTTGTTGTTACTATTGTTGTTGTCGTTGTTGTTATTGTTGTTGTCGTTGTTGTTGTTGTCGTTGTTGTTGTTGTCGATGTTGTTATCGTTGTCGTACACATTGTTTTCGAAACTCTCGCAGTGTCGGTTCCCTACCTCGCTGACCAAGTTGCTGTAACACATATTGTTTCCAGATACGGGGTAGTTGTCTCGCCGCGGCGACTCAATTTCAACCAGTATTCGTAAAGCGATCTCAGTCCCGCCAGGCGGAGCGATAGCGCGGTCTTGCGGAAAACGCTCGCCTGCCTTTCCCCGTAGTGCGAATTGGGTGCGGTTTGTGGTAGTGGCTCCTCCACCGAGGTGCGCTAGTCTGGTCCGTATCAGGAAACGTGGTCCGTCCGTGGTGATTTATCTAAGGCTTATAGCAGAGCTCGACAGTACGTCTCGCTGGTGGTCCGACTCTCGCAAAGAGCTTGTGACCGGCAAATGGAAAGCAGGAATCGTTGCCCCGAGGGCAGGCCGGCAGGCCAAATTGTCTCCAGTCCCAGTGAAATTCATCGCCGAGGTCGTTGGGATCCGTTCTGCACAGAGCGCTGCCATCCCTCCTCGAGCGAGCCCGGTCGGTCGGTCGTCTGGTGCGTGTGGGAGGCCCCTGTCAGGCGGTCCTAGGTCGACGGAGTGAGGGACGGGTGGAACAAACCGTCCGTCCCGTCAGTCGGTCCCTGCGGCCGTCGTCCCAGCGAGGCCTTTTACAAAAACACACCCTTCCTCCGCCGACCGGTGTGTGGCTGTACACAGTACGTCTCCGACAGATATCTGGTTGATCCTGCCAGTAGTCATATGCTTGTCTCAAAGATTAAGCCATGCATGTCTAAGTTCACACTGTCTCACGGTGAAACCGCGAATGGCTCATTAAATCAGTCGAGGTTCCTTAGA
The DNA here is from genome assembly GCA_036924085.1 of Ariolimax columbianus. Classification (NCBI taxonomy): domain Eukaryota; kingdom Metazoa; phylum Mollusca; class Gastropoda; order Stylommatophora; family Arionidae; genus Ariolimax; species Ariolimax columbianus. The sequence goes on along the minus strand of JAVGWX010000013.1, from coordinate 23,579,597 downwards.
TGACACGATCCTACTTGGATAACTGTGGCAATTCTAGAGCTAATACATGCTTACCAAGCTCCGACCCTCGCGGAAAGAGCGCTTTTATTAGTTCAAAACCAATCGTCGTTTCCCCTCGCGGGGTTGCGGCGTCCCCACTGGTGACTCTGGATAACTTTGTGCTGATCGCATGGCCTAATGTGCCGGCGACGCATATTTCAAATGTCTGCCCTATCAAATGTCGATGGTACGGGACATGCCTACCATGTTTGTAACGGGTAACGGGGAATCAGGGTTCGATTCCGGAGAGGGAGCATGAGAAACGGCTACCACATCCAAGGAAGGCAGCAGGCGCGCAACTTACCCACTCCCGGCACGGGGAGGTAGTGACGAAAAATAACAATACGGGACTCTTTCGAGGCCCCGTAATTGGAATGAGTACACTTTAAACCCTTTAACGAGGATCTATTGGAGGGCAAGTCTGGTGCCAGCAGCCGCGGTAATTCCAGCTCCAATAGCGTATATTAAAGTTGTTGCAGTTAAAAAGCTCGTTGTTGGATCTCAGGCGCAGGCGGGCGGTCCGGCTCGCGCCGGTTCACTGCCCGTTGTCTCCTGCCCTACCGTCTGCCGGCTCTCTCCCACGGGTGCTCTTCGCTGAGCGTCCTGGGTGGCCGGCGCGTTTACTTTGAAAAAATTAGAGTGTTCAAAGCAGGCCTCGGCTGCCTGAATAATGGTGCATGGAATAATGGAATAGGACCTCGGTTCTATTTTGTTGGTTTTCGGAACTGGAGGTAATGATTAACAGGGACAAACGGGGGCATTCGTATTGCGGCGTTAGAGGTGAAATTCTTGGATCGCCGCAAGACGAGCTACTGCGAAAGCATTTGTCAAGAATGTTTTCATTAATCAAGAACGAAAGTCAGAGGCACGAAGACGATCAGATACCGTCGTAGTTCTGACCATAAACGATGCCGACTAGCGATCCGCAGGAGTTGCTTCGATGACTCTGCGGGCAGCTTCCGGGAAACCAAAGTGTTTGGGTTCCGGGGGAAGTATGGTTGCAAAGCTGAAACTTAAAGGAATTGACGGAAGGGCACCACCAGGAGTGGAGCCTGCGGCTTAATTTGACTCAACACGGCCAACACTGAAATGATTGACATGCCGAGACCACTCTTCTGGGATCTAATATGGAACTGGTGCTGGATTTAGACCCCCAGAAATCTGGGGTTATGCCCCCTGTGGCCCGGTTTGGTCTGCATCCAGTGCTCTGAAAAAGGAATTGACGGAAGAGCACTATCAGGAGTGGAGCCTGAGACCTAAATTAACTTAACACGCCAATACTGCAGAATGACTATCAAAAAATACACCTTCGTGGGATCTAATAAAGAACATGTGCTGGAATTAGACCCTCGAAAATCTGGGGCTACTCTCTAAGAAACTTGATTGTCTCGCTAAGGGAATGGACGGAAGGGTACCACCAGGTGTGGAACCTGCGGCTTAATTTGACTGAACACGACAATACTGTAGAACAACTGACAAATCGAGAGCACTGTTTGGGTCTAATAATGAACGTACGCTGGTATTAGACTCACGGATGACAAATCAGCTCTGAAACACTCAAATGAAAGAACGCTACGGAAATCGTGTTTAACTCCGCAGAAACCGCAGATATCAAATACCTGGTCATTGACAAACAAAAGCCCTCAATAAATTCGTCTGACCAAATAGTGAACGGGTGCTGGAAATAGATCATCTGAAGACAGGTCAGTTTTACCCTACAAATGACAGGGCGTTGCTACGGAAAACCAGCTCAAATCGAGAGGAGCCGCAGACACTTTGGTTCACGTACCAGGCTGATAAGCCAAGGGCGCGAGGCTACCATGTGGGGGATTACGGCCGAACCCTTGTAAGCCGCAACCCCGCCCAAAATCTCAGCACCACTGCAATGGGAGGCTCCTACATGCTCGGGACCTGGGGCTTGCGCCCCAGCCCTATCAGGTAGAGCCACAGTAAGAGGTCCTTGCCGTCCGCAAATCAAAGCGGGCGGACAACTGCTTGATACTCACCCTATACGGCAATGGGGTGCGAAAACACCAACCGAAGACTTAGTACCTGGTCGGGGTGTCGAAAACAGTAGAGCAGCCACCTCACTGTGAACTGTCAAGACTCAACCACTGACCATGAGAGTTGTCCGCACATCAGGCAAACAACGTCTCTGTGACATCACCAGGCTTGTCCTCTGGCTGAATGCACTCCGGCTACGATATCTACCTCTGTAAGTTATCAGCCATATAACTATCATACTGGACGCAGAAGAGATGCAGACCAGCGGACATTGCACACCTGCCCCACTGTGTCAACACCCCAGGTGGCGGGGAATGCTAGGCGTACCATCTCTGCATAGAAGCCAAGAAAATAAAGGGAAAAGAGATACCCCACTCACATGCAAATGCTACGTTCCTGGCAGGACGTGACGATCCTGGGATACAGACACACTGGACTGCCTCTCTTCCGGGTAAACCAGTCCATCTCATATAACATCACATATCATCATTGCACCCTATAGACACGAGTAGTGAAGACTCGATAGTCTGGTAAGACAACTTCCATAAGAGAGAAAACTCTGATCATAAACAACTGCTGCCTTGCAGATAGGCTGGGGACAGCCAAAGGCTAAGGAGGGCATCCCTACAGAAACGCCTGTTGAAATCGGATGCACGGGGCCGCAAGCCTAACAAAACAGTGAAACGTAAATCACAGTATGATGGCAGTACAACCTATTCGAAAAACGCATGGCGCTCATCCTGCGGAGTCCCGCCAGGCAGCGATAGTGCCGGGCCCCACGCCTCGAAGGGGCCCACCCTTGACTACTGGTGGTCACCCACCCATGTGTCGTGGAGTCAAGGCACATGGCTATGGGGCAACGTCTATTGGCCAAAACCTCAAGACCCTCAAAATACTACAGTGGAATGCGGAGGGAGTCATTAACAAAAAACTTTCCCTAACACACCACCTGCATGAAGGTAAGATTGACGTGGCATGTATCCAGGAAACGCACCTCAACAATAACCATAAATTCTCAATCAGAGGATATCAGACCTTCCGTCTAGATAGAGAAGGCCACAAAGGAGGGGTCCTGATACTGACCAGAAACTGCATACCGAGTAGCGCGGTACCTGTCAATCACACCGGACAAGCAGAAATTGTAGGAGTTGACATAATGGCTAAAGAGACGAAGCTCCGCATTTTCAATCTGTACGGACCACCAAACAGAGACCTATCGCTCTCGAGTATGGAGGTCAGAGACTCCAACTGCATAGTAGTTGGAGATTTCAACAGCCACTCGGAGAGATGGGGATACTCTGACACAGACAGTAGAGGTGACGAAGTGGAAGATTGGGAGATAGATGCAAATCTCTCCCTAATCAATAGGCCGGAGGATAGCCCTAGCTTCTATTCAAGAACATGGCATACCACCTCGACTCCAGATTTGGCCTTCTCCACACAGGACATACACTATAAAATAGACCGCCAGGTGCTAAACCAACTGGCAGGTAGCGACCACAGGCCGATCAGGCTAACCATTGACATGGAAGTAGGCCCACAGGAAACAAAACCGCTCCCACGTTGGAATTAAAAACGAGCCGACTGGGACAGATTTGCAATCCTGACAGATGGGCTGTGTGAAACCATCAACACACGAAACACCAAAATGAAGCCCATGGTGGAGAGCCTAAGCAAGGCAATAATGCAAGCCGCCACTGAAACCATCCCAAGAGGAGCTAGGAAAAACTATAAGCCCTACTGGAATGATGAGTTACAGAAAGTGGAAGATGCAGTAACAAATGCTAGGAACATGGCAGAACGAGAAAAATCCATGGAGGCAAACATCGCCCTCAAAGCCGCAGCGGCGAAATACAAACACACGCTCAAGCAAACAGCAAGAGAAAGCTGGAAAAATAAAACGGAAAGTCTAAACCTGGACAAAGACGGGAACAAGCTATGGAAGCTAGTCAGAGCAATGAACGACGAAACCCCGTCAAATAAACAAATTACTATCAAGCAGGGCGAGAACTTGATCACAGGTAAGAAAGCCGCAAACGTCTTTGTCGATCACTATGCCAGAGCAAACCACATCGAGGTCCCTGCAGATAAGCATACAGACATTAGCGAAGAGCTAAAGGGACACGAAAACATAAATACGGCTCCCGAAGAGCACATGATGGCCAAACTAACAATGCGCGAAATGGAAGAGGCTATGAGAACGCTAAAGAAAAGGAAATCTCCCGGAAAAGACGGGATAACAAACGAAATGCTGATGGGGCTGGGCCAAACAGCGAAGAGGAAACTACTATCAGTCCTGAACCAAAGCTGGAAAAGGGGTATTGTACCCCAGGCGTGGAAAGACGCAATACTGGTACCAGTACCAAAAACAGGAAAAAATAAAACAGATCCAAATGGATACAGGCCCATCAGCCTACTGAGCTGTGTCGGCAAGCTGATGGAACGGATGATAAACACCAGACTGATGTGGCATCTGGAAGAAAAACGAATACTAATTCCACAGCAAGCCGGCTTTAGACAGCACAGATCCACGGAGGACCAGGTCATCCTCATAGCCCAGGAGATAGAAGATGCCTACCAGGCACAGAAACACACAGTAGCTGTTTGGGTGGATCTGGAAAAGGCATTTGACAAAGTCTGGAAAGATGGACTTAGAGTCAAGCTAAGAAGAAGTGATGTTTGTGGGAAAATGTACAAGTGGATCAACCACTACCTCAAACAAAGAACGGCCAGAGTCCAAGTACAAGGGCAGATGAGCAAAAAGGTGACACTCGAGCAGGGAGTACCCCAAGGGGGAGTACTGTCACCCACACTCTTCCTGGTATATATAAACGATATTACAGAGAATATACCAAGAAGAGTCCATAGCTCAATGTTTGCAGACGATCTGTCTATGTGGACCTCTGAAAAGAATCTCACCATAGCAAGAAATCGGATGCAGACGGCCCTAACATCGCTGGAAGAGTGGGCGAACTCATGGCTGGTCAAAATAAACGAGGAGAAAACCACGTGCACAATATTCTCGCTCTCATTAAAACCCCAAAGTACCAAATTAAGTCTAAATGGCAAAATCCTGCAGCCAAACGACAACCCAACCTATCTGGGAGTCACATTTGACCGGCGCATGACATGGAAAAGTCAGATTGAGAGAAACCGAATGAAAGCCAGAGAAAGAATGGCAATCATGAGGAAACTTGCTGGCACAAGCTGGGGAGCAGACGAAGGCATACTAAAGAAACTGTACACTGGAAGAGTGAGACCAGTTCTCGAGTATGGCATTGCGGCATGGACAACAGCAGCAAAGGCGAACTTTGATAAAATTAACAAAAATGAGAATTATAACAGGTGGCATGAAGTCAACGCCAATTGTAGAACTTGAAAAGATTACAAAACTGCAATTCATGACCGATAGAAGAGACTGCAGAGCCCAGCTGCAGTCAGAGAAACTCCGAAGACTGACGGACCACCCAATGTACCAGAGACTAAACAATTTGGGAAATGGGAAACTAAAGCGGAGAAACTTTGCAGAAATAGCCAAAGCAAAGATGCACGAAGATCCCATAAACGCACTAACAACACCAAAACCCATCACTACTGCACGAAAACCTACCTGGAGGCAGGATATATTTCCAGAGGTGGTAGAAAATATACCAGGTATTGCAAACAAAAACTGCCAGAGTGAAAAAGAAAGGAGAGACACTACCCTAAGCTTCATAACGAAAAGCTACCCAAGCATGGACTGGACCCATGCATACACCGACGGTTCTGTAACAAACACTACACAGAACGGAGGGGCAGGAGCATTCCTGAACCTACCAAATGGCAGAAAAATAACACTGGCATTCGCTACTGGTAAGTACACAAGCAATTTCAGAGCGGAGGCAGAGGCACTGAAGGCGGCAGTGGAAGAAATGGCAACACACAGTGAAAATGAGAGCCATATAGTCCTGCTGACAGATGCTCTCGAAGTAGTCACAGCGCTAAAAAGCCAGAAAAACACTGAGCTTAATGACTTAAGAGCAGCACTCTGCAAACTGTGCCAGCTGTCCGCACCAAAAAGGGTAGTGGTAGTGTGGCTTCCGTCACACTGCAACATCCAAGGCAACGAGGAAGCAGATAGACTGGCAAAAGAAGGTGCAAGACTACCACAAACAGACACCAGTATTACGTACGAAGAGTCAAAACGGCTTATCAAAGCCAGATACATGACCAAATGGGAAACCGAACATACTGGTTACACCAAAAACGATGCCTATTACCAGTTGAACCGAAGAGAGCAGGTCGTTGTCTTCAGACTCCGCACTGGCCACAACAGACTGAGGTACCACCTATTCAACAAATTGAAGATAGGGTGTACCGACGAATGCCCGTGCGGTACTGGTAAAATGACCACTGAACATCTGCTGCAGAACTGCCCGACATACGAGGACCAGAGAGAGCAGATGTGGCCATCACCAGTGGAACTGCAAGAAAAGCTCTATGGTAGTGGCGTGAGTCTCAGGATGACCGCCGCTTTTTTCGAGAAAATAATGGTTACTGTCTGACTGTGTACGCAGAAGAAGAAGAAGAAGTTTCCAGATACACTACATGGATGTGAGATCGTGTCTTGACCTGTATGTTGTAAATGATCCTGGTTGCGTGCCTTGTTTCCTTTAACAACAACAGAAGTCTTCACAAGAAAATACTCTTCCTTTTATATGCAACTTCCATGCCGATTATCCAGTTCTCAAGTCACTCATACTTGATTTAAATGAGTAGGCAGTTTGTAAAACTCAGTAACCAATGGCAGATCTGAAGGTCTGTGTCACATAGACTGTGCCGTCAGTGTATCATTACAGACATTGGAACAGGAATGGATTCGTATTAATCAACAACATCAACAAATCACAGACTAGAGTGTTAACGTGAGTGACATTTTTCCTTCTTGTTTTCAGTTCTCTTTTTTTCAGAATTTGTTATCCTGTCACTCCAGTAGATTGGACTTCTTGCCTAGTGGTGTCTTTCTTCTCAGTAACTATTCGTGCTGTTGTTTATTATTTAGTGATGTTGTTTTATGGTTCTTCGTACATGTGAGGACGTACTAGTTGTAGTGAACGGGCTTCTCGTCATGTTCGCCACTACGGGGTTCACAGTGTTGATCCCCACCTCGGTGACCAGTTTCTTCTTCTTCTTCTTCGTTTTCAATCTCCCACTACCAAACCCTGAAAGGATAAGTAGCAGAATGTAGTCCAGAGAACGGAATGTGTTGTGTTGTAGTTTACAGCTTGGCTGCGATATTTTCACCTTTCGGTCCAACACATCCGAATTCAGCAATCATTTTTTGAGTACCGGGTTAGCATTCCCTCTTCGATCACTTCTCCTTAGCCAGTCTGCCCTGCTGCAGCCTGTTATTCAGGATCACCTCGTGGAGGTGTAGAAGGGTCTTTGCAGCTCTGATTCGCTGGCCCTGACGCTAGCAGTCAGCTATGGTTCACTGACCACTGCAGCGCATTCGCTGCTCATCATCTTGATCCTGGTGACCAGTTTGATGCAACACATTCTGCGTTAAGGTGTGCTTCTTGGAAATGAAATGTGGTCTTAAAAAAGTTTCACCTGAATCTTCTCACCTGTCACTGTTTATTAAAGTCTACCTGCCGTATAGTGAAGTGAAGTATCTTACTTAACTTAACTTAACGTCTTTATATTGGTTTAGAAGACCGTGCAGAGTCTGTATACAACCAGTTACATTTACATCACCTTGCTCTAAAAGCTATGCGCATCCAGTTTATTCTTAAATGCATTAACTGTCCCTGCCTCCACTACCTCCCCTGGCAATGCATTTCAAGCAGACACCACTCTCTGACTAAAAAAATATTTCCTAATATCTAACCTGGACCTCTCTTTAGTCAGCTTGTAGCTATGCCCTCGTGTTATTGTGGGTGGCTGTATTTTAAACAACTTGTTACTGTCTAATTTATCCATTCCTCTGATCATCTTATAAACCTGTATTAAGTCACCACGAATCTTCTCTCTTCGAGACACAACAACATACAATCATTTTAGGGTAATTAGGCCGTGAACCAGATTTTATTCACTAGTTGTTCTGTGGAGGAGTGCGTGGCCGAATGGTTTCCAGCCTGTCTGCCAACAAGGAGGGCAGCGATTCGAATCCCGGTAGGGCATATGTTGTTTTTCTGTTGGGGGTGAAATAAACAAACATAGCCAGCACAAGTCGTGGCGACATCCATGGCGAGGCGGCTTGTAGTTTTAAGCCTAAACAAAAAAAACCAATAAACCTTGACTACCCCAGCAATGGGAAACGGTTTGTTTTTTTTTTGGTTTGTTTTTCTTACATTTTTCTGTCTGTATTTTAAAGTCTGAGAAGCACAAAACTGTTTGAACGACTGCCGCTTGATACAATGCTGATAGATTAAGTTTCTCAGTCCCTACGTCCCAGTTCACTCAGCTCTACTTGACTATGATAGAGTTAATTAACGAGGGCAAAACAGGATAAACGGGCATTGAACGCCCCGCCACAAAAGTTGGTGCATGATGCAACGAAATCTCTTATATTTCATCTTAATTGGCCGTAACTGAGATGCAACTGTCTGTGCCTTTCAAGTAACTGATGTTAAAGTTAGCATAATTTTGGTCAAACATTTCGACAGGCCATTCCATTTTCATTAGAATAGACATTGTATCGCCCCCCCCCCCCCCCCCCCCCCCCCCCAAAAAAAAAATATTTTCGTTAACTATCAACGGGAATGCAAAGCCTCCGATCCCAACAAACGTCACAGGACACAGGATGTGTCAGATTGAAAGACACAGATATAGAAGATCAGCATTAAACTTACTACAAAACCTAACCAAAAAACTGTTCAGGACGAGCGAATAACAAGAAAGGAGAGGAAGGAAGAAGAAGAAGAAAAAGAAGAAGAAAAGAAGAAGAAGAAGAAGAAGAGAAGAAGAAGAAGAAAAAGAAGAAGAAGAAGCATCCGGAAATCTTTTATCGTATTTCAAACCATTGGCCTGATAGATGACATCTACCGGCTGACTGCTTAGGCGTAATTGATTCATTGATTAATTGATTGATTTTCATTACGTTCCGAATGAAGCATATGGTCAATACTACAGGCATCCCCTGTACAGGAAGTCTGAATTTGAGAACTTACAAGTTGAAAGTTTCAATGGAGGGTTACAGCGGGCACATTATTTTCCAAATTTTCAGTCTCGACTTTTCTTCTTCTTTTGTCCTACTGCTCTTGCCAAACGGCGTCGCAGAGAGGTGGGATGTCCTACTGTTCTTGCCATACGGCGTCGCAGATTGGTGGGATGTCCTACTGCTCTTGTCATACGGCGTCGCAGAGAGGTGAGATGTCCTACTGTTCTTGCCTACGGCGTCGCAGAGAGGTGGGATGTCCTACTGTTCTTGCCATACGGCGTCACAGAGAGATGGGATGTCCTACTGTTCTTGCCATATGGCGTCGCAGGGAGATGGGATGTCCTACTGTTCTTGCCATACGGCGTCACAGAGAGGTGGGATGTCCTACTGTTCTTGTCATACGGCGTCGCAGATTGGTGGGATGTCCTACTGCTCTTGTCATACGGCGTCGCAGAGAGGTGAGATGTCCTACTGTTCTTGCCTACGGCGTCGCAGAGAGGTGGGATGTCCTACTGTTCTTGCCATACGGCGTCACAGAGAGATGGGATGTCCTACTGTTCTTGCCATATGGCGTCGCAGGGAGATGGGATGTTCTTCTGTTCTTGCCATACGGCGTCACAGAGAGATGGGATGTCCTACTGTTCTTGCCATATGGCGTCGCAGGGAGATGGGATGTTCTTCTGTTCTTGCCATACGGCGTCACAGAGAGATGGGATGTCCTACTGTTCTTGCCATATGGCGTCGCAGGGAGATGGGATGTTCTTCTGTTCTTGCCATACGGCGTCACAGAGAGATGGGATGTCCTACTGTTCTTGCCATATGGCGTCACAGAGAGATGGAATGTCCTACTGTTCTTGCCATATGGCGTCGCAGGGAGATGGGATGTTCTTCTGTTCTTGCCATACGGCGTCACAGAGAGATGGGATGTCCTACTGTTCTTGCCATATGGCGTCACAGAGAGATGGAATGTCCTACTGTTCTTGCCATACGGCGTCACAGAGAGATGGAATGAGTAGATTTCTTGCTATATGTAAGAGGGAGGCTTGAGCTGTCATTGGGTGTAACTTCCTGAGAGTGTCAGGGACACCTCCGACCCATGGACGTCGATGTCTTCCTCTTGCTCATAGACCGGAGACCTGCATATGGTATGCTCTTGATGCAGGATGGTCATCAGCTGACACTAACTGGGTTTGTCCCCACTGTCTGCCTCAACGTGGTGTTGCGGATTCGGTCATGGATTGTCTTTCCGGCTGCAATCCTCACATATCGCATCTCACAGCTCTGGGAATTACTTTTATGGGTTGCTAATAAGGCTTTGCTTTTAATTTATTTTGTTTATTTATTTTTATTTTTTTTGCGTTTGACTTATTTCTCTAATCCCCAAGGTGCAATCGTTTTTGCCAGGTCATCAACAAGAATCGACTGCATGCTTTAGAGGTAGACGAATGTGTCCACTGTTTCTAGTCCATTTTTTTTTTTTTTTTTTTTTTTTCCGTTCGCCTTATTTCTCAATTCCTCAAGGCGGATGTGCGTAGCACTGCGGTTTTTATTTTGCGCCTGTCGGCCCAGTGCATCCGACTTCAGCATGCATTTTACGTAAGCGTCTGTTTCCTCCAGCATTTTCTAAGGGTTTGCTTCCCCGGGGTAACGGCCGGTGCTGTGATGGGGATCGAACCCAACACCTTCGAGGTGGGAGCCGTGCCACTTAACCTCTAGGCCACGCCGTCCGCATTGCTTTTATTTTGTTTTAATTCCTTTTTTTTTAAAGACATTGTCACAAAATGATCATTACCAGGGTTGATTGTATTTCAGATGAAAATAGAACATTCCTACTGAATAAGATTTTCTACCAGAGAACATGATTATAGTGACAGTTCTTCTATTTGTACGTTTAGTGTACGTTTAGCATGAAAAGAACGTGTTCTTATGTTGTGTCGTAGTTTTACAGCGAGGCTGCGATATCTTGCGATGATGTGTCCTTGATGGGATATTTTTTGTGTGCTAGGGAGGATTTATAAAGATTTATAAAGAATTATAAAAATTATATACCGACTAAAGATCACACACACCGATGAGTGCCCACGTGGAACAGGAGGCCAGAACCCTGAGCATATTCTACAGGAATGCCTAATCTATAGGGAAATGAGATGCCACACCTGGCCAGAGGATGCGGAGCTGAGACAAACGCAGTGGGACAGCCGCTACGACCTGGTGAAGACTACAGACTTCATCATGGCGACTGGTCTGCCGATATAGCATGACCAAAAGATCCTGAACGCAAAGAACAATGAAGATGGGGAATAAATGCCGTTTGTCCATGCTGTCGCAACCAAGTTTGCATGCTAGGTTTTTTTTTCGTCTCATATAGAAAATAAAGATATGCCTTACCGATGTTACGGAGTTTTTTAATGTTTTATTTTCTACTGCGCTGTGAGTTGTATTGTATTTTGCGCCTAATAATCCAGTGTATCCTACTTTAGCACATATTTTTATGAGATTCTTTCCCATAAGAGTACAACCTTGTTGTGCCGAGAATTCGAACCCGGCATTTTTGGGTTGTAAACCATGTCACTATCCACTTCATCAGGCCGACCCCAAACGGACGTTTTGAGCGCCTGTTCCCTTGGTCCGGAGACTAGCATGCTACCGCTCGGCCACTATCTCCTCACACCAATTCCTCGCCTTAAGTCAGAAAGACCTTGTTTCACCAAACACCAGTTTCATGACGACAAATGTGTGTGGTAAGGAGGCCAATGTTTGTAACTTAACATCTTTATACTGGTTTAGAAGACTGCAGAGTCTGTATACAACCACAACCAATTTTTGGGAGAGCGGTTAACCGATGTGCGAGTCTATCTTAATAGACTAGAGCAGAATAGATCCACAGCCTGTTGGGTGTCATATATACTGTTCTTAATAAACTACCTAACCACGGCCGGTGTTACGCTATGTCACACAGTCGTTTCTTACGACATGCTCTCTGTGGGGCAGTGGGGCTATTCTTGTTTTTTGTCATACACAACGACCCCAGCGGACCGCTGGGAAGTTCCAAAGGTAGAAACAAGTAAACAGAGGCAGAAGACAATTATTTCACTCGATATATACTTCTTTACCCCTACCAGTGAAGCAGAGGTCTACTACTACAGTTGACGCCTATCAGGAAGCCTGTATCCAAGAGTTTGCAGTTCCGGTCTCAATAGCAGTGGTTTAACATGATGAGGTTGTTAGTCATCACATAGAACCATTTTTAATGGCTGTTTGCGATATGCTTTAAAGGTTACAGTGGCCCTATTCTTTTCAACCGGACACGCCGGGTGACAAATGACAAAGGTAACGTTAACAGAAACATAATTGGATCCAGAAACTTTCGTATTTTCACTTTGTGTGTGTGACAGTCTGAACTAGTTTAGCACTGACCGTTGAACCCATTGTGTTTAATAATAAACTTGTCTCATCGACTTTAAGTCGAACTTATCATTTGAATTCTATTGAGGTCGTACACATGTGTTGTAAAACCTGTTCTCTGGTACGTTATATACACTACCTGCTTTGAGTGGTAGACCCACTAGAGCGCCTATCTCTCGTGAAAAGTGATAGGAGTCAAACGATTGAGATCGAAGATGACGAAGTAGCTGAGCTGACAGTAGCCAGCGATTCATAACTGGTTGCTTGCATTAGGGCCACTGACCCATAGCTGACAAAGACCCTATTCCCCCCTTCATGTGGTGGTCCTGGAAACAGAAGCAACTATGCAGCCTGATTAAAATAATAGAAATTAAAGATTGGAGGCAAACCTCATCCCCAAAATGTCGTGCTGAAATCGGATGTCTTGGACCGAAAGGCACATATATCGTTGCCTTGCTGTAAACTACGACACATCGTACTTTTCAGTACAAACGCTGAAGAGGAGGAAGAATTCCTGGTTTCGATACGCTCCAACCTACACTGATGTTAATGGGTACTTTCTTCGTCTTCTGTTTTACTCAAACATCCACGTGAATCTCTCATACAAAATCATTAATGTGTCCTGTCTTAGTGAGGATGGTTGCATTACACGGTGTTCCAATGTATTTGTCTTCAGAATACATTACTTAGGTCTGCTTTCTAAACCTTTGGCTGTCCCCAGCAAACCAGAAAAGAAAAAGCTGATTTGTGTCAAATGTGTATCTCCTAGAAACATTGTCTTACTGAACTGCTGAATCTTACATACCCAACTAAATAGTGTCTCACTGACAGTTAATCAAGTCATGGCGTCAAGAAAAAGAACAGGCCACCATATTCTAATAGAAAGAAAACCTTGAACAACTAAATAGCGCATTTACTTCTAAATATGCCGTGTCTCTGAACACATTTCATCTTGCAATGTAAAACTGGCACTAGGAAATACACATAGGTTTATAAATGTAGGAATACTTGGTATGCAGAAAAGGTTATGTATAAGTATGACATAAATTCAAGCCAATATATCAGAAATGCGGCATTTTAAGAAAATATGCGATCCGACATTTCGGCTCTGCGGAGTGAATCAGTAAGTCTCTTGACACTGTATCCCCGAAGACTATATTTACCGTGGGAAACACACTATTTTTATATGCTCCGGTGAACGCTTGTATGGCTCGTATGGATCCATTTGTTGAGGATCCTAACAGTTTTTATTTTATTTTATTTTAATTTTTAATTCGCAGACATACTGGTTTGACCAAATTCATAGAGATCACCGTATTAAAACATATATTATTTAAAAACAAGAAAATTATCAAACGTTTCTAACAATAGTAACCTAATTTTTCCTCCACTGTCAATAGCTCATGGTTCAAAAATCAAATGTACTCTGATTCGGTACAAATTGAAAACGTAAATCGGAGGCTACATTTCTCTTTCCCAAACTCTCTCTTTCTCTCTTGCTGTCTCAGTCTATCTCTCTGTGTCTGTATGTTTGTGTATGTTATATGTACATATGTTCACACAACCAAGCACTATTATCAAATATTGCCATTTGGGATCAAGATGCTGAGCAGCGCATGAGCTGCAGTGGTCAACGACTCATAGCTGACTGCTAGTGTCAGGGCCAGCGAACCAAAGCTGCCAAGACCCTTCTACACCTCCACGCGGTGATCCTGGATAACATGCTGCAGCAGGGCAGACTGGCTAAGGAAAAGGGATCGAAGAGGGAATGCTGACCCGGTAATCAAAAAATTCTTGCTGAAGTCGGATGTGTTGGACCGACAGGTGCAAATATCGAAGTCAAGCTGTAAACTACGACACAACGCACTCCGTTCTCTGGACTACATTCTGCTACTTAAGCCCTTTCAGTGTTTGGTAGTGGGACATAGAGAATGAATGAAACCAAACCAAATGTGGCAATTTAGTACTTGTCCATTATGCTGTAATATTCAAATGTTTCAAACATGTCTAGCTTTTCTGTGAGCTGTTCATCTTATCTCATCATGTGTGTGTGTTCCCATTTCTTAGACGTCGTGAAGAGATTCAATCTCCATTTGTTCACCATTTTAATTGACCTTGCTGTTTCCATTCACATCCCTGTAGTGAATCTTTAAGATCGCTCAGCTGTCATTGTCTTGGGTTTTTCTTACTCAGGCGTTCTGCTGTTCGGTGTTATATTTCTGTGTAGTAGGTAGGTTTGGAAATATTATCTTTTCTTCTTCTTCTTCGCTCTCAATTTCCTGCTACCAAGCCCTGAAAAAGCTTTGCAAGTAGCAGGATGTTGACCGGAGAAGGGAATGCGATGTGTTGTAGTTTACAGCTAGACTGCAATATTTGCACCTTTCGGTCCCATACATCTGACTTCAGCAGGAATTGTTTATAGTACTGGGTTAGCCTTCTGATCCTATTTGTCACTCTTCCACTTTCTGTAACTCTGATTGCGTTTCACAAACATCTCATTTCACAAACATCTCATTTCACAAACATCTCATTTCACAAACATCTCATTTCACGTGTTATGGAGACAGCCAACGTGAAATCAGGAGAAGAATGGACAAGGCAATTCGGAGGTTAATTAAAATCAAAAAGATATTACATAATAATAATAAAACAGCAAATACACAAAATATAAGGACATGCATCTTCCATGTAACAGCGTACGACGTACCTGACAAAAGCAGGGAACAATTACCATACCAGAGCGCGAGCTACAGAGCCAGTGCTCTATCGTTGGCCCTGTCAGCAATGAAAGGGACTGAAAACACACAAGGGTAACACGATGAAATTAAATCGGGTCAGTGACCATTTTTTCATTAACCATAACGAACGGATACGAAACATGGACCATAACACAAGCACTAAATAAGAAACAAATTGTATCTTTCTAGCTAAAATACCACAGGAAGTTCTAAAAATACTATGGGCGGCAAAAAAGAAAAACAGATGTCCTAAAAGAGCTGGGGATAATCTCAATAGGCTGATAAACATAAGACGTCGAAGAAAAGTCAAATACTTTGGCCACACCAAACGGCACAATACGAAGTAAATATCATGTCTTTTACAGACCATCGCTTCTTACAACAGCCAACCTATTTAGGCAGGTATGAGTTTCTTGCCATGTACAGTAGGTTGCCATTATTGTCCTCATGTAGTGGATCGTTACCACCGAAATAAAAACCGTGTCTGCTAATCTGGAAGCGGTGAGATTCAAACCATGTACGTTTGGATTGTGAAACGAGTTTCAGTCCCAGGCCATGCTGACTTCAAAGGCACAATGGTCTGAACAAATATGTACTGGAGAGCGCGGTGACTGGATATCGAGGCAAAGACAGACCGAGGAGAAGATCGACACGAGGCATCAAAGATATTCTGAATATGATAATGACGGAAGCGAGAGAAATAACCAAAGATTAATCTTACATAACGGTTGGGGGGAGAGCGATGTTTACGCTGGATGTGTTTTTTTCTTGGGTATGTCTTGACCAAGATATATACTTGACTCTGATAACATAGTTTTTTATGAAGTATTGTTGACAGATTGTGTTTCTGTAGCTGTTTTCGAAGTTACTCAAGCTAAATTCTTCTCTCTTAACGACATCTCTGGTAGGGGGTTTGAGTGGCGTGTTGAAGTAAGTACATGGGGGGCCTTCTCGCTGTAGTGCAAAATGCAAAGTTTTTAAGCAAACTTGCCAGTACAGGGATTATTTTTTTCTATCCGCACCTAGTGACTAGGTCGCTGTAAAATGATTTTTTTTTTCCAGTAACACAGCGTGTTCGTAATTTGGAGTGAGTATTATGTCTTCTTGATTTTAGGTCGGTTCTTTTTTAATACATTTTCTTATGTCTGACGCTAAACGTGATTTCAGCTCTGGCAAATTAGAGTTTATTTTACGACGTCGAATTGACTTGAAATGTGTCACAGTTTGAATTAATCTAGGATAAAGTGCACAAACAGACAAGTTAGACAGATTTGGCCAAGCGTGTTGACATTAAGGAGGCAGTGAAACTATGTGAATAGCGTCTGGGACAACCCGGACTCAGTTGTGAAGATTACCTGAATGTGTTATTCTTGTCATTCTATTTGACAACTGCGTGCCCTTTCAGACGTCTGGTGGATGTCTAAAAATAAACTACAGGTTTTTTTTTTTAAATAGCGTAGGAGACTATCTGAAGCGCATGGGTTTCTCGCCTGTGTTTTTCCTGACGCAAACTAGTACCGGTATTACAGGGTATCTCCCTCGTTACGGGCCCATGGTTGCCCTTGTAATTTGTATATCAATTAGTGCAGTTCAATAAAATTTAACATTTACATACCTTGGTATGTGAGAAACATAATGAGCTTATAGCAAATGTTGGATGTTGTCGCCATTAGAATCAAGGCATATCTTCACACGATTTCCTGTGTTACGGAGTCACAGACTCAATTTCGTGCCGATTGGTTTCTCGTAATACACGAGTCTCCATTCGTGTACTTCCGTTGTAATGTTTCTCACACACTAAGGTATGTCCATGTCAATTTTTATTGAATTACGTTCATTGGTTTAAAAGTTATAAGGGAAAACCAGGGTCCATATCGAGTTGGATACCCGGTACACAGAAACCAGACATGCATGTCGTAGGAATCGACTAAGGAGAGTTTAGTATGGGGCTGACTACGCAATGCCGGATTTACGCATAAACTAAACAAGCTACATCTTCAATCATTCAATACAAACTGTTTATGTTCCTTATGGAGCACGCGTTTGTAATCAATAGACGAAACATGCCTGTCTATGGCCAATAGCTCAAAATCAGCCCATGGTAAAATCTTGACATAATGTAGTATCTTTTCTATGTGTGTTTCTGCGTCTTTTACCAGTTGCATTATAAAACACAGACTGTCTGGTAGTGCTATCAGCTGACTTCTTCAAAGCGTGACAAATCCAACGTAGCGATTTCTCGATCCACAGGAAACTGGTCCATCCTCTTCCATGCTTTTTTATTAGTGATTGTATCACATAGTCGCAACCCTGAAGTTCTACGCAGGCATACATTTTGTTAGGTTGAACCTTCCTGGATTTAGTTTATTTCCATGTCTTAGACACGGGCGAAAGAACGAACTTCACTCTTGGGTTGAACGTATTCATTATTGTATGTTATGCCATTTCCCGGGACTTGCAACCATTCCCCAGTTCAATGAAACCTCCTAACGTCTTTTGTATTCCAATGTGAACATCCGTATCTGTATTACCGAAGCTATTAACATTTCTGCCAAGATATAGGAACGACCACTCTTCGTGCATTGGCGTGTCCTTTAACAGAATCTGTCAGTCAGAAATACATACACGTTTTGTTTTTTCTCAATGTTTGCTCTGTCCAAATTTCTTAGACGCCCACATATGGTAGACATTTTACTTTGGATCTGACGGATGGCGTTGGTCATGAGAACCAGCTCATCTGCAATGTCAAGATCCTCAAACTGTTTAGTCAGACTCCAGCGATTCCCGGTCGTGTGATTTTAATGTGGTCGTCTGCATAATCCAATCAGGGATCAAGATGCTGAGCAGCGCATGAGCTGCAGTGGTCAGCGACCCATAGCTCACTGCTAGCGTCAAGGCCAGCGAACCAGAGATGCCAAGACCGTTTTACACCTCCACGTGGTGATCCTGGATAATAGGCTGCAGCAGGGCAGACTGGCTAAGGAGAAGGGATCGAAGACAGAATTCTAACCCGGTACTCAAAATATGCTTGCTGAAGTCGGATGTGTTGGACCGAAAGATGCAAATATCGCAGTCAAGCTGTAAACTACGGCACAACGCATTCAGTTCTCTGGACTACATTCTGCTACTTAAGCCCTTTCAGGGTTTGATAGCGGGAGACTGAGAACGAACGAAGCCAAGCCAAGCCATAATCCAATCAATAGCCACACAGGGTCACACAGTCCATAGCGACATAAAGAAATGTTATAATATATTAGGCATCAATAATGCTTTTTTTCATATTGCATGCGTTGAGAACATTTTTGTTTTAAATTCTCAAACAATTACAATTAATTTATATATCTCCGAATTTTAGCATACGAGCATACATGCGTTCATGGAGTTGTTTCATCGTGACGATAAACTGTTTAGGGCATCCTGATGTTGGACACGACGCCATACACACCCAATCTCTCCTTACCTCAGTCAATACATGCAGTGTAGAGATCTACAAACTTAGTATTTATAACACCTTTCTTTAAACCCCATATTAGAAAACTATATACATGGAAAAGTCCAGGTGATAGTACAAGAATTCAAATTGATTTTATTATGATCAGACACAGATTCAGAAATATTGTCAAAAACACCAAGACATACCCATTAGCAGACATCAACTCAGGCCACAATCCAGTTTGTATGAAAGTGCATATACAACTCAAAATCACAGAGTGCATAAAGACACTTAATAAAGACAGGTTATTGCTAAAACAACCAGATATGCAGCAAATGTACCAGGCAGCAGTAAAGAACGTGCATGAAAACTTACAGTCAGAGGACAAGGAAGCAAACACAGAGCGTAGAATAAACGCTAAATGGGAATGTATAAAAACCAGTCTGCAAGCAGCAAATAAATCGCTACCATATAATGAACAGGCAAAACCAAGAATGGATGACAGATAACATCTTAACTAAAATGGGAGATAGAAAGAAGGCTAAAAATACTCCTGCATATTCCTCACTAGACAAAGAGATCCTTACAATGTGCAGGCTGGCCAAAGAACAGTGGTTACAAGAAAAATGCACAATAATATAAGACTTGGGACTAAAACACAGTACCAGAGAAATGCAAATAGAAATAAAGAAAACAATAAATACGACACAGATAACCCAGAGTGAGGGAAGCATTAAAGATAAGAATGGAGCCATTTTGATGGATGAGAATGACATAACAAACAGATGGGCGGAATATACAAGGGAGCTTTTTGAGGACAGTCGCGGAGCCAAACCATCAATATATGATAATGAAGGACTCCTGTCCTCAGATTAGAGGTAGAAAGTGTGATAACAACTATGAGAAAAGGGAAAGCAACAAGGCCGGACTCCATAAACATAGAATTGATAGAGGCACTGGAGGAATTGGGTATAGATATACTAACTGATCTGTGTAATGACATATACAATACTGGATACATATCAACGGACCTGAATACATCTACGTTTATAACACTCCTAACAAAATCTCATGCAACAAAATGTTCAGACTTTAGTACAATAAGTCTAAAGAATGACACAATTAAAATACTACTCAAGATCATTCAAGAGAGAATCAGAAGTAAAGTAGAGAAGGAAGTTTCAGAAGAACAATTTGGTTTTCGAAGTTTAATGGAACAAGGAAAGCTACTTTCAGTTTGCGAACTCTGACAGAGAAATATATAGAAATACAAAATGACATATATATTTGCTTTATAGACTACCAAAAGGCTTTTGACGGAGTTCAACGTGAGAAATTTATAAAATGTCTCCAAGAAATAGGTCTAGATGGTAAAGACATAAGACTGCTCCGTAATCTGTACTGGGAATAAACTGTCACAGTAAAATCTAGAAAGTTATGCTCTCCAAGTATTGATGTGAAAAGAAGAGTGACATAGATGTTTATTATCTCCTTGTCTGTTTAATATCTACACAGAACAAATGATCAAATAGAAATAGGGGATGACAGGGCTTGTGATTGGAGGAGTGGCAATAAATACTCGTATATATGCGGATGAATCAGTTTTGATGGCAAAAAGTGAGCAACAA
Source organism: Ariolimax columbianus (assembly GCA_036924085.1). Taxonomy (NCBI): domain Eukaryota; kingdom Metazoa; phylum Mollusca; class Gastropoda; order Stylommatophora; family Arionidae; genus Ariolimax; species Ariolimax columbianus. The sequence goes on along the minus strand of JAVGWX010000013.1, from coordinate 23,559,209 downwards.
TTATAGGAGCGTGTAACAACAATATACAACATAAGTCAAGAGTTTGGATTTGACATAAACATAAAGAAATAAAAGATTATGATAATTAGAAAATATGACAAGAAACCATGTACGCAGATACAAATAAAAGATTAACAACTTGAACAGGTACAGAGTTTCTTCTATCTAGGTCATATAATAACAGATGATGACAGCTGTAAAAAAGAAATCAGAAATAAAATAGTCATGGCCAAGATGGTATTCGGCAACAAGCGACACATACTGACTTCCAAACAGATAAATCAGAATTTGAGAAGTATCAGGTGTTATGTATATTCCTCACTACTTTATGGCGCAGAAACATGGACAATGAATAACAAGGTGGAAAAGAGTATTGAAGCTTTCGAAATGTGGGTATATAGAAGATTGGGTCGCATTTCTTGGAAAGAGAAAAAAAATCAAATTTGGAGGTATTTAAGAAGGGGTGACAAGAGAATTAATTACCAAAACCAGGGTTAAACAGTTACGTTATTTTGGTCACATAAAAAGACTTACATCCTCGTTGAATAGCATACTGGAGGGTAGAGTGAATGGGTCGAGTTCAAGAGGCAGACAATGTTTTAAGTGGGAGGATAACATTAGGAGATGGACTGGAAAAAGCCTCTCAGATTGCACCATTACGGGAAGACATAGACCGTACTGGAGATCCATTGCATCCCACCTTCGGTGCAGAGATGGCACTTGACTTGAAATGAGAGATCTACGCTATGCTCCTGAGATTTGTCTTGTATCTGTCGCGCAATGAAGATCATATCATGTCCTCACTTCCCCGCCCGGTTCTAAGTCACTCTGACTATCGGGACGGTGATGGTCGTGAGCAAGATGCTTGATTAGCCGATTCAATAAAAGGCGTGCAAGGATTGTTTCCGTGGACTGATGGCAGGGATACTCTACGGTGACTTTCACAATTCTGTCGGTTTCCCTTACTCGTATATGTGGACATTTGAAGTATCTTTTAATTCCTGCGAGATTATTCTCTCAGTCTAGGTGACACTGAATAGATGTCTAGTCAGACACAGATCAGCTGTCTTATAGATCTCTGCAAGTATTCAACCCGCTACAGAGACGTTTCTCAGCTATAGTGCATTGATGGCTCCGTCCACTTTATCCTCGATGATGATTTCGTCCAAAGCGGTGTTTATTTGCACCTGTGGCCTCATCTGGGTGGCCTACGAACTTAAGGCTAATGGGTGGTTGACTATATTGCAGAAGTTTTCTTCCCATCTATCGAGTATCTGGGACTTTTCTGTTAATAATATCACATCGGTAATGCAGATTAGATGCCCACCCATAGTTGTGGCCGCAGAGTTTTCAAGGCTTCGTTCAAGCGTTTTGCATGGGGGCGTACTGCAAACTCTTCTATTTCTTCCATATTTCTGTATTTTTCCTGTATTTTTATGTCTTTGTTAATGTTATTAGTCTGTTATTACTGTTGTAATAAGTAGAATCTCCCGAAAGGAGCGACGGGCAATACTGATGATCATGATAATGATGGCAGTTGGGCGTGACAGGTTAAGGTAAACTAAAGGCAGTTTGACCTACATTCCACAATCTTTAATGGCGTGTTAAGGTAAACTAAAAGCAGTTTGACCTAAATTCCACAATATGTAATGGCATGTTAAGGTAAACTTAATGTAAAGTTTGATTTATACTCTGGTATCTGAAACGACAAATGAAATGATGAAGATGGTGATGTCACTATAAAAACATTGATATATTATCTAGACTTCGTTGATAAAAGATCATCATCTTGTTCTCTTTACCTGTGGTGGTCTGGCTTTACCTATGACAGAGTCATGCTCTTATTTATATCTGGTTAGACTGCCCGACGTGTTGTAAGAGCCGACTATGGACGTGTTGTAGGAACCGACTATGGAGAGTCTTACATCCGGCATGCTACTCCATTCTGCAGAAACTGTAAACATCAAAAAGAGAAAATAAGACTCTGCACCTTATTGTCGAAGAACAATCAAGTCAGACAAAGAAGGATTTGACATTAGACTGGCTATCTCATCTCGTAGAAGCCGTAAAGTAAAAGTAAAGCAGCCCATAGCATTACTGCCGTAGGGGTGTGAGGTGTTTAGCTATCTCACATTTCAAAGGCTCGGCTATATGAGGACGGTATCCATCTCGTCTTTCTTCCCGCTTTAACTTCCCGGACTGAACCGGTACCCATTCAAAGCTGGGTCGACCCGGAATCTGTTGCGGGCTGAACAAATATGTCCGCCTCAACTGGAGAATGAACCCAGGACCACTCAGATGCGAAAGCCAGCTCGCTAACCACTACGCTACGCGGCTCACTAAACCTCTAGAAAGATGAGATAAAAATAACACCCCATGCAACAGGACCTTTTGGCAACGGTGAAACGGCGGAAACTCACTTGGTACGGCCACATATCGAGATCAAACGGTCTTGCAAATACGATCCTGTACGAAAGGTGAAAGGCGGACGACTAAGAGGTCGTTCCAGAATGAGGTGGGAGGACAGCATAAAAGAATGGATCAATTTCCGACAAAAGGGGGCACAGGCAGAGGCCGCTGACAGAGATGGGTGCCGTGGAATTGTAGGGGTTTTTTCATGTGTGCCCCAACGACCTCACCGGTTACGGAGTGACTTGACCTCACACCCCAAGGTCGAACAGAGATACACAAGTCACATAAGGTTAGTGAGAACTTGACATGGTACTAGCTACCCCTAACGTGTCGAAGTCAAATCAAGTCAAGTAGACTGGAAAGTGATGTGACCAGGGACTGGATATCCGTCGTGTAGAAATCAAATCAAGTCAAGTAGACTGGAAAGTGATGTGACCAGGGACTGGCTAACCCCGTGGTGTAAAAGTCAAATCAAGTCAAGAAAACTGGAAAGTGATGAGACCAGGGACTGGCTACCACCGTCGTGTAAAAGTCAAATCAAGTCAAGAAAACTGGAAAGTGATGTGACCAGGGACTGGCTAGCACCGTCGTGTAAAAGTCAAATCAAGTCAAGAAGACTGGAAAGTGATGTGACCAGGGACTGGCTACCACCGTCGTGTAAAAGTCAAATCAAGTCAAGAAGACTGGAAAGTGATGTGACCAGGTAAAATATCATGTTAGTATTACGGTAAGAGAGAGTCTCTCACTACGCTCTGCTACTCGGACGATTGAGCACATCATATTCCAGTTACATGTCCAACTGTTACAACTGTCTGACGGTCATGAGAACAGCGATCAGATTGTCCGTTGCTTCTTCGCATTATGTACCTAGTTCTAGCTGTGGCTTAGTAAAATGAGGTCTCTAACTCTTCATCCCAGATGGCAGTTTATGCTATGTGACTTATTTACATAGATATCCTCACTATTCTAGCGTCTATTCGGTCCCCAACCATTGAGATGGGACAATGAGTCGAGTAAAGTCTTTGGCAGTATCCGAAGGTAAAAGACTGGGATACATCTTCTTTTTTTTTTTGGCGTTCGCCTTATTTCTCCAACCCCCCAAGGCGGTGTGCGTTGCACTGTGGTTTTTATTTTACGCCTGTAGGCCCAGTGCATCCGACTTCAGCATGCATTTTATGTAAGGGTCTGCTTCCTTCTGCATTTTCCAAGGGTTTACTTACCCTGGGTAATGGTCGGTGCTGTGGGGGGGATCGAACCCAGCACCTTCTGCTTGTGAGACGTGTCACTTAACCACTGACCCATGCCGTCCCCACATTTTATACATCTTCTAAGGATTCTGAATATTTTTACACCTGACACCATACAAACAATCTGCCTGCTGTGATGTCAGGATTACGGGATTACTTACCTTAGATCATTTTACTTCAACTGTTTATACTGTTCATGCCTGCCGGTTTCCCAATGCATTTTGCGTGGTTGTATGTCTGTGAATTTTTCAGAGTGGTTTCCAATATAGCGCATATATCTTTAGAAGCAACGGAGATGTGATGTTACAGAAGAATGCTGCAGATCCTATGGTCTGTAAGGAAGACTGATGATACAGTACAGGCACAAACACAAAGACAACTTATTGCAAGGATCAGAACAAGGTTGAACACGTTGTGACACGGGAAAGATAACAGAAAAGAGAGACAGAGGAAGGCCGAGAGAGAAGATGTTGGACAGTATGAGATAATGGCAAAGGCGACAATCAACTACAGAGTTGGTAAACGACACACGTAATAGAAACATAAGGAGGTCCATGATCGCCACCCGGCAGGGCACTTGATGATGATGTAATAGAGACGAGAATATAACTACTGTTACACTCAGAGCATGTCGTAATAGGTGTCATACAGTGCGGTCTAACCTCACTAGGGCAGAAGACTACCAAGTCATGCATTTGCACACCGCCCATTCATACGTGCCAAAAGTCAGCTGAGTTTGGACTAGCCTTCGTGTTTGTCATTTCATTTCCTTCAAGTGGATGTTAAGTGTTTGATAGCTTTACTAACTTCATTAACAGATCTATCTCACACTGATGTATTTCTCAGAATTATTTTTTTCAGGTGGATGCAAGTCGTTCATAGCTTTACTAACTTCATTAACAGATCTATCTCACACTGATGTATTTCTCAGAATTATTTTCTTCAGGTGGATGCAAGTCGTTCATAGCTTTACTAACTTCATTAACAGATCTATCTCACTCCGATGTATTTCTCAGAATTATTTTCTTCAGGTGGATGCAAGTCGTTCATAGCTTTACTAACTTCATTAACAGATCTATCTCACACTGATGTAATTCTCAGAATTATTTTCTTCAGGTGGATACAAGTCGTTCATAGCTTTACTAACTTCATTAACAGATCTATCTCACACTGATGTATTTCTCAGAATTATTTTCTTCAGGTGGATGCAAGTCGTTCATAGCTTTACTAACTTCATTAACAGATCTATCTCACACTGATGTATTTCTCAGAATTATTTTCTTCAGGTGGATGCAAGTCGTTCATAGCTTTACTAACTTCATTAACAGATCTATCTCACACTGATGTATTTCTCAGAATTATTTTCTTCAGGTTGATGCAAGTCGTTCATAGCTTTACTAACTTCATTAACATTTTAGTCCATATGTAAATATATGTCCACATAATGTCCTATGTTGCCTTGTCTGAAGTCTCTCAAAAAGAACCATCGTATTATGATAGAAATTAATTGAGACATGTCTTCAATTTACCCGTGGCCTTCCCTGCTCGTTCTTTCGAATGCCTCCCCATCTACTGCTTACATTTACAAGTATGTAAGTTAATCTCTTATGCCAATTTTGTCCGCCTGGCAGGTCTCGTGTTTCTTGTTACAAGTGTGTGTTTGTTTTAACAATGAATCGTATACACTTTTCTTCTCACTTAGTTTTGTGTTAACAAATTGTTGTAACATGTATACTCATCCAACTCACTCTCTCTCTCTCATCTCTCTTTCTGTCACTCTCTCCCATTCACTCTCTCTCACTCTCTCCTTATCTCCCAGGATGTTTGCTGTCTCACATGTCGCCCCGTCCGTAAGCTGTCAGTGACTAAGTATCGTTAACCTTGGAGACTGACAATAACTACTTAGGATCTGAGAATCCCACACTTAACATCCACTCAGAAAGGAAAAACCATCAAACACAACGGAAAGTATGGACTAGAAAAAGCAATAACTTAACTAAAGGGGGCTGTACTAGCAGAACTGTGATGGTGTTAATAAAAAAAGTCATATAAAATTTAATTTCAAAGACAGAGAACCGAATTCTTCACACAAGGCACAGAAATGATAGAGCTATATAAAACAATAGTAGAGTAGAATACAAATGTGTAATGAATCCAACTTTTTAAACGACAAGTTCATTATTAACATGTACGTCTTTGTACTGGTTTAGAAGTTTCATTTACATTCACCTGACCTGAAAAATACTTATGCCCATCCAATCTATTTTTGAATGCATTAATTAACCCTGCCTCCACTATTGTATGTGGCAATGTATTCCAAGCATTCACCACTATCTGACTGAAAAAAATATTTCCTATTATCTAATCTGGACCTTTCTGTAATTAATTTGTGTATGTGCCCTCTTGTTATTGTAGGCGATTGTATTTAGAATTACTTTTTATTATCTTATTTTTCCTTTCAGTTATCTTATAAATCTGTATTAAAGCACTTCGAATGTTTCTCTTTTCTAGACAATGTTGTAAAAGTAAAGATAACAAGATGACGGCACTCCGTAATGTACAATAGTTACCCATACAAACATATATACATACATGAGGCGTGTTCAAATGGAACCGGACCAAACTGTAACATGTGAACATACGTACGATTCGCGTGATGACGTCACTTTTGGTGTAAACAGCACATACCAACCGTCAAGTTTGCAATATTTCATTATCCTCCGTCTGATAGTTTTCATAGCAGACCATTGAAAACGGGACGGGTGTGATATGGAATCGAGCGGTGATTCGGTTTTTAACAACTGAAGGATGTCGAACAGGCAGTGTATGGTGATCAAAGTGTGTCGAAGACAAGAGCGAATAACTGACAACGTTGTTTACAGAAGGACGTGAGTTAATGAAAGATCTTTCGAGACCAAGTCAGGCGCATACTGTTGCGTCAGAAGCTGTCATGGCCAAAATTGATGCAGCAATTTGGGTGATCCGTCGCCGGAGTTTACGTTTGCTAGCAGAGGGATTCGATGTGCCGCTAGGGACAGTTCAAATGGTGGTTAGCAAGAAACTGAAGTATCGCAACGTGTGTTCACAATGGGTACCTCGGTTGCTGACCAATCACCATAAGGAAGAAAGCATGGGATGCACGTCCACATGTCGCGAACATTGTTCAGAAAGCGTTAGCATAGAAAAGGTGAGAAGTACTACCACACCCATCTTATAGCCCCGATATGTCCCGTAGTGACTTTCATTTGTTCGGACCCTTTAAAGAAATTCTCAAGATACAAAGATTCGACTCCTATGCAGACGTCACGGCCGCAGTCACAAGTGGTTCAAAGAGCAACCAATGTTATTTTTTTCGAACAGCATCCGCTGTCTGCCTAAGCAGTGGTATGCGCGCCTGAATGACTTTAGCGACTTTTTCTATCTAACCCTGTGGCATATTTGCTTCGTAACAATTGCTATATCAAATCCTGTCACACCAGATGATGTAACTTTCATATATTTGTAATAAAGCCACTGGATCCGGTTTCGGTTGAACACACCTCATGTGTGTGTGTGTGTGTGATATATATATATATATATATATATATATATATATATATATATATATATATATATATATCATCGAGTCCTGCTATTTGGTTGGCGTTGGCGATCAAATATCTCCATTTCCTCTTATCACGTCCTGTGTCGGTTATCAATTCCGCCGTTGATCGTCTCCCGTGCCATGTCTTCAAGCTGTCTATTATTTCCTTTCTCTGCCTCCCTTTGTGCTTCTACGCTTCTGCCTGCTGTCTCAGTGTATTTTAACCCGTCTCCTTTCATGACATGCCCAACAAATGATGACTGCCTTGTCCTGATTTTTTACCAAACGCTTCCTTTGTGTCTGTGTCCCATCAAGAACAACGTAATTAGCTTTTTGGAACTTTCTTTTGTAAAGCCCCATTTTCGTTGCCGCCAATGATCCCTGTACTTGCTTGCTGATTGTCCATGACTCTCAACCGTATGTAAACATTGTTTCTACATAGACTCCAAGAACTCTCTTCCTTAATTCCTTAATATTTAAAGCTGATAGTATGTCACTTTATTCGTTTATTATACAATTCTATACTGTTCTGCAGATCTCAACAAAATTGTGCATAGTTACCTTTCATGGCCATTAAGACAATACTGGCATTTGGACACCCAACCACGATTCCCAGATTTCGTCCACATGATAAATCAAACAATTTGTCTAAAAGGCACGATTTTTCGAGATATATACAGGTACCACAGATAAATATGGATGTGGATCTCTCTCTTCCTCCCCCTTTCCCCCCCCCCACCCCCACCCCTCCCAGACCCAAATCGAAGTGTAGTATGTGTAGTGTGCATGCATGGGACGAGAGTATATTGATGGAAGACGCGTTTGACGGCGTATAAGCTGGGAAAGGGGCCGACATTGAGGTTGATGGAGAACGGAAGATGTGCTTTAGCTAAATGTGGAAGGAGTAAAGGACGGGTTGAGAGAGGAGTGATGGTCGCGAGTTGGGAGGGTGGAGGAGATAGATAGACGGGTTGAGAGAGGAGAGAGAGTTGCGAGTTGGGAGGGTGGGTGAGATAGATGGGCTGAGAGAGGAGATATGGTCGCGAGTTGGGAGGGTGGAGGAGATAGATAGACGGGTTGAGAGAGGAGAGAGGGTCGCGAGTTGGGAGGGTGGGGGAGATAGATAGACGGGTTGAGAGAGGAGAGAGGGTCGCGAGTTAGGAGAGTGGGGGAGATAGATAGACGGGTTGAGAGAGGAGAGAGGGTCGCGAGTTGGGAGATTTAGGGTAGAAGAGATAGATAGACGGGTTGAGAGAGGGTCGCGAGTTGGGAGGGTGGGGGAGATAGATATACGGATTGAGAGAGGAGAGAGGGTCGCGAGTTGGGAGATTTAGAGTGGAAGAGATAGATATACGGGTTGAGAGAGGAGAGAGGGTCGCGAGTTGGGAGATTTAGGGTGGAAGAGATAGATAGACGGGTTGAGGAGGGTGAAGAGGTGGACTAGTTAAGAGGAAGGGGGTGAAATGAGAAGGTTGGATGATGTAATGAAGATGTGACGGAGGTAGGAGCAAAGATTCCCATTTTTATTTATAAGATCACCTTTATATATATTCGAGTGGTACCTGGATTTTAAAAAATTGTCCACTGTAACCTATTAATCATGTTAAAAAGTGACTCAAGTACATGGGGGAAGGAAAAATATTATTTAAAGTTGTTGCTATGATACCACCATTGCAAATGATCGGATACAGGGGTCCTGTAGAGAGACACTGTGGTTCACTTGGATCGATAGGGTGAATCAATCAATTTCTCTCTCTATATATATATATATATATATTTATATATATATATATATATATATATATATATATATATATATATATATATATATATATATATATATATATATATATATATATAAAGTCTCATTTGATTATTGTATGATTGTCAAACTTGCTTTAAATGAATGAATTAATGAATAACAGCGCAACACCACCTTCGTTATGGTTTATTCAATCAAAAAAGTAGCGATATCATAAACATAATGAGAACCACGATATGTCCTAACAAACAAAACAGTTATATTTAGTCAGCTTAAATAAAACTGGCAACCAAAATATTGTGGGTTTGAATCCGAAGCCTGGGAAATGAATAATTGAGAACAGGAGGATGTTACTTGGGAGTGGTAACTCAAGTGGGCCAACACATTGTGTTCTCTTTGATGTCTACACCTTCTTCTTCTGCGTTCGTTCTCAATCTCCGGCTACCAAGCCATGAACTGGACTTTAGACGAATTCCCATGATGAACTACACTGTTGTTAGAGGTCTTGTTTAGCGCCGTACAGCTTTGAGTTTAGTATTGTGTCATTTGGCCAGCGATTCTTCCACAATTGGCTACATACAGAGAGCAGTCTTGCAGAAACATGCTCAGCAGTTTCTTCACCCGGTCCACACGTACGCTGTGATGAGGCAAGCAGACGAAGCCTGTATACGTGTTTATTTAATATGTTGTCCCATGTCATGAGACGAAGTATGGTGATCTGTCCCTGACGGTCAAGAATGTGGTAGTCGTCGTTGGGTTGGTTCTAATCTCCACTAAGAATGCGGATAATTTTGTAAATCCCGGGTCCACCACAGTGGGATAATAACCCCTGAAGTGTGGTTCATTTACTTGCACCTACCTTACTTAGATCATTCCCTACAAATTGGAGGTTCTCACCTTTTATGGCTTACAAGACAGATATTTCGCATGTAAAGATGACTACCTGATGACAGTCATAATTATTTTTTTTTTTTTGCGTTCACCTTATTTCTCTATTACCAAAGGTGATGTGCGTTGCATTATGTTTTTATTTTGCACCTGTAGGCTAACTGCATCCGACTTCGGCATGCATATTATGTAAGGGTCTGCTTCCTCCTGCATTTTCTAAGTGTTTGCTTCCCAGTGGTAACGGCTGGAGCTGTGATTGGGGAGCGAACTCGGCTTCTTCGGATTGTGAGCTGTGTCACTTAACCACTAATTCACGCCGTCTCCCAGTCATAATTGCCGCTGTCTATCATAATTTATAGCTTTTCCTAGAGATTGAACATCTGCACATTAGAGTTCCACAAGCTAAAGTGCGAAACACTTGTCTGACGAGTTGAACGATGATATTGTTTCCTGCGCCATTGCTATTCATAGATTGTCAAATAATTGTTGCATGCCAGCGTAAACAAACTCGTATATAGACAACGCCCATTAAAAACATGTATATCTCGACACATTCAGTTTAACCGCTGTCAAAATGATAGTTGTGTACAAGTTGTTCGAACCTACTCGTTCTTACTTGAATTGAATCTTGGGGACGGCGTGGGTTAGTGGTTAAGTGATAATGCTCACAATCCATAGGTGCTGGGTTCGCTCCCCATCACAGCACCGGCCGTTACCCCGGGGAAGCAAACCATTGGATAATGCAGGAGAAAACACGCCCTTACATAAAATTAATGCCGAAGTCGGATGCACTGGGCCAATAGGCGCAGAATAGAAACAAAGTGCAACGCACACCGCCTTGGGGAATAGAGAAATAGGGTGAAGTAAAAGAATGTGGCTCTTGACAGCGCTTCTGTTTGCGAGCGGGTTACAGTTACTTGTTTTACATCTCATGCCGTACTTAAGACAGTAAACACTGGCTGTACTGCAATGTGAGTAAACTCACCACCATGGGGATTACAGTGTCGATTTCCATTTCGCTGACCAAAATCTTGTGTCCCAGCCTGTTTTCAAGAGCACGAACATGAGGTTACGTCCTGTTCTGTTCCAAAGAATTGACTTCCCTCCGGGCATACTCATTTGTGTTCAGTCTCTCTCAGCAAGTGGAGAAGGGTATTGACACGGATGGCTCATGCAGCTCGCTGGTTGTACACACTTCTCTTTAACGCCCCGACCGCTTGAACATGTTCGGTTTCAAAGTTCTGCAGTCTGTCAATTGCTGATTTATCTATTCCGGTGTCATCATCCAACAAGCGGTTATTGACAGATTTTATAAATGTCAAATGTCGCTCCCATCTATATCTAGTGTACCCACATTTGGTGAAGCCAGGATGCTCGCTTTTCGTTGTCAGAACCACCAGCATCACCAGTACATTAGATTCACACCAGCTCTTGCAGGTGTGGGGTTGCTTTAGCTGTAATTCACAGATGCCTTAATCAGCCTTTCTGTACCGTCATGTCCATTGGTTATGAACATAGAGATTTAGCTCTGGTCATCCTACACTTCCAACCTATGTCACATCTTCGCTGCCTTCCCGGATACCTATTTACCAGAAAGCCTTCTGGATTTCCCCTTGAGGAAATAATCTGCATCGTGCTATCTCTAGTCGTCTCAACTAATGTCTTGCCACTGGTCCAAGGTAGCTCGGGACCAGAGATTGAGAATGATGACCAGCGCAATTACTCTCTCCAAATACAGCGCAAGTTACATCCTCAAGACAAAACCGTCTGATAATGTCACCATAATTGCTTGCGATGGGGAACTAACTAAGTAAAGATTGTTAATCTGACAAGATGCTTGTACTTGCTAAAGAGGTCGCAGAAAGCCATCTCAGAACTACAGTCACTGCACCTATGCCCATTTAGGTACTAGTGGTTGTTGTTCTGCATGAACCACTCTCCACAACAAGAACCTGGCCTCTCACTCTATCCCTCATCAAAAATCCAACTGTGTAGCACCGATCCATCGGTATATATGATAGCATTATTATTCTGCACAGATTCTCCAATCGTGACCAATCGGATTGTAACGAGTAAGCAAACATAAAACTGTCGCTGCACCTACCTTTCATGTACGAACAGTCGGGAAGTAACGAATATGACCACTGTAATTTTCTAAGCATGTGATGACAGTGACTAAAGAGTATTGTGCATGAAACTAGCAACCTTACCAGGTAAAACGAACTCCTACAGAAACTGTAACTGGGAGAACACAAAGCGTTTTAACATAGGCTTCCCGTATGGGGCCATTTACAGTACTGGTCATGTCCTTCGTAGGAACCTAAATGGGGGAAAAGAAAGAATGCACATACTACGAGAGACGAGTACACATTATCATCATCTGATTTATCAGTTCTAAGACTGGTTGTAAGGCTTCTGAGGATGCCTCTCCATTTGGCCCTTCTCTCTGGTTGAGCCCTAAGATTGGTTAAAAGGTTGTCTGAGCATGTCTCTCCATTGGGCCCTTTTCTCTGGTTGAGTCCTAAGATTGGTTGTAAGTTTGTCTGATCATGTCTCTCCATTTGACTATACCCTATGGTGTATCAGTTCTAAGACTGGTTGTAATGTTATCTAAGCTTGTCTCTCCGTTTACCATATCCTATGGTGTATCAGTCCTAAGACTGGTTGTAAGATTGTCTGAGCTTGTCTCTCCATTGGACCATATGCTTCGCAGCTCTATTCATATCAGCAAATGTTCGTACTTTAATGTCTCTGAATGCCTGAGATGTAAGTGTGAGTCTAAGTTGCCGCTTTCTTCTTTTCTCAGGATCTTGTCATCTAGTATCTTCTGTTGGAGACTTTCATGTCTCATATAGTGTCCAGGCTAACTCATCTTCGTTTCTGTATCATTTTCAATATTTGTCTTTGTGCGCCTACCTCAGTGAAGACGTTATCATTGGATCTTCTTTCTGTTCAACACACCTGTTCCAGTCAATGAGAGCACCACATTGCAAACGCTTCTAATCTGTTTTCACCATTCACTGGTAGAGACCGTGTTCCAGCCATCTACAGTTCAGTTGACCAAACACGCCTAGTGATTATTCTTTTCCTCAATTGTATCCTGATTTTCTTTGAAGTTATCGATTTCTGTTTTTCTCTGAAAATATACAGAGAGAGAGAGAGAGAGAGAGAGAGAGAGAGAGAGAAACCGAGGGGGAGGGGTAGTGACAGAAACACTGAAGAAGGTGAACGTGGGTCCTCTACTCCGTAGTGCAATGCTAAGTTTGTTAGTGTTAGATTAACCATTACGGCGATGCCAGTATGGATTCTCCAATCGTTTTGGCAGGGCTGATGAAACACAACATATTTCCAGGTGCATGTCATAGACATGATGTGAGAAAATAGGTTAGTATTTCTTATCTGATAAGACTTTAGCCCTCACTCTAAAAACTAAGAGAAATATGTACGTTTCACGCTGCCTCACACACACACACGCGCGCACATATACACACACACACGCACATATACATGTATGTGTGTGAGAGAGAGAGAGAGAGAGAGAGAGAGAGAGAGAGGCAGTGTGGCCAAGTGGTGAAAACGTCCATTTCACAATTCCACGCACCAGGTTCGAATCACACCATTTGACAGATATGGAGAATTTTCTTCGGTGCTATCGCTCCTCCCGGACGGAAAGTCATGATAATCTACCGTACTGCACACCTGCCAAGAAACATATAACAGCCAAATAGGTTGGTGGTTGCCATATATATATATATTTACTTAGAATACATGGAATCCTGGTATTCAATCAGACATGTTAATGTCTGTTGCCAGGTAGCCGAAGGCTGTCGACTATCCGAAGTAGGTATTTTAAACTTCCTGCGGCTTACTATTCCTGGGAGAAAGTACAAATGATTTGGACAATTTTTTAACTAGAATTTTAGATTTGTTTGTCCGACCACCCTACGCTTTTCGATTTATAACGGCCAATGGATTGTTAACGTGCTCGACACTGAACACGGGAGTCCGATCTAACTACAAGGACATCGGGGACGTTTTAACTACAAGATTCACGGGAAAAAATCTCGGTCTCTAGCGTGGTTGAAACCCGCGACCTCCGTCACCCGAGGAGGACACCTTACTCCTAGACCACTGATATATAATTAAACATGGTACGTTGAGATTGTAAGCTCCCCGCTGTGGTCTAGGGGTAAGGCATTCGCCTCTGAAAGTGATTAACGGAAACGGTGGACGATCGAATCCCGCAAGTTTCAAGCGACCTCTTGGATCAGACTGTCTGCATCCAGAGTTACCTCTAATCGTCTCGATTTATGTCTTGCCACTGTTCCAATGTAGCTCGGGACGAGATAGTGAAGTTGAGGACTAGCGCAGGATCTTACTCCCTATAATCCAGACACAGCACAAGTTACATCATCAAAACGAAACCGTCTGAATATGTCGCCATCATCGATTGGGTGGACAATTAACTTTTGTATCGGGATTGCTAGGCATGCCAACCGAGTGGCATTCAGCGGTGTCCTCAGACCGATGGAGTTGACGAAGCGTTTAGCTGCTGTAACAGTCAAAATTACTTCCGTAGATTTTGCACGCTTCGGTAAAATAATGTCACTTGATTTGTTTTTTTGTTTTTCGTTTTTTTGAAATGTAAATATGAATAAAGCATCCTCTTTACAAAGTTGTAATCCGTTTGGCGAGCTGATTTGCTTTTTTAGAAACTGAAAACTCATCTTAACTTAACTTCTTTATACTGATTTAGAACACTCTGTAAAGTCTGTGTACAATCAGTTTCTTCTACTCCACTTGATCTAAAAATAACGATGTGTTTCCAATCTATTCTAGAATGCATTGACTGGCCCAACCCTCAGTATTTCACGTTGCAATGCATGTTGGCTAATATATACGTGTGTATATCTCCTAGATAAGCTTGTGTGTTTACCTCGAGTGTGCTAGCATGTGTGTATAGGTGGAATGTGTTACTTTATTAACCCCAGAGATAAAAGCCGTTACTCCCTTAGACACAGTAGACTGTCTACGTCAAGATCTGACCTACATATTCATATTGTCAACTCAATGGTGTCCAGCTAATTGTGGATGGCGACACACATTTCTAGAATTTCGTTGCTGCTGTTGTTGTTCGAGGCTACTCGTGCTGAGTTGACTCTTGACAGTGTCTTTTGGTAGCAGGTTACAGTGGCTCTTCTTACATCCGGCGACGTACTTGAGAAGGTGAACCTGCGTGCGCTTGGTTGTAATATAATGGGAGCCTCCACAGTAATCTCACCACTATAAGTATCCCAGTGTCGATCCCACCTCGTTGACCAGACTGCTGTGACATAGCCTATTTCCAAGAACACGAACGAGGACGTAAGGTAGGGTCCTGATCAGTATGTTTCACCTGACCCTGATTACTCTTCGCTCCCACATTGATCAGTATGTTTCACCTGACTCTGATTACTCTTCGCTAGGTAAATGTCTAACACACTTCACGATCTGCTTCAGCACGTTAGGTTGGAGTTATGTTCATGTCTACTTTTTTATATGTGCGTGTGTATATGTGTGTATATGTATGTAATAATGTATGTATGTATATGTATGTATGTATGTGTGTGTGTATGTATGTATGTATGTTTGTATGTGTATATGTATGGGTATGTTTGTATGTGCATGTCTGTGTGTACATACATATGTACAGATTGGTTTGCAGTACAAAAGGGAGTAAGACAGGGATGTATCCTCTCGTCTTATCTATACAAAATATATGAGGAATGTATAATGAGAAATGTTTGAGAAGACGAGAACATTGAAAGTTTCGACCCATTTACGATTGGTGGGTACGAGATTCCAGAGTTACGATACGCAGACGACACAGTGATACTATCAAGAAGTGCAGAAGGGCTAGAGCAGCTAATTTCTGTCGTAAATGGACACATTAAAGATCAAAACCTGTTTATAAACATAAACAAAACAAAGATAATGACCACCGACAAAACACAATGTCAGCATCAATTTGTAGTGGGTGGTGAGGAAATGGACCAGGACACGCATTTTGAATATCTGGGCTCCAGAATTGATAGAAATGGCGACTGCTCGAAAGAAATCAGAAGAAGACTAGCCATGGCAATGCAGAGACACAAAAGCCTGAAGAGATTATGGCAGAGCATGAAAAAACGAGAAGAGTACAAGTCGTGAAAGCCTAGACAGAGAAAAAGACAAATCTAGACATTCGGCAAGAGTTGAGCGTATAGAAGAACTGGTTTATCAATTGCATTTTGGTTAGAAAATGCAAATACTTTGATCACATCAAGAGACACAAAGAGGAAGGTTTATACCCAGGAGACGATGGCACCAAGATATCCAGGAATTCCTGGGTATGACTGTGGCGGAGGTTGGAGTTTTGGCAAGGGAAAAAGTTTCTTTCAGACAGACTGTGATGGAAGAGACGTTCTATAAAGGATATGCTACATGATGATGATATATATATATATACATATTTGTTTATATATGTATGTATGGGTATAAATTTATAGGTATATATTAGCAAGTACACATGTGCATTTATTTATGCTTTCACATATAAATTTATGTCACCATTCACCTCATAAAGTATAATCTCCTCCACCTCACGTTTCACACAAAGTTTTGTCTAAAATTGTGCAATAAAGAATTTTTTTAAAACCAAAAAACTCTATCAGGGAGGTTTGCTGGGCTAAACAATATAAGCCACTTCAACCGTAATTCCTGTGGGATGTGCATGAAAACTAGATTTGTGTCTCCACCGACTAGACAACATCTAGTCTTTAACAGGGTTCTTTAACACTTGTTCTTTTGATTAAAAGTCCGGTATCGTAACCGCCCAGTAACCTGTTCCTTTCACACAGTCACAATTGGAAACTGTTGAAATAGAGACAATGAAAGGCAAATTGCTTGTTTTAGATCTCGAATGCCTACCTGGCTTATAATTTGGGATGCTTGTTTTAGATCTCGAATGCCTACCTGGCTTATAATTTGGAATGATTGTTTTAGATCTCGAATGCCTACCTGGCTTATAATTTGGGATGCTTGTTTTAGATCTCGAATGCCTACCTGGCTTATAATTTGGTCTGCTCTTGCCAGTTCATTTGTTTTTTTTAAAAATAAGAAGTGGTTTCTCTTTAATCTCCCTCTATCCATGCGATTTATCCAGTCATATACTGGGTAATCAGGCATTCGTTTGAACTTCTTCCCTCTGCTGGAGTGTTTTTGGTCTCTGCGCGTCTCCATACTTTCGATTCATGTGATGTTCTCCATTGCATTTATTGGTGTCGTTCTCATAGCTCCGGTGATGATACGTTTAGTTTGGTTTTGGGTTGTATTTATTTTTTGAAAGTTATTCTTTGTTGCTGTGGACCATGCTGCTATCCAGTATTCTAGCACTAGTCTCACATAACCTGTGTACAGTTTCTTTAGGGTGCCCGTGTTCGCTCCCAATGTTGAGCCTGATATCTTCCTCATTATGGCCATTCTATTCTTAGCTTTGTTGGTGGCTTTTTTTAATCTGGTTTTTCCATGTCAACCTTTTGTTCATTGTTATTCCCAAATAAGTTGGTCTTATGTCAAAGGAGCGAGTCTGGTCATTTACATTTAGAATCACTTCTTGAGATGGGTGATAGAGAGAAGATTGTGTATGTGGTTTTTTGTTTGGTTTATAGCGATTTGCCATTTTTTTCATTTCTTTTTTTTTATTTAGGGCCTTCTGCATTTGGTTTCTATCTACAGGTGTAGACTCTTCAGATGTCCACAGTGCCAGGTCATCTGCATATAGTATACTGTGTACTCTTTTAGGGATTTCTGGGATTATATCCTTGACGTATATGAGGAACAGCATGGGTGAGAGTATTCCTCCTTGCGAAACTCCTTGTTCCATTTTCATCTTTTTGCTGGTGCCCTTGTAGTGTAGCAGCTCCAGCTGGCTGAACTACCGTAGCAGATGGTACAAGGAGTCTGCACTAACTATACTGTCACTTCAAACAAATAAACTATTACACTAATTGAAAATAAAACACCACAATGAAAACTTTATTTCTACTCTTACACAACTGTCACTTCATCTTAACTAAACACAAAACATGGCTAGCTGTAGAAATATGAACTAAACTAAACTAAAAGAAACTTGACTATAAACTACCACTTGATAAACGAACAGTTACTTTATAGTCGATCTGTAACTTTAGACGAACTGTAATTTGATAGACCAACTGTAACTTTATAGGAACTGTAATTTGATAGACAAACTGTAACTTGGTTTGGCTTGGCTTCGTTCGTTCTCAATCTCCCGCGACCAAACCCTGATACGGGTCTAAGTAGCAGAATGTAGTCCAGAGAACGGAATGCGTTGTGTCGTAGTTTACAGCTTGACCACGATATTTGCACCTTTCGGTCCAACACATCCGACTTCAGCAAGCATTTTTTTAGTACTGAATTAGCATTCCCGCGTTGATCCCTTCTCCTTAGTCAGTCTGCTCTGTTGCAGCCTGTTATCACGGATCACCGCGTGGAGGTGTAGAAGGGTCTTGGGAGCTCTGGTTCGCTGGCCCTGACGTTAGCAGTCAGCTATGGGTCGTTGACCTCTGCAGCTCGTGCACTGCTCCGAACTGTAACTTTATACGAACTGTTATGTGGATTGCCACAGGTTGGATTATTCGTGCCTGTTCTGCAACCCATGGGATTTCGTCCGTGGTCATATTCTCCTTGTCGTCTATGGCTTGTAGTGATTCTTTGAAGCGCTGGATTCTGTGTTAGTCGAATATCTCTCTAGTTAGACGCTGGATTCTCTTCAGCGTTAAAGTAGCATTTAAGATGACTCTCTTGTGCGTGTTCCTCGTGATGAACTACTATATCTGGTTCTATCACTTGCTATTTCGAAACATCAATGTCATTACTAGTTACCACTTCTGGATAATCTGCATACCATCTGGACTCACGTGGTGGAAGATTTGTCTGTCGAAACCTCTCTCTCTCTCTCTCTCTCTCTCTCTCTCTCTCTCTCTCTCTCTCTCTGTCTCTCTCTCTCTGGGCTCCGAAAATATTTCTGCTTTATTCTTTCTTCGTCACAGCTATCAAGACGGTCCTGTTATAGTTGCTCGCTGCCGATTGATTACGACTTGTTCTCCGCTAGGTGCCTGATGGCTTTCTCCTATCTTCGTTCTAGAATATCAATCTGTCCTCTTTTCTCTTCTTCGCAAATATGATCTCCACTTCTCTCCGATCCACGCTCTTGGAAACTCTTTCTCTCTCTCTTTCTCTCTCTCTCTCTCTCTCTCTCTCTCTCTCTTTCTAACTGACCTTCACTCTCCGACTCTCTCCCTCCGACTTTTAAAACTGACGACTTGTCTCTCCAATCTAACTACATCCCCCCGCTTTTTCCAGATCTCGCGCCTATATTTTTCCTTCGAGATTTCATAAAAACTAATTAATAGCATTCGTCCCTACTGATCATGCTGTAACAGGCTTCCATGCGTTTGGGAGTTATGCAAGGTTATGTAGTTTTTAACATGTGCGTGTCCTGGAAACCAACGCTATGCATTCCAAGCATTCTGATGTCCAAATTTGAGTACATCTGTACTCGCTAGCTTGGTTAGTTTTAATTCTATTGCAAACAATACATAACTACTGACTATCAATGCTCCCACCCTTTCTAACTTTATTAAAACATGTCTGAAATGCTATCCCTAATAAATATCTACACAGCTAAGATCTGTTACATACGTTGCACTCTTTCTGTAATGGCAGAATCGATCAGTAACATTTTTGCCATGAATCTGAGGAGACCCGTGCTCGACCACGTTAGTTGACATGGCGCGTGATGATGATGAAGGAAGATCTTAAACAAACAAACAATTCGTGATGTACCCTGTAGTAGTCCTGACATCACACAATTTGAGAACTACTGTTCTCAGCTGTCTGTACTCGGTGTCACAACAAGTTCTGTTTAAAACGAACTTTGGAGTCAGGATGTAGCGAACATATCACCCTTCCGTTCAGAGTAGAAATATAACTTGAGTCAGTGACGGACCAAGTGGGAAATCGTCTGTCTGTTGGAGTTTTATTTAACTAAACTATTGACGCTATTTATAATTCACTTTTGTATAGATTTTAGTTTGAGTGTTAGTGTGTAGTTTGTGTTCTAGACGGTATTTGACATTCGTGTGCGGCAACCTGGCGTTCCATGCAATTTGCATCTTGATTGACACGACCAAGTAAGTAGTTTTGTCTGTCGCTGCGCTGACTTAAGGTTCCCGTGTAGCTGGAAGCACATCCAATCAATGTTATCTGTCTCCTTGCCAGAATGGTGACGTTTCATTGAACACACTATCTATTACCTGATACTGATACAGGAAACACGTGACCAAAGCTCATACTCTCAACAACATGTGCATATTAATATGTCACAGACATCTGTGATTTAATATTTTCACATCGCGGCATATCTGATAATTGTGGCAGGTTTTTCCAGTGTGACCTGAAGTGAACACATCTGATGTTTGCATCTGTATGTGTTAGTGGATTTCGTAGAGGCTTTATTTGGTGACAAAGTTTGTATAGCTAATTTGTTCAGCTTATGATATCTTATGTGTCTTTATGGGTAACCGAAATGTTCCGTTCATTATATTTGACGTGTCTTCATGGGTAACCGAAATGTTCCGTTCATTATATTTGACGTGTCTTCATGGTTAGCCGAAATGGATGCGTGTATGTATATTTTTGTATTTTTGACGTATTTGCCAGTGTATAGATACGTGTGTGTGTATTTTTGTATTTTTGACGTATTTGCCAGTGTATAGATACGTGTGTGTGTATTTTTGTATTCTGGAAGTATTGGCCAGTGTATAGACGCGTGTGTGTAACTTTTTGTAATGTGGTCACTGTATCGATGCGTGTTTATCTGTTTGTAATGTGGACGTATTGGCCATTGTATAGACGCGTGTGTGTATCTGTTTGTAATGTGGACATATTGGCCAGTTTATTGATGCGTATTTGCATCTGTTTGTAATGTGTTCCACTATGGCAGCTTTGCACTACACCAGTTTTGTTAATCCTGTTTATGCGTTGAGAAGTGGTCATACCGAGAAAAATCCTCGACATTCCCATTCAAGATGGCAGTTAGTCGAGATCTATAGGTTCGTGCTCTCATGTACCTTACTGGGACTTGAGAGATTCGCTAGTGTGTCATCTGAACACAGCTGGACTTCTTTTCCCAAAATGTTGGTGGACTAGATGATGACTCTGCTCTGGGAAGCATCTTGTATGGTTGGTTTGTTCAAATGTTTCTATCTTTTGTGCCTGGCTGTTAGTGAGAATTGATGTTCCTTTAGTTAAGCTACATAACCCTACATTTGTGAGGAAGGGAATTTGAAGGGGAAGCATTCTATTCAGGAGGAGGGGCGGGGTGGTTATAGGACATTGTAACTCACCTTTTACTTGGTGTAAGTGGTTCTAATCTCGTTTGCGTCACAGACAGAGCCCTCTCAAAAACTACTCGGATAGGGCTCGTCAATAGTTGGGATTTATAGCTTCCTCCTTCAAGTTAGACATCTTATATGAAAGTGAGAAATGTTTCTAGCCTGCTTTCACCTGAATACACCTAATCTTGGCTTCAAAATTTCCTGTGGGTTAGGTGGAGACGTTATTTCAGGACATAGTTTGTTCATATTTGAATGACTTTTATGTCTCATGACTAGTCAGGGTTGAAAGTCTCTTTCTTTAACATATAAACTCTCACTAGGAATCACCTTCATTCTTCTCACAATTATCCTTATTCTTCACTAACAATCACCTTCATTCTTATCAATATTACCCTAATTCTTTACTGACAATCTCTCTTTTTCTTCCTTCACAATCACCCTAATTCTTCACTAACAATCTCTCTTTCTTCACTCCCAATCACCTTGATACTTCACTTCCAATCACCTCTTTCTTCCCTCACCAAATCTCAAAATCCTTCCATAAATACTAATTACTTGAAGTACTCTTATACATGTATCTTTTATTGTTTGCAGTGAACTAGGAGTGGGTTTACGATTAACTGAGCCGAGGATAAGCAGGCACCGACAAGATTACTGTAGCACAACTGTTGACCCATTCAAACTGATGTACGCTAGTGTTTCCAACTCTAGAGTGGTTACTCAGTAAACATCTACAAACCACAATGAGCAACGGTTATAATGTTTTAAGAACATTACGTGAGGTGGCCATTCCTGATAATGGCGGTAGTAATGTCGAAGGATATTATCACAGAGTCGACGAATATTTTAATGATGACGGATGTGGCATCCTTCCAGACAGTGAAGTGGGGATTGAGGACAAAGAGAAACGTCGTGGGCAAAATCTTTCTAAGCCAGTAGGGGAGAAGATGAAGTTGAAACGGCTGACAGGCGCAGAGTATGACGTGGAGAAAGCATCGAAGTACTTTAAGAGTGATGATTTTAGAATCTTAGATGAGAATGTCCTTGTGAATGACCTACCTCGGATCTATGAAGATGGGCAGAGACCTGCAGATGTTGATGAGTTTTCAGACAAGGAAGAAAGTGTTGGTCAGTGTGATTCTGATGCTTCTACCTACTCGGGTGAAAATATTAATGGGTCGTTGCATTCTCAGTTGAGAAAAGGCAGCTATGATTTTGTATCTGCAGATGATGGCTTTGAATATGGTGGTGTCAATGGGGGTCTCAGAATAGACGCTGAAGGGGACAGCGACTTTGACAATTATTCAGAATGTAGTAGTTTCAGCGTCAGCGACTCAGAGAATGACAGCTTAATTGATGAAGACGAAGAGAATCCTTACGCCGGTGCCAACAGCAAACACAAAAATGACTATTCTGATACTGGCCAGTTAAGCAATGACGAGGTCGGTACTTCTGATATCTTGAAAGGGCAAATCAGAGGAGACAACGTGTTACATAACCACCAAGACAGTCAGAAAGATTCGAACGCAAGAAGTGTCAACACCGAAATGTCCAATCAAAATAAAATACATAGGACAGTGAGTTACGAGAGAGCTTGCTCTCACGAAGGGAGCCTCAGTGAAGTTTCAGATGACTATCATTTCCAGGAAGATTATATTGATTATGGGAGCGACGAGGACAGTTTTGGCTATGGAGAAGATGTGGAATATGTAGATAGTGAAGATAACGACGGAAGTGATCCTCACATTCTCATTCGGAAGCCAGCTGTTCGCCGACGAGGATTTGCCTGGGTTAGCAAAGTAAGTTTCTGTGTTAGTGTATGAAATGTTTATTTGTTTATAAAAATATATGTTAACCATTTGAATGTTAGAACGGCTAGAGCTCTTGTGTCTCACGAAAATGGCTAGGTTTGCACTCTTCTGAGATTCACATCAACCTACCCAGGTGTCTTGAAAAAACTATCCTGCATTGAAAGGTGCAAGGCAGACGACGAAATGGTCGTCCAAAAAAAGATATGGGAAAACAACACAAAAGAATGGATTCCCTCCCGTCCAGAGCAGATACAGGAAGCGGCCGCTGACATTTTCCAGCGTAACATATTCCCATGGGCACCACTCCGGAGGAATCAATACATCCCCCACCGTAACATTTTTGTCCTTGACATGCAGTGGCAATATTCTGCAGCGGTTATCCTCTGCCATTGCCAGTAAGAGACCCGAGAGTTCACTGGGGACGTCATCTTATTGGGAGATGTCAAACAAGCAGCGACAACAATAGAAAAGATATGATTTTGAAGTACATGTTTGAAGCTCTGTTGTAGTACTTTCAATAATAGACCTCCATGGCTCATATAATGACGAAGCCAAGACAATCTACCTTTCTGAACAATCGTCGATACTTTTTGTTCAGAGTCCATGTTTCAGAGCCATTCAGTGCGATGGGCCAGATATGTGTAGCGATTATTCTTTTTTGAAGCTCATTATTGTAGTAAATAATAATTGTTGTTTTTCGGGCAGATGGGGTTCGAAAGCCTAGGAAAGTAGCTCATCTAGGAGAAGGAAAACTCTGATTTCAAACCATCTGAAGCCTTGCAGATAAGATACTGGCGTACCTTGTCAGGTTTTGTCAGATATGGTTGCAGTGGGGACGGCGTGGCCTTGTGGTTAATTGGCATGGCTCACAATCCAAAGGTGCTGGGTTCGATCCCCCGGGGAAGCAAACCCTTAAAAAATACAAGAGGAAGCAGACCCTTACATAAAATGCATGCCTAAGTCAGATGCACTGGGCTAACAGGCGAAAAATAAAAACCGTAATGCAACGCACACTACCTTGGGAAATAGAGAAATAAGGCGATAGCAAAAAGAAAAAATAATAATTTTAAAATATGCGGATTATTTTACGTCAATATGGAAATTTACACACAAATTTCTACATTTGCTATTTTTGTTAACCATTTTTATAAACAGCATGATAATCTTTACAGCCATCAGCGATGCTTCTAAGAAAACACATTGAAGAGATTAAGCGCAGCACTTACTTCTTTTCTACGTTCAGAATCTTATGGTCATGCTAAATCTGTAGGCCAGTCGCCTTGATGAAGTCTGTAGTCTTCAGCAGGTTGGAGCGGCTGCCCCGCAGCTTTTGTCTCAGCTCTGCACCCTTTTGCCATGTCTAGTATCTCATTTCCCTATATATTGGGCATTCATGTAGAATTTGTTCAGGGTTCTGGCCTCCTGTTCCACACGGGCACTTATCGGTGTGTGAGATCTTCATTCGGTATAGATGTTCTAGTAGTCTGCATTGTCCAGTTCTCATGCGCGTCTCTGTATTGTACTCGATGATTAAATTGTGCCTTTTTATTGATATATTTTACTAGAGAGTCAGCTCTCTCGTTTCTCGTGATTCCGCAATGGGAGGGTAGCCACTGGAGCACTATTGTTGAGGATCTCTGGAGTTTTCCCAGTTCTGCTCTGATCTCTGATAACAGTGGTTCTTTGTTTGTTTTTTGTATTGCCTCTAATAGTACTTTGCAGTCTGTGAACACAGCTATATTTGTTTCGTGGTTGCTTTTCTGTTTCAAGTATTCTCAGTGCTCGCAGGAAGTCCATAGATTCTGCTCTTAGGTTAGTGGACGACTTTCCTCTTGGGAGGACCTCTTCTATTATATTTCCACTTTTGTGTCGGTTGAATATGCCTCCTCCCACGTTTCGACCTGCCCCATCTACTGAACCATCTGTTTACACATGTGTCCATTCCTTGGTATATTTCTCCGCAATCATCGCTTGTCCTTAAGTTTTTAGCTCGTGGACACTGCATTGGTCTTTTCTTTTGATTTCTGGGATCTGTACTTATTGCGATGTTGTTTATGTTGTATCTTGGCTCTTCATAGTTGGTAAGCATTTCTATTTCTGCAGGTTGGTTGGGTATTAGTTCTCCATATTTTTGGTGTAAGTGGTTTGATATATGGATGAAACTGGTTCTCTTTAGCCTATTTTTAACTGGGTGTTTTGGCTTGATATGTATAGGGTGATCAGGCATGCGTAGCATCTTTTCACTATGTGTCAGCACTCTTTCCTCTCGTCTAGTATTTAGAAGTCTTAAATTTGTATATGTTTCCATTGCCTGTTTTTATTCTTAAGCCCGAGTTTTGAATTTTGTTCAGGAGTTCCGTGTTTGTTTTTGATGCTGTGGTCCAGGCTGTCATGCCGTATTTAAGTACTGGCCTGACTGTGCCAGTATATACATTTTTAAGGATGTTGCTATTTGCACCCCAACTTGTTCCAGCCAGCTTCTTCGTAAGGGATAGATTTCTGGTTGCTTTTTGTTCTATCTCTAGTATGTATTCACTCCATGTGTCTCTTGTCCATTTTACTTCGAGATACACAGGGCTATTTTTTGTGTGCAAGCTCTTTGCCATTTAGATTAAGTTTTGTTTCTTCCTTGGTGTTGGACAGTGAGAAGCATGTTGTAACTGTCTTTGAGATGTTAATCTGCAATTCCCAATTTGTAACTCACTTTCCAACAGTTTCTAGTGATGTCTGCATTCTATTTTCAGCTGTTGGTAGTTTTTCTGCAGCACTCCACATTGCGAAGTCGTCAGCGTGTAGGGCACTGAATACGTTCTTTGTGAGTTTTCCCGCTATGTCGTTTATGAACAGGATAAAGAGGGTAGGAGAGATGACTCCTCCCTGGGGTACGCCGTGTTGGAGAGTTATTCTATGACTCAGTGATCCATCTAATTTCACTCTTGCCGTTTTATCCGGAGGAAGTCTCGTACCCAGCTGTACATTCTCCCTTCCATTTTGTTGTTTAATAGTTTAAGGAGGAAATCCTTCTATCCATACCGTGTCAAAAGCTGTTGCCATATCCACAAAGACCGCAAGTACTTTTTCCTTACCCTGAAATGGATTTTCAATTTTTTGGGTTAGGTACACTAGTTGGTCTTCTGTGTTGCGGTTTTTCCTAAAGGCTGATAGTGAGATGAATAGGAGGTGGTTTTTTCAGATTTTTTATTAGTCTTGCATTTACCATTTTTTCCATGACTTTTCCAACACAGCTGAGCAGACTTATTGGCTTTCGTTGCTTGTCTTGTCCTTTTTTTTTTTTTTTTTTTTTTTTCTGATGGAGATAATGATAGCTTCCAGTTGTTGGTCTGGGAACTTACCCTTGCGCCATGATTGATTGAAGACTTTCAGGAGTTTTCGTCTTACCCCTTGATCTAGGTTTTTAATCATTTCATTTGTGATGCCATCTTTTCCTGGAGCTTTCTTGTTTTTCAGTTTCTGAATAGCAGTGTTTTACTCTATCATTTTGAATGATGACTTCATGCAGGGATCCGCATTCTGTATCTTCAGGTTCTCTTTTATCTCTTTTTTAACTTCTAGTTTGCGTTCTCATGTCAATGTTGTAGTACTCTCCTCTCTGAAAAATTGAGCCAAGATGTTTGCTTCCTTTTTCTCTGTATGATGTTTCTCATTTTTCTTAATGGCTGTCTTCTCATGGCCCTGCCTGGTTTTGTTCATTTAAGGCTCTTTTCAGGTTCCAAAGTTTACTCGTATTTCTGTCCATGTTGAGGCTTTCGGTCTTTTCATGCCAACTTCTTTGGATCTCCTTCTTTTGCTCTATGAATGTGTTTATAATTTTGCTATTTCCCTATGTTTTCTGGTGAAGAATTCTTTTCCATGGTATCTCTTGCCTCCCTGACTTCTTTGTGGATTTTCCCTAGTCTTTCGTTCCAGTAGGGTTTATAGTTTTTCCGTTTTCTACGTGGGATTTATTTCTATGCTGCCTGAATGAAAGCATCCGTCATGGTGGCGACATTATTGTTTAAATTGTTGGAATGTGATATTTTTTGACAGATTTTATTTAAATTTTCTCTAAATAGAGTCCAGTTTGCTGTTTTGGAATTCTAGCTTGGGTGCATATCTGTTATCTCTGTTTGTCCCATGTTACATATTTCTAAAGTTATTTGGACATGGTAGCTCCCACCCAGTTGGCTGTTGACTGCTCTTGCTATTAGCCGTTGAAGGTCGTCCGTTGCCATCGCAAGGTCAGGAGTGCTCATAAGCTTCCATATTCTAGAGTAATATGTATACCTATAATCTGGCCTATTTACTAGAAGGAGTTTGTTTTTTCTGTCATCCAATCTTTTAACTCCTCACCTCTCTGGTCCATTGTTTCATAGCCCCAGCTTGGGGAGTGACTGTTAAAATCTCCCACTTTGAGATGCCTCGACTCTTCGATTTTGACTGTTTATTGCCGAAGCTGTGGCTAGTGCACTATAGCGTTTTGTTATCATTGAGTCTCCACAGGGTAGGATGATCTTAACTGTGATGTACTTGAGTTCATCTGGCCCAGGTCTATTTGTTTCTACTGCTGGTATAGAGTTTTGGACTAGTGTTATTATTCCTCCTTTGGTTCTTTTTTCTCTATATTGACGGAAACATTCATATCCTCTGATGCGCAATTTTTGAGTTTCTTTTAGGTGTGTTTTCTGGGTACAAATTATGACTGTCGTTTTCCTTGAGAGATTCTTGCAGTTCGGGTTTCTTGTTTCTCACGCCCTCTACATTCCAGTGTACCACTTTTAGGTTCCTTGTTTGTTGATGAACGGAACTCACTACTTTATATCGGATTCGTGAACTATGAAAACATATTAAGACAACTGAGACATATGAGATGTAAAGCCAACATGAAGTTTGGCTTTCTGTGTCCATTTAGATAGGAGTTGGTGGGAGGAATACGGAGCTGCCTATCTCAGGAATTAGGAAAAACAACATTATGATCTCTACTTTGCCGATGACTTGAAACTTCTGTCCAATAACCACAATCAGATGCAAAATAAAATAAATGCACTTGATGAAAGATCGAAGAAATTGGGACTGAGAATGTACATATATAAAAGTAATAATAAACGTAGAAGTCAGATTATGCTGGGAGATAGACTCTTACAAAATGTGGAAGCATGCATATACCTTTAAAAAATAGACAGAGTAGTGATACAGGCAAAAACATCAAAACAATCATACAAAAGACAAGAGGAACTTGCATTGCATTGTAAGGCTTATGGAAATGAAAAGAACGTAAATTCAATAGCATTAAAATTTGGATTTCCAATGTAAAATTCGTGTTATTGTTGGGCTATGGAACAAGAGGAACAACAGACACAGCAACCGCAAAGGGATAAGCTTTCATAAATGTGCCCCTGGGACAAGCAAAGATTGAAATCGTATGATAAAAGCCATAATGTGAAATTGTTGGAATATCAAATATAATTGGAGAAGGGAAGGAACTAAGATCCCGAATGGTCTACCGGGGTCTTTGTGTATGACACAGACAAGAATAGCATGACTGTCACACAGAGAGCATGTCGTAAGAGGAGGCTAACTGTGTGACATGGCATAACAACGGTCATGGTTAGGTGGTTTGTTAAGAGCAGCATAGATGGCGCCTAACAGGTTGCGGGTCTACTTTGCTCTAGTGTTTGAGTCTATTAAGATGAACTCGCACATCGGTTAACCACCCTCTGTAAGCGATTGTCCCAACGCAGCGGAGTATTAAGCTGCTCGAGCCTAGCCCGCTAAGCAGAAAACGCTTCTCCCGGCTACATCTAGCTCATACCAGAGCTGGGACCTACACAGGAGCATCTGCCACTATAGAAGTACAGGTCGATTAAGAACTTAGGGCAGGAGCTGACATTGTGTAGGACACCCATTAAAGAAACCAGCTGAAACCTGCATTACAAGACCGTCTCTGTTGTGATATGTAGGGCAAATAGTATACCTGTGTACTTCTCTTGTCCTTCGCCATGGCCGGTTCTAAGCCCGGATGAGAAAAGAGGAAGGTTGAGCGTGAGACCAGCTACCCCACATCGTCAAAAAACAATTGCTACAAAAACAACAACCAAAAGCCGTCCTTCAAGGGAAAGATCCCCTCAGCAGGGCCTATGACGCGGCTCAGCCAAACCCGAAAGGAAGCTGGACTGCCGACTACCGTTCTTTCGACAAGGAAGCCTTCCAGACTCAGCACCAGGAATGTTAGAACCATGTGGGAAGAGGGGAAGACAGCGCAGATTGCAAAAGAGATCGAGCGATATGGCATTAGTATCCTTGATCTGAGTGAGACTAGATAGACTCAGTCAGGAAAGGTACTATTGGCAACAGGGGAGACTGTGATATACTCGGGACACGAGGAAGAGATAAACGCACCACACACAGAGGGAGTGGCATAAATGCTCTCAGCGGAGACCCAAAGTGCGCTCATAGAGTGGAGAGCAGCCGGATCACGGCTGTTAACGGCTACATTTAGAACAAAGAACAAGGAGGTTAAACTAAATATAATTCAGGGATATGCTCCAACAAATGAAAAGAAAAGACACAGTTAAAGAGGTTTTCTACAGCAGATTACAGCAACTAGTGGAGGAGACAGGGTGGAGTGACATGACTAATGGGAGATTTCAACTCAAAAACAGGACATGACAACGTGGAATATGAGGAGATCAGGGGGAGGGAGGGACTAGAAGTCCTAAATCAAAACTGAGAGGGGCTTACAGATTTCTGTGCAGGAAACAAATTGGTCATAGGAAGAAGAATGTTTTCACACAGGACCATTCATTAGGCAACATGGGTATCCCCCAGACAAGAAAACGAAGAATCAGTTTAACCACATCTGCGTAAATTCCAAATTTAGACGATCATTATTAGATGCCAGGTTCTGCAGTGGTGCAGATGTGGCGTCATACCACTTTTTAGTGATTGCGACGGTGCAGCTGAAGTTAAGGATGAACAGAACGAAGCAAGTCAGCAGGTCACGGTACTGCGTAAAATACCTAAAAGAAGATGATAAGAAAAACGAGTTCCGTATAACACTCGGGAATAAATATCAAGTACTGTGGCAGCTAGATGTAAGGTCCAGCATTGAGGATAAATGGGAACAAGTACAAAGCACGTGGAAAGCTGCATGCAAGGAAGTGCTAGGAATGAAGAAACTGCAGCATAAAGAATGGATAACAGCAGAAACAATTACTAAGATCGAGAAGAGGCGAAATAAGAAAATGGCCTTTCGAAATAGTAAAACGAGACCCGCAAAAAGCACAGCACAGAAAGAGTATATAGAGAGCAGCACGGCGTTTTAGAAGAGCATCAAGGCGGACAAAAATATGTTACATTGATGGTCTGGATGAGGAAGCGGAAGAGGATGTAGAAAAGGGAAATATGAAAGGTCTATATAAGGCTACCAAGAAACTATCGGAAAAGTATCAACAAGGTAGACCAATTAAAAATAAACTTGGGGAAAAGATAACTAACCTTGAAAAACAGAAGAAAAGATGGGTAGAATACTTTGAAAAGCTTATAAACAGACCAGCACCAGATAACCCACCAGACATCCCACCAGCAGAGGAGGACCTGCCGATCAACTATGAAAATCCAAGTAAAGAAGAGATTAGGACAATAGAGTTTCTAAGGAACGGAAAAGCAGCAGGACCTGATGGGATACCACCAGAAGTCATAAAAGCAGATGTTGAAACATCTACTAACATGCTCCTCAACTTGATAGGCGCCATCTTGGCGCAAGAAAGCTTACGAAAAGATTGGAGAGAGTGCTTCCTGGTGAAATTGCCTAAGAAGGGAGATTTACAGGAATGTAACAACCATAGAGGAATTATGTTATTATCTGTACCGGCAATGGTGTTAAATACAGTAATACTAGAAAGGTTGAAAAAAGCAGCGGATAACAAGATAAGGGATGAGCAGGTGGGCTTCAGACAGAATAGATCATGCAATGACCACATTGACACATTAGGGATAATTGTGGAGCAATCATTGGAATGGAATTCGAGTTTGCAGGGTTTTGTCAACAGATGCATGAAAAAGATTCTTTGTATAAAATAGTTTGACTAAGTTACAAACGATAGATTATTGCAATAGAGCGGTACAAGGTACATTGGAACAAACAATCTTAGGAAGAAAGTGGAGATGAATTGGTCATGCAGAAATCCCCAGGCCAGTATCACCAGGCAATCCCTGTCATGGAACCCCGAGGGAAGGATAAGCTTAAGCAGACCAAGGAACACATGGAGACGAGATCTGCATGCGGAAGTAAAGAAAACAGCGAAAAGCTGGAAGGAAGTGGAAAAGATTGCACAGGACAGAGCTGCTGTTGAGGGTTGGTGGATGGCCTAAGCACCCCTGGGGGATAGAAGGCGACAGAGAGAGCTGCTTGACGAGGGTTTATCGATGGCCTAAGCACCCCTGGGGGATAGAAGGCGACAGAGAGAGCTGCTTGGCGAGGGTTGGTGGATGGCCTAAGCACCGCTGGGGGATAGAAGGCGAAAAGAGAAGAGAGACTACTTCTCTGGTTATATTGTGTTGTGATTTTGATGGATGTCAGTCAGCTTGAGTGTCTGTGTCGCCTAGTGATAGAGAACTTACTTCTTATGACAAAGCCATCTTGTTCGATTCCTATTGCCGACACACTATAAATGGCTACAAAGGAAAATCAGCGAGGAAGGAGACAACCATCACTCCTCATGCAAGGCGAGATCTAGAAAAAAAAGGCCTTTATCACATCATTCCTGTTAGTAATGTCTGCTAAGGGACTACTTTTAGCAAGCAACCTTTCTTCAAAGTCGACATCCCGAGCAATGTGTGGAAAATAACGAAAAAAATGTCAACTTTAAATGAACAACTCCGGGAAAAATGATGGTCTAGCATTTTCCTGCATTACTTCCCTTGGTAGCACTTGCACCGTTTATTACGCAATGCATCGAATTTCTTTCACAATATATATATAATCTCTCTCTATCTCTCTCTCTCTCTCTCTCAATCTGTGTGTGTGTCTCTCTTTCTCTCTCTCTCTCTCTCTCTGCTGGCCTTGCATTTTCATTCATTACTTTCCTTGGTAGTACTTTCTGGCCCCCCCCCCCCCCATCCCCACCCCCTACACCGTATGTTTATTACACAAAGGATCGAGTTTCTTTCGCAATATATATATTCGCAGTACAAAACGGAGTAAGACAGGGATGTATCCTCGCACCTTATCTATTCCACATAAATGCGGAATGTATAATGAGAATTGTTATAGAAGACGAGAACATTGAAAGTTTTGAAACATTTACGATTGGCGGTTACGAGATTCCAGAGTTACGATACGCAGACGACACAGTGATACTATCAAGACGGGCAGAAGGGCTAGAGAAGCTACTTTCAGTCGTAAATGGACAGAGGAAAGTTCAAAACCTGTTTATAAACATAAACAAAAACAAAGATAATGACCACCGACAGAACACAATGTCAGCATAAATTTACAGTGAGTGGTGAGGAAATAGAACATGTCCCGTATATTGAATATCTGGGCTCCAGAATTGACGAAACTGGCAACTGCTGGAAAGAAATCAGAAGAAAACTAGCCTCTGCAATGCACAAGGCTGAACAGACTGAAGAAATTATGGCAGAGCACCAACAAAACGACAAAAGTGAAAGTCTTGAGTGACTGTTTTTTTCTGTGGCAGCTTATGGCTGCGAATCATGGACGATTGCCAACAGTTCTAGACAAAGAATCGGATCCTTCGAGTCAAAATGTTCTTGAAAGATCTTCAGGATACCCTGGAAAGAGAAAAAGACAAATATAGACATTCGGCAAGAGTTGAGCATGAAGGAGAACTGGTTTATCAATTCCATTTTAGCCAGAAAATGCAAATACTTTGGTTATATCAAGAGACACAACGGTCTTGACGGAACATTGATGTAAGGTATGGTACTAGGCAAAAGAGGCAGGTGTAGCCCAAGAAGACGCTGGCACCAAGATATCCAGGAATGCCTGAGTATGACTGTGGCGGAGGCTGGAGTTTTGGCAATGGAAAGAGTTTCTTTTATTCAGACTTTGATGGGTGCGACGTTCTATAAAAAACATGCTACATGAGGATGAAATATTTATATATATATTGCTATAGTAAGTACTATATATGTATAGGAAAGTGTGTGTGAGATGGGTCCATTGGGAATAGGAAAGTGTGTGTGAGATGGGTCCATTCGGTATAGGAAAGTGTGTGTGAGATGGGTCCATTGGGAATAGGAAAGTGTGTGTGAGATGGGTCCATTCGTTATAGGAAAGTGTGTGCGAGATGGGTCCATTCGGTATAGGAAAGTGTGTGCGAGATGGGTCCATTCGGTAAATGAAAGCGTGTGTGAGATAGATCCCTGACATACTGACGCACGGAATTCTTCACCATGACAATGCTTACCCACACACGAGTCGACAAACAGTGGCTGCATTGGGGCGTCTCAAGTTTGACTACATTTTACTGCACCAATCATACAGCCCCGATCTGGCACCTTGATGACTTCTTCCTCTTCCCGAATCTGAAGGAACACCTCAAGGAACACTTCAAGGAACACCTCAACGGCACCTCAAGAGACACCTCAAGGGACACCTCAAGGGACACCTTAAGAGACACCTCAAGGAACACTACAAAGAACACCTCAAGAGACACCTCAAGGGACACCTCAATGAACACCTCAAGAGACATCTCAAGGGACACCTCAATGAACACCTCAAGGAACACATCAAGAGACACCTCAATGGACACCTCAAGGGACACCGTAACGGTTGAGAAAAGGAGGTGCAAGCAGCTGTACATAGCTGGTTTTGGGAGAAGTCTGATTTTCTCCTTTATTGGATGCAACATCTTGTCCGACCTGATTTTCTCCTGGACTGCGTGCAACATCTTGTCCGACCTGATTTTCTCCTGGACTGCGTGCAACATCTTGTCCGACCTGATTTTCTCCTGGACTGCGTGCAATATGTCCGACCTGATTTTCTTCTGGACTGCGTGCAATAACTTGTCCGACCTGATTTTCTCCTGGACTGGATGCAATAACTTGTCCGACCTGATTTTCTCCTCGACTGGATGCAATAACTTGTCCGACCTGATTTTCTCCTCGACTGGATGCAATAACTTGTCCGACCTGATTTTCTCCTGGACTTCGTGCAATAACTTGTCCGACCTGATTTTCTCCTCGACTGGACTACGTTGACAAATAATGACACATCGTCTAAACAACATTCCAAGCTTCAAGAAAATGTATGGTTCATGTGTAAATCGTGCACATTAACGAAAGTATCCCCCCAAATGCGAAACTCTTCAAACCGCCCTCGTATTTTGACGTGCGTTGTTGCCATTGTCATTGTAACCTGGTATACATTGTGTTTTACCTTCTTATATCCGGACAACAGTACCCTCGTGCCGAGTATTAGGGGAAGTCAGGTTGCCGAAACCTAGTCTAGATAGCTCTTAAAAGAAGTCCTGCAAACATATATGCTCTTTTACATTGGTTGATCGCGTACGTGACTATTATCAGCCCGTTAGTACGACGTAATCAGCGACACCAAACGACCGATTGAAAAGCCAGGTGTTGAAGATAGTATTGGCTATATGAATCATCCAGAAACCACGTGTTGGAGAAGTTATGTGTGCTTCACTGGATTTTGCAGATCCTTTGTTCTTCCTGTGTTATTGATCTGAACGAAAATTCAATTATTACTATTATGTTCAGAATGGATTTTATACTTTACCTTGTGGTATTTTGTAAGTAATAGTTTGTTTCTCTCAATCTGCTGTGGTTTTAACTTGTCAGTCAGAGGTTATTAACACACCATTTTGAATGCAAAGTATGTAAGCTTGTATTTCGTATATCTAACTGCTATTTGAGCATCTGATTAGCGGAGTTTAACTCTTGCTTCATTTACACTCCAGTCAGTCCAACTGTAAATGAGTACCTGACTTTGTTATTAAGGAAAAGAGGCGAGGAAGAGTTCTGGCCACCAGCCCACACACAAGCTCACGACCGTCGGTTAAGTCTGCTGTGGGACTCCTTATTTCCTTCATATTTTAGCTGCACTTTATTGCGAGCACTGTTACCGTTTACATGGAGTATGTAATCGTTCCTGTAGTTAGCCTCCAATCAGTATTCCTGCGCCAAAGCATATATTGTGCTCCAGTGTTGCACTTTTTCTTATGTTGTGATGTCGCAGACCAGAATTCACCCAAGGGTGGATTAATTGTTCCCTATCACAGATACGCAGTGGGATCAACCGGTTCTTCAACTATCAACCACTACCCGCCCCCTTTCTTATCCCAACCAATGATTTACTGATAAAGTGAGAAGATGCTACCAAAACATAGTGCAGATGCTAGGGACAAGGCCAAACGCCGAAGACCACGTCTGCTTGAATGTGTCACTCAAAGGACTGGACTCCTAAGCAAGTCCTATTAGCTGTACAAAGTCAATGGGCCTTCAAGTCCTCTACTAGATCCCAAAGTGGTTGTTCTTATTGATGTTATTGCTACGGATGCTCATCCTGCGACCCAAAGCTGTGTAAAGGTATCTGCACGTGTTTGTCGTTTCATACCATACACTGTTTTCCATTTATCTGGCCTTTGAGAAAGAAGCATTGTCCTGACCTAGTTGATCACCGAGCACTCACAGAGATCATGATTACCGTTTTCGTTCGGGTTGCGTACACAGCTGGCACTCTGTAATGTGTTTTGTTTATGTTCTGTTCAGTAGATGGTTAAGTGCAATGTGTTGGGTTCTTGGCCTGAAATGGGTGCTCTGGTACCTACTTGTAAGTTCTTCTTCTTCTTCTTCTTCTTCTTCTTCGTACGCTGTCAGACGTCAACCTTAATTTTTTTCGAAAAAAGCAGTGGACATCCTGAGGCTGTCGACGCTGCCATAGAGCTTGTCTAGTGTTGCCACTGGTGATGGCCACGTCTGCTTTCTCTGATCCTTGTATGTCGGGCAGTTTTGCAGCAAATGTTCAGCGCTACTTGTAAGTTGATTGATGCTGTCCTTGGTTTAGGGCTTGCCATTTGTCTGTAGACCTCCCTCCCTGAATTTCCAATGGCCCATCTGTTCAGTTTTCTTATTTGCCGTTCTTAAAAGTTGTTTGACTATTCGTAGATTTGTAGCTGTGTGAAACTGTTCTTGGCTTGATCCCTTCTTTGCTAGTCCGTCTGCCTTGTCATTGTCAAACGTGTTTGAATGTCATGAAATCCATTGCATAACTATTTTGACGACATGCGTAGTGATACTAATGTCAGCTTTTAGGGCTGTTTGCATACGATCAGATCTTGAAATGTCGATCAAATGGGACTAATAATTGTGTGGGGCGTTCCTCTCTAATCAGCCGGTGCTCTTCTTATTTCGAAATGTTCATTTGGCAACTCTTAATGAAGATGGTTTACACTGTCTTTTCACGATTGATTTTCGATATTTATGTTTGACCGCAATCATGCAGTCTTCTTAGATCTCCGTGGAGCCTTCGTGCTTCACTCTCACTCATATGGCCAGGTCTCCAGCATGAGTCAAACTTAACGCTCAGCCTTGTGGTAATCTTTCTTTTAAGACGTTTTAGATAAGATCGGATTTGTCATCTTCGACCTGATCGTTCAGTCAAGAAGTACTCTATCTCGTTGTAGGGTTTACCATGTTAAACATCTTCATCATAAGACCTTTTCTTCAGACACGATCGTAAGCTTGTGGTAGGTCATACAAAATGACCTATGTAAGCTTATTGGTTTTGAAACCATCATTTATTTTTGAAATCTGCTTTTCTGTGCAACTGCCAATTCTAAACCCAGATTGTTTCTAGTAAAAGGTGTTAAATTTCTCCAGGAACTAATTGAGACGTGTGTTTATCATTCTCTCCACTAATTTACCCAGTCACGATATTAGGGAGATGAGCGATGGCTTTTAGGTTCCATTGGAGATTTCTTTTTTTTTCAACATTGGCTCTATATGTGCTTTTGGAAGCTTTCCATTTCCCCATGTCATGTTGATCAAATTCACTGATGTAAAGGGACGATTAAAGTGTGTGTTTTTTTTAGAGGGGGGGGTCATCGGTGATTTATCTTTCATCATCTATCACTAACTTTGGGTTTGCTCGCTTGTCCACTACCCCATCCCTCCCCCCGAAAAAACTTTCGATCAATGACAAAGCTCTAATTCCATTATACCTTAAATCTAAGTTGGAGCATGTCTCTTCCCATTTTTCATTTTTGCCTTTAGTAATTTAAGTTTACTTTGGCACATTCATTTGTGTACTGTATCTTTGCTTCGTGTGATGGTGTTGTTTTTATTGTTCTTGAATTCTTTCTATCGGATATACCACAATGCATGCCTTATTGTAAAAAGGTTTATATGACTTTCGTGAGTTTCTTTTAAATACACTCTGAAGCTGCTTCCAAGATTACTTTTGATGTCTCTTTATTAAGTGTTTCAATTCTGTTGATAGTGTTTGTTATGAGACGGCCTGCTGTTTCTTGGAATAACCTCCAGTTCGCTTTTCAGAGATTCCAACTCGTTTTCTGTTATAAATGTGTGTTTGAGGGTGTTTTTATTTAATGATTTTAAGGAAGGGCTTTGGGTCACTTACAATGTTGTCAAGAGACTGTATATGTTGTATATGACGTATTTTGATCCAGTGGGCCAGATGGGAACTGTATGTATGTTTCTAGCTTTGTTGTTGTTTGTGAATGTCCACAATGAGTAGGTTACTCTTTTGTGCGCTCTGAAAATGACGTTAAGTGGCGGGTTGCAGTAGCTTTCCTCAAACCCCGAGCGTCCTGATGAAGGTAGACTGGGGTCCTCCAGGCGGTTGTGCTATGCGTGGCTTCATCTGCGTGTTACTCACTACCACGGGGATCACGTCGATACCTCTCTTCGTTAGCCAGGCTGACACGAAAACAGCCCGTTTCCAGGGAGGGCTACTAGGAAGCCGAGGTGAGGGTCTTGTCCAGTATATTTTGCCTGACCCTGACTAACATGCCTGATCAGTATATTTTGCCTGACCAGACGTTAGTCTTCCTCCCCATGTATATATCTATAGGATAGGCTGTTATATGTGTGAGGTATCCCTAAATATCATTCTGGATGTAAGTAACTATGTCCCGACAGTTAGGGAACTCTTATGTAAAGCCTGTGTTTCCTGTCAGGTTTAGGTCAATACCTTTATGTAGAGTTTCTTACAGGTAGACCATGTAAATCCTGTCTAAGGCCTTGACAAGCTCAAGCTTCTTGTTTCTAAAGTCGCAAATATTTAACTGTAGAACATTAAATTAATGTTCTTTATCGTGTTTCTCAAGTCGCAAATATTTAACTGTAGAACATGAAATTAATGTTCTTTATCGTGTTTCTCAAGTCGCAAATATTTAACTGTAGAACATTAAATGGTTATTGTTTATGTTGGTGTTTTATTTTCCTAGCCTAGGTTTTCTAGTGTAGCATGTTTATGTTTGTTTCCAATAGTCTATTTTTCACCTAATGCAGCTTGGTAACCCACTGCCAGACGCAGACCTAAATAATCAAATCGTCATACGAGCTGCTTTGTAAAACGTGTATATTGTGTACTTCCCATATTGTCTACAATGTCCGGCTGGCGTGTCTATGAATTTTCTTACCACCAAAGGCAGAAGTCAGAAATGTACTGTCAGGACATTACACAACTGAGCGTGTGCATTAGCAATTCTCGCCAAGGCACGGTGCACCGTGCACATTCCCCACTACTAGTGGTTAATCCGAGGTCTCCTTGGCTATAGATCTGTGACCAAAAGTTCAAGATACTTGAATGTCACATTCTGATCCACCGTTGCCTTGGCTGCAAAGGTGCGACGAATGCTGGTTCTCTTTTCTAAGATCAGTTCAACATAGTGCTGCCATCTTCGTAACGATAGAGCGTGTATATTGTGCTGCTTGTGCTGGGTTTTTTAAACCGAAGACGTCATGTTTAGTCTGAGAGAGTTCACACCCCTTGTTATCAGGATGACATCGAGTAGACTGGTTCTTCACAATAGACAACGGTCTTTGAGCGTAAGATGGTATATAGATTAAGAGGATAACACCGCAATGGTTGCTCCTTTTGTTGAAGAAAAACATCACTGGTCTGGGGTATGACAAGGTTGTCACGACTTATAAGTCATACTCACTGTCTGTATCACATACTTGGCCCCGTTCCAAAGTGGTAAGATGAAACCATTAATAAATTGTGTAAGGCTGTGACGACATAACTGTTCATCAAATAAGGCGTTGTGAGGAAACTCATACATCATAACTGTATACACAAATCGTTCTTCAGAACACTTTGCCGTTCAAGATTTTCTTAGAGACATTATTTTCTTGCAGTGTGTAGAGCAGGGTGTGAGCAACAGAAAATCAACACACAATATAATACATAACAATAAGCAATTCCAGAAAATGTTTAGTTGTTCAGCAGGGTAAAAAAGAAAACAAATAACATTAACAACACTGGGAATATGAAGGTATTGAGGAATACCATCCCCAGGGTTAGACGGCATAACACTTCAAATTGAAGTTCTGCTTAAATAGTCTTGGTTTAGTCGACCTGTACTTCTACAGGGGCCCTGTTGATCTTGTGCAGGTCCCAGCTCTTTCGTGAGCTTGATGTAGCCGAGGGGAGGATTTCCTGCATAACGGGCTAAGCTTGAGCAGTTTACTACTCCGCTGCGTTGGGACTAGTGCGAGTCTATATTAATAGATTCAAATACTAGAGAGGGGACGGCGTGGCCTAATGGTTAAGTGGCACGGCTCACAACCCGAAGGTGCTGGGTTCGATCCCCATCACAGCACCTGCCGTTACCCCGTGGAAGCAAACCCTTAGAAAATGCAGGAGGAAGCAGACCCTTACATAAAATGCATGCTGAAGTCGGATGCACTGGGCCGACAGGCGCAAAATAAAAACACAGTGCAACGCACACGGCCTTGGGGATTAGAAAAATAAGGCGAACGCAAAAAAAAAAAAAAAAAATACTAGAGAAAGTAGATCCGCAGTATGTTATGTGCAATCTATGCTGCTTTTAACAAACCACCTAATCTTGGCCGGTGTTATGCCATGCTACACAGTTACCTCTTACGCCATGCTCTCTGTGGGGCAGTGGTGCTATTCTTGTCCTTGTCACACACAAAGATTCCTGTGGACGACTCGGGATAACTCTGTTTAAATATGTCTATTAAGGGAGACTATAACTTTATTCTTCCACAATCAAAGCAAAAAGAATACAAGGATGTATTTGTGTTGTCCACCATTAGCAGCCTGAATACGAGAAGCGGCTGGCCGAGGTTTTTGGATCTCAGCCTTTGACCACGAGAGCATATATTTAAATCCTCGGTAAGGCATATGTTGTATTTTTTTTTTTAATTGAGAGGTTGTGGTTGTCATTCGAAGCTACTCTTTTGAAGCGGGTTACAATGGCTTAATTTTCATCCCGGGGCGTAATTGAGAAGGTGGACTGGGATCGTTTTGGTTGTAGTGTAATGCTAGGCTCATTAGTAGACATAAGACTATGACTATTACAGTGCCGACCTCATCCTCGTTGGCCAAGCTACTGCCCACATCCTGTTTCCAGGAGCACAGTGAGGACGGAGATGAATGTCTTGATCATACCGACCCTGATTACTTGTCACCCCCTTCAACCAGAGATAAAATATAAACTTAGTATTACAGTGCGTGGCGACTACGTGGTCAAGTGGCCATTCCTCAGCCCATATAAATCCTCCTAGGGAACATCAGGGAGCCGCATTGCGCAGTGGTTAGCGCGTTGGCTTCGGATCTGAGTGGTTCTGCGTTCATTCCCCAGTTGGGGCGGAAATGTTTTTTCAGACCGCATTGGCTCCCGGGTTGACCCAGCCTTAAATTGGTACCGGTTCAGTCCGGGAAGTAAAAGCGGCAAGGGAGAGGAGACGGCTACCGCCCTCATATAGCCGAGCCTTTGAAATGTGAGATCGCTAACACCTCACACCCCCACGGCAGTAATGCTATGGGTTACTTTAGTGGACATCGGTATGGGAACAAACACCGCAGCTATATTTTTAGATAGTAGTCAGCTGAATGGATAAAACTGTCCAAATGTTGATGACGTAACATCTCGTACAAATCTGTAGCTGCTGATAGCTTGAAATCCTGGTGTCATGGTTACCGGAGAGACCAAATCTTATTTCGCTGTCACGTGGTGACTTCCATAGTTTGTTTTCGTGCTTCTGTGGTGACTATATACAAGTTTATTTCCGCTCTGGAATGACTATCTGAGATTTGATTAAACAGAGTGGTCCTCGTGTCTGGACTCGCAATCTTCTACAGGTAGATAAAGGTTGACTACGTCATTGGTGGGAAACGGGGGAAAGAGTCCT
The DNA here is from genome assembly GCA_036924085.1 of Ariolimax columbianus. Lineage (NCBI taxonomy): Eukaryota > Metazoa > Mollusca > Gastropoda > Stylommatophora > Arionidae > Ariolimax > Ariolimax columbianus. The sequence continues at coordinate 23,517,675 of JAVGWX010000013.1, read as the reverse complement.
TCAACATCAAAGAACTTGTGAAAATCTACTGACCAGGACATGCTGAGGTTCACGAAAGAGTTTAATTGCTATCGTGTCTTAAAAAACTCATCGACTGGATTGTTTAGATATTTAGAGGAACACATACTCAGCTGTAAATTGGTATATGGCTTACAGCTAGGTGCAGAAATGCAGCGATGAAGGAAAGAAATTGGCCACCTCCCCTCATTAAAAACCAAGGCCTAGTGCAATGATATTCCTAGGACTTTATCTCGAACAATCTGATGTGTCTAATCTTGACCTTACTACGAGATGAAATCAATACGAAGAAACACCACATGTTAAATGATAATCCTACAACATATGAATCAGCCATCCATAGACTACAGGAAGTTCAAACCAAACAAACATTGGGCAAGAAGTGTCCTAAGAAGATGGAGCAAAAAGTCTGTCAACACCATTTTTATGTCATCATTTACTGAAATATACCAAGCACCTATGACTCTGCTTGTAGTGCAATATCGTCGATTTCGAATAGCAAAACGTAGCAACGAATAATGACGGTTGAAAAACCACAACAATTAAAGTTTAAGAATTACTGGCATAGATTAGTCTCGTGTCTTATTTACTTATATGTGCAACAACACTAGCACAACAGTATCAAACATTGACGCATTCTGGCAACACATGACTCATGGGTTACTTGATCACAGCGGGACATAACATATTATCTCTTATTTTTATCAGTGCCACCCTACCATTCTTCGTACCCTTTCAGACGTCTGCTTGAATATATTTAACTTAACTTAAACGTCTTTATACTGGTTTAG